>WEIV01020633.1:56348-145797 GCA_013390005.1 Calyptomena viridis
CCTACTTTCATACAGTTCTGATTCATACGTTCCCCTAATTCTTTCCTGCTATCCTCAAAATTTCTCTTGTCTGATTGAATACTATTTCTTAACTACTTCTTAGCTGTCCTTTGAATTTTGTACTTACTTGGGGAGAATAGGGTTTCAGATGTTTCCTTAGCTCTGAAAATACGGCATTGCAAGTTGCAGTTCTCCCAGCTATGCATCATTACTTTGCGACTAAGACACTTCTGTGTTCCAGTTGATACTTTGATGTTGCTGCATTTAATGTTTAAGCTTAATACTGTAACAAAGTGCGAGCTTCACTTGAGAAATATTTTTGAAGTGCTTGAAAATATTGCACGTTTTAAAAATTCTTTCAATAGAATAAAATACCTATATTATAAAATACTCATATTCAAGAACACTAAAAATCTTGTAGAATTACCCTGGATTAATGGCATTCATGACTTAATTTGCTAAACTTCTATATAAGGCCTTTTATTCTTGTTCGTGCCAAGTATTACCTTCATTTAGTATCCAAAATGGTTGAAGTAACAAAAAGACAGCCTCTGTATGCCACACTTCTTGTTGGGACTCAAATTGGCATTAATTTTTAATTTCTTGAAATGAGTCCCTTTTGAGCATCATGCTGTTCAGCAGCACTGGAATAAGTGATGCAGAATCAATATAAGGCTCTATTCGTGCAGTATTGCTAAATCAGAAGTGTTGCAAACTTGCAGGGAGGCTTGTTCTGTCAGTTCTGCCCCACTTGCATATCGTGCAAGTCCTGGTCTGTTTCTTGACTAGTGTCTGATTCCCAGTGTGCTGGTCCATGCTCTCTGGTTCCCAAGCTTTCAGTTTCCCCTTCACTTAGTGAGAGTGCTGGTGTACTAATGGTGTGAATGTTATTATCAATATCAAGACACTGAATCTTTTCTTTTTTGGTTTCTGATTTCTCAGACTGTTTCAAAAGCTTTCTGATGAGCAAGGGTAAGTTTTATAAAAACTTGAAAGATCATTATGCTTTCTTCTTTTTTTGCCTCTTTACATCTTCATGCATGCACAGTAGCTAAAAACTCATTCTGAAAGCAACTTGTGCATGATGCTTTGTTGTTCCGTGCTTTGGCAATTTATGTAGTGAATGTAGGACACTAAAAGTTACGTGTATGGCAAAAGTTTTCTCTGACATCTAATGTATCCAAGTTATGGTTATCAAGCACTTTGAAAATCAACTCTAGTATTTTATTCCAGCTGAAGTGAAGTATTTGGTGTTCTGCATTTAAATTAGGCCTTAAAACATTCAAAAATGTAAACGAAGATTAGTAAATATTTTATTTTGAAGGCTGTAAAGGTAGAACCTGAAAATAATTAACAACATAGTCTTTATCATGGGATTGGTGGAATGGTCTGTGGTTATTTTATATCCTTCAGGTTATTGAATCCTCGGTGGTAAACTTATTGGTTAGTGTCATTTTAACTTAGATGATGTTTATGATGTACTGCTAGTCAACAAGAAATAATTTTTCCACTGTGTGGCGGCATATTAAGTACTTGGTTATGCATGGTGTTCTAATTATTTTTTTTAATGTAAATGTATTTATTTGCTTAGTTCTCTATGTTTACTCTGAGGCAAAACCAGTAAATGACTAAAGACTTCCAGAAGAAGAAAGAAATGTCTCAGAAGTTAGATGTTAGGGGAGGGAGACTCAGAAGTCACTAGTTAGATTTTTAAGTCTAGACTAAAATTAAAATTAACATGCTGTTCCTTGGTATGAATATACCTGTACTTAGGGTACTTTTTTTTTTTTTTACATTGTATTATGTCTAGATGTTCCTATTTTGTTGTAGGCAATATAGGAATATAGAAATAAGTGGAAACTGTAGTTATATAAGTTTTCTTGAACTCATCTGGAAAATATTTGATATAACTTTTATGTTGAGTTTGGTTACCACAAACCATTTCTACATGTGATATAACTTAAGCATAAAAAATGAGGAAAAGAATTGTACAAGAAAAGAGTTTCTGCAATAGTGACCAGGAGATTTTTCCTAAATTTGGCACTCTTCCTATTCAGAAAATAGACAAGCAAATAGATGCAATGAATTAATGCCTTAGCCTTTATTTGTAGAGGTCAAAGTCCAAAGTCTTATGTTACCAGCAAAAGTGAATTGGGCCTCCTGGGAGGAAGTGAGAGTCTGGTTTGTTAGTTCAGAGCTCTCTTGGAATGTAACAGATTAGAGCAAGGCTCTGTGCTGAATCAGTTTTGGTTTTAATCTGATTTTCAATCATATCAGAGAAGTGCCAGATTTCCAAGACCTGTTAGAACTTGGTTACTCCCCTCTGTCATTCATACTTTGGATAAATGAAAACAAAGGTATTTTTGAAAACAAGCAAACAAACAAACCCTCTCAACAAAACAAATAAAACCCCCTCACATACCAGAAATCTAGTTTTCACTTTATGTTACAGCATTGAACCTTATGATGAAACACTTGGATTTGGTCTAGTGTCTCTGAGGCTTGTGGTCAGATCTGAGAAGGAGTCTTGTCCTAGATGTAAATTAGATGTCCCATTATGTTTATCACTGTAGTGTGAAAGAATAAAGGAAAAAAACCAGCATGGGGTGGGGGAGAGAGCATGAAAGGTGAGCTTTGAGAAATTTGGGTTCAAGGGAACTAATGAGTCTACAAGGAAACTTGTAGCCATGCTGAAGAAATTAGTAAGAATTCTCAATTCACTGCATTTAGCAGAGAATGACTCTAATATTAATTTTGGAAACATGCATCAATAGCTGATTTGATTTTGCGATTAGCCTAAGGAAGGAAAGAACAGGTTACTGAGGCTGTTAAAGGAGAGAAGTCAGAGGATGGGAATGTGGATTCAGGGAGGGGAGACACCTTTTTTTGTCAAAAGAACAAGCTCAATAAAGATAATAAGAAGTTTAAAAGAAGCAGCAGTTGGGTACGAAGAGCTCAATGTAAATTATCAGTATGGAGCTGCTACAGAGCTTCTTATTCCCTTAACCTGATTTTTTTTTGCTCAAATATGCAACTAATGACTTGAGTGTGGCACACATGTTTTCTGCTCTATTTGAAATAACACTCATGAGCACTCAGTTGTACTAATATAAATCTCTCCCTCTCTGAAGGCTTCACTTGCAAAAATGATGGGTAAGATGTTATAAAGCTGAATGCTCTTTTTTCTTTCTAGGAGTAAATCTTTGAATGATGTCAGTGCAGAGGAGCTGCAGTCATTGCGCAAAATCCGTTATGAAGAGCTACAGAAAATAAAAGAGCAGTTACAAGAACAAGATCTAAAGTGGCAAGAAGTAAGGACTCCTTTTCACCTCTCCTTGCATGTCCTACTTGAAGGACTGCCTTCAGTATTCCTAGTAAACAAGCTTTGGAATGTGTGCAGCAACTCGTGGGGCTGTCTTCTAAACAACCCATCTCCTGCAACTGCGAGTGGTTTCGGGAATGTCTGTTTAATGCGGAACTGAAATTACTTTAAATATTTTCATAAGTTTCTGGTAAATGCTTTAGGATGAGATTTGTAAGTATTGTAATAAAACCTTCAGGCTTGATTTCTGTGGACATAAAGAAAAGCTAGGGCATAGTTTCATATGTTATGTGAAATTTTTTTTTTTATGAAGCAATTGGAATGTCTGAGTATTTGATCCTTTGGGAGAAGGAGGAGGAAATAATACTTCGTTGTGCAAATTCTTGAGGTTCCTATTCCCTACTAATTCTGTCTTAAATACAACTTGTAACCTGTATGGTAGCTTAGCACAGCATCATAAGGGTATCTGAAGAACTTGGATTTTATTAAAATATCTGCTTGACAACAAGTATCAACAAGAAGCTGAAACTAAGAACAAATCACCAACCAAGTAGTTCATAATTGTTTAATGCATCTCAGCCATCTCAGTTCTAATATTCAGTACTTCCCTTAGCTCTGGTATTTCACGGACAATATTGCCAGTTCACATCGCGGTTTTAAAGAAATGAAGAAAATATAGAAGTATATGTTTTCAATTTATAATTTAAGGCATATTTATTCTCAAGCTAATGTATCAGTCTAACATAACAGTGATTTGGAAAAATAATAATATCCCAGACTCCAAAGCCTTCAACAAAGAACTACAGAAGGCATTTGCATCAGTTTTCAGCGGTGTGTCATTGGGCGAAGTATTCTATAATAAAGTTGAAAATATTAAGGGGGAGAAAAAAGGGAAAAATTATGTACTTTTCCATATATAGTCCAATAGTTAAAATTATTCACTTAAAGGGGTTCTCAACTAGTCGTATCGTTTAGGGGAAAGGTACATGAAAATGTGGCTGCAATGCAGACATGCAAATAAAATTGGGGAAATAGCATGTGTTGGGATGCCTTTATAAGTCTATGAGTTCTTGAGAAAATCTGTTGGTATACATTCATGTCATTCTAATAGGATCTAGCAAAATGGAAGAGTCGTAGAAAGAGCTACACTTCAGAATTGCAAAAGAAAAAGGAAGAAAGAGAAGAAATCGAAAGGAGAGCCTCTGAAGTGTCTGGAAGGAGTACCAAGTCACTGAAACAAATGCAGCAGGAGAGGTAATGGCCCTAATGGGAGTATTATATTGAAGAACTAAAATCTGAGTATTTTTATTCCTTTGGATTCTTGAGTGGCTTTTGCCAGCAAGTTGCAAGTGATTCTGCAGAGATCTCGACAATTTTAGTTGCAAAATACAGTGTAGAAATGTAGGCAATTGTAGTGCTCGTTATGGTTTACTAATGCAGTGTTTACACAGAATGTTGAGGAGTTTCGCTCTATAAATAATATTTTGCTCTGCTATCCATAAATAATTGTATTGAGAAGTCAATATTTGCATTATCTTGAAATTAGTTCAAAACAATAGTGTTGAACTGGATAGTTGACTTTTTAATTGTTGGATAAGCTTAACTATTTCTCTTTCTTCTACCACTGCATTTGCTATTCATTTAGCCACTGTGAATAATTACAGACAGAATTTTAATGTGTGTCACAGCGCTGTAAACTTTTATTTGGTTTTCCCTTTGTCCTAATTGTTCCTCTGGGTATTTAATCTCCAAAGAGTAAAAAGTGTAAACTGCACAGTACCATTTCTACTGATGACTGCCTTATTTATTTACTTATTTAAAATGCATATATGACTGAGTTGAAGGGAATATGCTCATGGTGTGTATTAATAAAAGAAATTTTAATAAATCTAGAACCAGAATGTTTTGGATTTCTATATTTCTTTTTTTTATTTGTGAGGACAAAAATTATTTGCTTGAATAAAAATATGGATATTAATTGTATTGAATATCCAGTATCATCAGAATCTTAAAAATGATGTGGTAAAGATTATCCTTGTGGTAGTTGCTTCTTTATGACAAAGGAAAATAAATAAAATAAAGAAAATAATTTTCTTTATGACAGCAGAAAATAAAAATAATCTGAACTTCAGGACACCATCTGGTTTAGTTACCTAAACTTCAGCATAGCATTTTCATGGAGCAGAAATGTCAAGCAGAGTTATACAATTCAGGCAGTTTTATGGGATCTACCTTCTTCCTGTTGTTTCCTAAATAAAATCCGAATTTCTGAGGCTGTGTAACTTGAAAAGCTATATAACTTTCTTAGCAAAGATATTGCTGCCATAGCAGCAGCCTGAACATGTGACAGTAGTATGCCTGAGTGTTATGAGAGTGATGAAATGGGGAGGAGGGAGAAGAAGGTAGATTTAAAAAATAGATGAAAATACTAATATTTTTAAATTATGCCATTCATTTTCATTTACTGGAGATGTATTTTTTGGTTTATGCTCTGCCTTGAATGTTCAGTAGTTGGAAGACTTAGGGCCTGCCTGTTTGTTGGGTCACTTTGGTATTCTAACAGTCTCTGTCCCCATAGGGAGGAGAGAGATCAAGACTCCTATGGGCAGCAGAAACAGGAACACAGCTGGACATATTCACTGAATGATGATGTGTTTAGTGAAGAAAAAGCACCTTCCACATGGTCAGCAGCAAAAGATTACCTTTTGGAAGAAGATACTTCCTACAGCACTCGGGACAGCAAAAGTTCATATGCCACACAACCACCCAAGGAGAACCTTCCCGAGAGCTCGGCTGCTGGAGAAGCTCCTGCTCTGTCAAAGAGCCTGGCAGAGGAGCAGAGCTCGGCTCTTTTGTCTTCTCGCTACTCGGTGAATGCTCAAACTGGGTCAGCTCACGTTTCAGCTTCTCTCCCGAGAACATACCAGA
Source organism: Calyptomena viridis (assembly GCA_013390005.1). Taxonomy (NCBI): domain Eukaryota; kingdom Metazoa; phylum Chordata; class Aves; order Passeriformes; family Eurylaimidae; genus Calyptomena; species Calyptomena viridis. The sequence continues at coordinate 62,599 of WEIV01020633.1, forward strand.
AAACTGATACCTCTAGGTTAACATCTGTGGTTACACCAAGACCTTTTGGTGTCCACTCAAGAGGAATCTCATCACTTCCACGGTCATTCACGGTAAAATTCTGCTTCATTCCTGAAGTTTGTAAATAGGGGGCCTTGAGTAGTTTGGGGAACAGTAGAGTTTTAATGTTTTGTTGCTTTTTAAGAAATCGTCTGCTGTGTGATGAAGGCTGTGTTAATAGAGCCGGCAGTTCTGTCATGGCTTTGGATGTTTACTTATGTTTCTGTGCTTAAACACACTCTTGGAATTCAAGCTAGTAACTGTTTGGTAGAATATTCTTTTTATTACTTGTAGTAAGTCTTCTTAGTGTGCCTTACCAAAAAAACTGTTATTGTTGGATGTATTTATCTGGAGTTAACATAATTAAGTGTTAAAGACAAGTTTTTCAGGTGATATAAGTTTCTTCTACTGTGCTGTTTGTTGAAATTGAAATTTTATGCTAGCCTAAAATTTGTCTGCTCAGTAAAGCACTGGAAAAATGAAATTGATTCCCCCCTGCCATGTTAATTTTCATAGCTTTCTCCTAAATCCTTATTTGTCTCAATTTAAAAAATGGTAAGAATGCAGATAATTCTAAGCAGATGACTTTAACAAGTTTATCTTTAAAAGCCTGGCCTATTTATTCTGCAAGAATTTCAAGATAAAAAAACATGTTTCTTTTCTTTAGTAATGGGCACACTAACTAGAATTTGCTTGAAAGGGAGAGGTCGTTTTTAAATAATAAGATCACTGAAAGATTTAAGGAGGGTTTTTTTGAAGCATGTATTTACCAAGCTGTCATTTTTGTCCTAGATGGATGATACTCAGAAATACAATGGAGAAGTAGAAAAAGCTAAAAGAACTCAAACTTTGTTCACCAGCAACTCCTTTTCACTACCAGACTCTGCACACCCTCTCTCCACTAGTGCATTGAGAAACAGAGGTGAGGAAGAAGAGGAGGAAAAAGAAGGTGTTTGGTCGACACCTCCTCCTACTTCAGCATTACCTGTAAAATCCCAAGACCAAGATGCTGGAAGCAATATTCTTAAATCTGAGTGTAGCATTCCTACTGATTCTCTTTCACTTGCATCTTCTGCAGAAATTGCGAGTCCAACAGAGCCTGAGGATTCAAAATCCATGGTAAGCGTGAAAATAATGTGATTACTTGGTACAACTGAATGCTACAGCAGAATAAAATAGAAAATAAATAAAATTTCATCTAATGAAAGTATTTTTCTGGTAGTAAGAAGACAGCACAAAGAACTGCTATGTCTCTTGATTTATTTCAGTTCAGAGGAAAGAATATTTGTGGGGAAAAAAAGTTCTTTTGCTGCATTTTTCCCTACCCGTTATATATCATGTGCTTAATTTTATTTATCATTCAAATTGAAAATAATTATGCTAAACATTGTTTGATGCTTGCAAAGTTTTTTTTTTATTCTCCAAATTAACACATTGTGCACACAATCAGTTATGTCTGTCAGATGAATTATCTGAGCTGCTGTAGCATTCGTTTGCACTTTTAAACTGGTGGAGGAAAATAAAGATCAGCTTTTCAAAGGCTAGCCATAAACATCAGTATCATATTATCCTTTTTTCCACTGTGGCTTGAGCCTCTCTCTTTTTTTTTTTAGCTATTTACTTGAATCTAATTAATGTTCACATTAATTTTAAAGTAAATCACCATCTCTTTGTGTGTGTGCTTATCCAGGGGTTGGGTCTCTCTGTTTTTTTTGAAATATTTATCTTCAAGTGCTGTTTCCTCCAACTGATTGCATGTTTCACATGTAAAAAAATGACTAGCAATAAGCTTTAATTTTTAATACCTTTCTGTAACACATGATGATGTGGCTTATTCCCCTTGACAGATAAGAGGTTAATTCTTTGCATTCCTGATGCTGCTGTAAAACTTAATTGTGCCAGTTGCTTGGATGAGTGTTGTAAGACTTTGGATGCTGATTTCTGAAATCACTTCTCATATAATTTTTTTAGAAATTCAGCCACATTGAACCATTATTCTTCCTAATCACTTGTGGAAAAGGAACACATTGCAGTTTAATACTCCTGATACCCCTTGGCCATTGCAATGAATTTATCTTAAATTTTTGAAACTGTGACTGCTGTATAAGGAAAGAAATCAACTTTTTTTTTCCCCCCTCTTTTTTTCCCCCCCTTTTTTCCCCCTGTGTTGTAGCAAAAACAGGAAGAGGAATTTCTGTTCTAATCAGTGAAAACATAGATTAGATATGGGTTCTTAGGATCTCTTTAAGAAAGGCAAATGAGAATAGCATGTACTAGGTCCATATATTTTTTTTCCCTCTCATTAATCATGAGATTATAAATTATCCTTCGTACAAATGAGTAATATGGAGGTTTTATTTTAAAAATTAAAAAAAAAAATTAAGAAAGCTTGTGTTGTGTAATAACTTCACAAGCTATAACTTAAGGAATGCAAGTTCCATCTGATGTATTTGTAAATCATTGCCAGAGGTGAGATTGATGGTAGTCATCAGGACAGTAACACCAGTTCTGTGGAGTACTAACTGTTTTAGAAATGACCTATCCAAATTATGAAGTTCAATGTACCAAGTTACATTACTTCTCTGGAAAGAGATAGATTTGAAGAGTCATGTTGAGATGGTGGAAAAAAAGAGTAAGAACAGTACTAATTTCCAGGAACATACTCAAATTCCAAAGGCTTGTGTGTTCTCTACCCAGTGTGCTAACCTGTTAGTTTAATACACTCACCTAGGGACTTGGGTTGTATGGGAGCATTTGCAAGCTAGTAGCTGTGTTGTGAAGAAAAGACTTTATTCCTGCTGTAAGGAACATTCCTGTAACGTGAGGCGACACCTCAGGATGTTGCCTTGCAATGTTGTTTTCTTCTGTATCCAGTGCTGAGGTACTGCTGAAGCCTCCTCTGACTGCACCTCCCAGAGACTGTGGCTGGCCGCACCTGCTTGTGCAGTGCTCCCTGTAGCTGCCTGTTGTGTCCTACCAGCATAGGAGCTTTGGGGAATTGGCATAGGTTTCTAGACCTTTAAATATTTTAAGTTAGGGAAAATGAATCCTACTCTTCAGGAAAGCTGGTTCACTAGGCAACTGAAACGTAGGTGTACCTTTAATACGCATACAAGGGTGTGCAGGATCTCTTCTGTGCACATTGCTGGAATATATCTATTTTAAGATTGTTTGACAGAAAATGTCTGTTCTTTTTTCCTCTTATTTCAATGTCCATGTATTTCAATGTCCATGCATAGCATGCATTTGGGTATTTGAAATAGTTTTTAATTAATTCACACAAAAATGTATGAAATACATGCATGCTCATTGTATAGTGTGGGATTGAAAGCAAGTGTTCCGAAATGTTTTCCCATTCAAATATTTCTGTTGTTTGTGATGGTAAGGTTAGTTTTTAATTCAGATTTTGAAAGCATCTTGAATGTCTACTAGAATGGATGATTGTTATTTAGCTAATTATGGGATTGGTTTTCGTATCTGAGGTCTCCATTACAAAATCCACAGCAAGCTGGTAGTATTTTACACAAAATAAAAAAAAATGATTGTTCATTTAAGTAAACTTAGCTGCAGCATTGAGCGTAAAGGAAACTGATGTCCACTGTAGGATGTGCAAGAAAAAACATAACACTGATCACTGTTACCTAGTTTTGTCACATCTCTGGTGTTCTCAGGGGGCAGTACATTCCACAGTTTCACAAGACTATTCATGAAGACTCATTTAGGGATTTAATATTATCCAAGTTGGTGAATTTTGTAGCATTGTGTTACAGAACATTTGAAAGAATAGAAATGCTGAGCACAATATACATGTAGAGAAAACATATAAATGTAAACTGAAAACACACCTGCTTGAATAAAAAGCAAATGAGTTAGTTAACTGACTTCAATACTGTTTCCTTTGTCTGTGATGCTAATAATAGATGATTAAAGTGCAGATTGTGAGCAGCCTCACTTATTTAGAGGATAACCTTTCCCTCATTTAGATTCCTGTGATACCAGATACTGTAGTGTCATGTTTTATTTTTCAGGAACAGTACAGTGAAATGAGAATCAGTATAAACCAGAGACCTGGCCACAGTTGCAGCTTTGGGTTTACAACAAATTGGAGTTCTTCAGGAGCCTTTGTACAGACAGTTGAAGAAGGTAAATGTGTGTTAACTGCACAATGTTTTGTTCTTCTGTTTAGTTTGAAAAGGCTTTTAAATTAAGGCATTTGCTGCTAAAAATGCTGCAAACATTTAAAAAATCAGATATAGAACTGAAAAGTCAGTGTTTAGTTTGCTAATGTATTTCTGTGAATCCTCATCTCTTGAAATGTGTCGAATTCAGAAATATAAAAAATGCATTTTCCTAATCAAGGCCATTTCTATAACCACTGAAAAGGCATAAACATCATTATTTGTTCACCAAGCCCCTTACAGAACAGTGGTGAGGGGGCACATACACACTCCTAATATCCAGATTATTCCTTTCAGCTACATTTAAAAGATTTCACTTCATGTGATTTGTAAACACGTGCAGAGGAAAATTAGTTAGGAGTTAATATTCTTGTTTCAGTTTTTCCTTTCTTAGTCATGTTCAGTTTTGGATACTGTTAATATCTTTAAGCAGTTGCAACTTCTAAATTGATTTCCAGTGCGGTTTTTTTCAGTTGTTTTAAAAAAAATGAAAAGCAAACATTTTTGTCATGAGATGAAACATATATAAAATTTATTTCTAAAAGTTAATGGTCTTCTGCAGAGAACAAGCTCAATTTTCTTAATTAAAAAAAAAGGCAACAGAACACAACAACCCCAAGCAAATCACATGTAATGCTTGTTTTGTGAACAGTGATCTTTCCCATTGCCAGTAACACTTGAGGAATATTGAATTCTGCCATTTTTCCACGTAACACAAGATCATCCTGAGAAAGAAGAAACAACTGGAAACTTTTCTTTTAGTTAGCTCTTTATTATGCTTTCCGGAGAAGAAAAAATACCATTCAACAGCACTTAATGAGTAGTCTTAAATTTTTTTTTTTCATTTCAAATTCAAGAAGAGGCCTTTCTTCATTGTATCTGTGTACTTTTTATAATTAGCTCAAGGATAACCCTGCTTGAGCAGAGGATGGATCCACTGTGGTTCCTTCCAACCTGACCCATTCTGTAATTCTGTAACTGTTCATATTATCTTTTCACAAAGAATAACTTCCCATTTGCTTTCCTTGCTGCTAGGCTTCTGATTTAATTTTCTTCCTTGGAGGCAGAGGTCTGTTCATTTCCCCTGCCAGCTGTAAAGGAGAAATCTGAGGGCAATCAATGTTCCTGCTGGTCATCTACAAAGGTCCACATAGGCTCTGACCCCAAGGAGAAGGTGCAGACCGTGTGGCTGTTGTCTTGGTTATGCTTTATTACAATTCTCGTGATGAAGGGCACGAAGTATAGGTTGAATTGGAAGAGAGGACTGTATGTTGGTGTTCTTGTTTATAGCCTGTGTTCAACATACAATGTGAGCCAATTTTTGAAAAAAAGTATCCTTATTCAATTCCTGCAGCTCCCTTTAAAGGAATGAAGGCTGAAAGAGGCAGATGGCCCATTGAAAGACTAAGATGTGCTTTCAGCTAGACACTTTGGACTGTTGCATTTCCTCCTGTAAGGATAAGTCATAGGATCATTCAGGTTGGAAGGAACCTTGGTAGACCACCTAGAGCAAAACTGCTCAAAAATACATCAAGACTGAATTCAGTCTAGTTTGCTTAGGCCTTTTACCCATGTGGGTTTGAGACTCTCCGAGGATGGAAACGGTGCAGCCTCTCTGGGCATTGCATAATTAACCTCTCAGAAAAATTCTCCCCACACATCCAGTTAGACCAGTCTTTGTCCCAGTTTACAACCACTGTGCTGTGTTCTCCTGCCATAAATTTCAGTAAAGAGCAGGTTTCCCTTCTCAGTGATTTGGTGACTTTTCTTGGTAGGTATTGGGGTGGCTGCTGTTAGGTCCCCATCAGCCTCTCTTCTTTAGGCTGAACCTGCCCATAACCCCTCAGCCTCTCCTCACAGGTCAAATGCTCCATCCATGCCAATCCCAGTGGCTTATCATTTAACTTGCCCTACTTTATTGAGGTCTCTCTTACAGTGGAACACCAAAACTGGACACAGGACTGTCAATGTGACATAACAAGTGCGGAGTGAATGGAATAGTCACTTGTCTTGATCTGTTGATTATGCTAATGTTCATATAGCCCCACCACTGCCATATATATGTAGTCCCCCAGCCTTGCTCTTCAGCCCATTGGTACTCAGCCTGTGCCATCACTATGGTTAGTCCATCCCAAGAGCATGGCCTTACATTTGGCCTTGTTGAATGTCAGGTTCCTGCTCTGAACAGCAGCCCTGCCCTCCAGCGTATCAGCCACCCTCTCCCTTTTGGCAAGGTTTACAAATTTGATGGGGGTGTGTTTCACCTCCTTCTCCTGATTATTGGTGAACACATTAGAGAGGGTGGTCCCAGGATGCATCCCTGACAAGCTCCACTGGTAACCAGCTTCCAGACTGAGTAAAAGCCATTAACTGCTACCCACAGAGCATGACAATCCAGCCAGTTTTTCACCCATCTGGTCATTCTGCCCTGTAGACAATACCACCCCAATTTTGATACCAGGATGTTGTGAAAGATCATGTCAACAGATTTATTAAAGACAAGGTGGATGGTATCAATCATTCTCCCTTCGTCCCCAGATCTAGTCAGTTCATCATTGAAGATAACTGGGTCAGTGAAGTGTGGTTTAGGCTTGGTAAACCCAAAACAACCATTCCTAGTCACCTTTTTGTCTTTCATGATCCCAGAAAGAGCTTGCAGGAATATCTCCTCTGCTTGTCTTGTCATCCTCACTAGATGTATGATTTTCTTGAGATGATTGCCTGCATTTATCTTTTTAGTGTTTATAAATTACTCTGTGTTCTATATGTGCTATTCCTTCAAAAAAACAGTTAAGGAAACTGGGCGACATTAACTTCTTATAACTCTTCTTGAAAACCGAAATAAGCTTGTAACACATATTTCAGTGAGACCGATTTACTACATATAAAACAAGATAGTGCTAATTTTTACAGTTTTTAATCTTTACACTAAAAATTAGATAAATAGCCTTGAAGTCATTAATCTAGACATTTTCTGCCAACTTCTCCAGTGTCATATTGTCTTTATTGTTTCAGTCCTATCCTTTTCACTTTGCAATAATTTTCTGAGGTTGTGTCGATGTAGGACTGCACATCTGTGATCAAACATTTCAGTCATGTAGGACAAAGTAAATTGGACCCATTTCCTTAAAGTTTTATTTTCTTTGTGTTACTGAGATAGTGTTTATCTATTGTAATAACAATCAATTTGGATAGGTTAGAGGACACTAAGTACATATGGAAAATGAATATTTGGTTGGGTTTTTTTTTGCTGAGGACTGGTAAGAAAGAAAAGTCTTTTACCTTCAGGGAAACTTACGTAAAACAGCAATACATGTTTTATATCATGGAAATGAAATCCTTTATAGCAATACAAAGATATTATTGTTAATTGCTGTAGTTTTGGAGGAGCTGGACAGAGAAAGCCAACATACAACTTTGGGCACCTGAAAGTCTGAGTTTCTCAGATCACACATTTTCAGAATTAAATAGAGAAAAAGTTTGTGAACTGCTCCTCTGTTCTCTGTCCCTAGTCTAATCATATTGCCTGCCAACATGTAGTAGATGAAAAAAGGTATGGAGTGCAGCCTGTCTTGCAAAATATCAATAGATTCAAAGTCCAAGCTACCATAAAACTTGCTCTTAATAGACAAAATAAGTAGAATCCAGAGAAGTCTAGTGGGACAGCACCCAGTGATATCTTGACTCCGATTACCAGTCAGTTCAGAGCTAACAAACTATTTTAGCTCAGCAATAAAGCAGCATGCTCTTGTCAGTAGAGCCCAGAAAATGTAAATAGCCAGCTTCTACTGGAATTAACAAAGTGTGCAGGCTGTTTTTTGGGCAAATGAGAGGATTACCCAAACACTGGCTGAATTTCAGCTAATGCTTGGATATAAGCACTGTGGTGTTACTGCTCTCTCACTATCCCAGACTATAACGGTGAGTTAGTGGAGGTAAGACTGAGCCCAGAGGTTCCTTGTTAAGACGGCTAGCCAGACTATGAAGATTTATAAGTCTGAAACCTTGGTTGGCTTTGTCATTTTTTTACATTCTAAATTGAAAAGCTACTTGGGTACTTAGTTTACTGATCTTATATTACAATGTAGTAGATTTTTCTAAGACTTTCTGATTATCCACAATTAAGCATTTCTTTGAATGATTGTCCACCTCACCTGCATTCAGTCACAACTGTGATAAAAAGATAATTATGAATGGAGACATAATTTTATTTTTCTTCTTGTTTTGTGCAGGTAGCCCTGCAGCGCTTTGTCAACTGCGTGTAGATGATGAGATCATTGCTGTGAATGGCACAAAGGTTTCACATATGGACTACAGTCAGTGGGAAGAAGCCATCAGCAGAGGACTAGAAACTGGAAACCTGGTCATGGATGTCAGACGATATGGAAAGAATGGTGAGTTGTTTCATCGGACAGATACAGTATGCTCTGTAAGGCAAATAAGCTTTGTCTCTGCTGTACCTGACAGCTGAGAGTCCTTATTACCCTTACAGAAGTAATACGTATCTAAGCTAAGTAGTTTGCCAGTGTGTCTGTTGCATTTTAACACAACTTGGCTTTTTTAACTACTTGTGCATTAGAAATGTTTTGACAAGCAAATCTGCGAAGCACTGTACTACTGACCACTCTCTTGTTCTCTGGCCTGTTTCTAAGATAATGCAACCACCATGAAAGAGAGTATAACATTTTATTTCCTGCTATACCAGAAGAATGAAGAGGACTTGGTCTCTAGATCATAATAGTTTTTAAAGCCTCTTTCTCTCAATTACAAGCTCCCTTTCTTCAGGGAAGGGAGATCATGTGTTCTTTTCTTCAGGGAGCATTTCAAGTGATGTATGAACTTTTTGGTGCCACCTCTGTGCTATGGTTTTGGCCATTGACCCAAATACTGAGCTACTGTAATCTCTTACCTCAAAAATGATTCTAGCTGTTTTTGCTAGAATGATTTTTGCTAGAATCAAAAATGATGCTTTGCCTTATTGCATCTCTAGGCTTACCGTAGTTTGAATCAGGATACCCTTTCAAAGTTCCAGAAGAATTTTTGCAGAGTTGGAAGTGTGACTAATGGCTTATTTTACAGTGTAAATACAAAACTTCCTTTTAGTGGGAAGATAGGTTGCATAAGTTACCAGCAAGTGGGGAAACAAAAGTGGGGTGAGGAAGAGACAAGAAACAAATCACTTTACAGGACCTAGTACAACTGTAGAGTGAGATTAGTGGCAAAGAACTCACTGAATAAAATTTTTGGTAGTGGGAGGGGAGAAATGATGAAGTCAGAGAGAAGAGTATAATTTGTCTTTGCCTCATCAGTTTTGCTAGTTTAGTTTAGACTGCCTTTTCCTACCCCCTCTGTGCTTCCTGATGAGCATGGATATGAAAATGACTCTTCCCCAGATAGTGCGTTAGTCTCATTGTACCTTGTGTGAGTAAAGTTGGAAGAATTTTCTCAATCCTTACTAACAGTAATGAAATAGTTTCCAATGAATACTAACTGCTCTTTAATGTTGAGCTGCTGTAGCGCATATTAGCAAAACATCTGGCAAACCTTTACCTGGCTTATGACTAACACTTGCATTTTTGGGGAAGGCGGTCTGCTCATAAATGCCCTTTTTCCTGTCTTCACAAATTCCACCTGATTTGTGTGTCTCCCTCTTCTGTTAAGTGTGTTTTTGTGTTATTTTAATGTGTTTTCCCTAACTCTTATTCTGTTCTTTGACGTTACTGTCTATATTAATTTCTTGATCTTCCACATACCAAAAAGACTGGGGCAAAGACCAGCCTTCCCTGCCACATGTAAGGCATAAAATCCTCAATCTTACCAGTATGGCTACCAACATTATAGGTACATCTGAAAATAAATGGATTGATGCAACTTCTGGAGAACACATTTCAAATGTTTCCACCATATCAACAAAAAGAGATTTCTCCAGCAGCCTTCAAAGTTCTGTGAGTATGTTTTTGAAGGGTTGTGGGGTTTGGAGGGAAAAAGAAAAAAGTAATGTCTTGATAGTGGGAGGATGGAGAAAAAACTTTTAAATCTTATGTTCCCTAAGCAATACAAGTGAAAATATAGGACATTGAGAATATGGAGATGTAGCTATGTATGTATTAAGGTAAATAAGATGTTTTAAAAACTTGCTATGGTCTATTCATGAGTGAACACTGGTAAATGATAAATATTAAAACGTGCAGACTATGTTTAAACTAAAACATACAGAGTGGTGTTTTTTTTTTCAAGACGACTTTGATCTGTGTTATTAGCATAAATGGAAGTTATAGCCCAAAGAACAAGTGTATACATGCTTCCAAATTACTTTTAAATAGCAACTTGCCTGCCAAGGAGCTGAAATAGGAAGATCTTGGCTTCTGGCATTTTCTTGCAAACTAATGGGTTTTTATTTCAGCAGGAATTCATACCTGGTTATTGATTCCCTCAAATGCCTGCAGTTGCTTTATTATAAAATACACTCAGGAAGTTTTAGATTGTTTTGTATCTTTCTGTGGAAAATGTTACGAGGTGTTTCAATATATATATTTCTTGTCAGGGAAGATGTGTAAGTGGATAAACTTCCACAAATCTAATGAGCCTAAGACCTTTTTTTATTATTTTATTTTTTCAGGATACAGAAACAAAATTGATAAATGGAATGCAAGGAGGTGTTGGCTCTAATGAACAAAGAGGTAAACCACTGTTGCTCTTCATCTGCTAATTGTGTGGTTTGCAACAAGCACAGACACTAAACCTTTAATAATTGCAGGCTTTATACAGTGGATGAATTGAGACCTTAATGAACTGAAAGCTAGACAGAGATCTTGTTGCATCTAAACTGCGTGTAGTTTGCTTCCACGGTGTGCTAGGGAGTTTGAGAATTGACAACAAAGCTGTGACAAACCCTCCTGTCTCTTCATTAGTGGTTGTAAATTTGTTGTGTGGTAGGGGTGAAAGAGAAGAAGGCACACAATTTATTGTAATTGCTACTGCATTGTGTGGAGACTGAGTCAGTATTAATTTATTTCAGTGCGCAGAAGACTGTAAGGAGTATTCAACTTTTGGTATTTCCTCCCCTCTATTTCAGTTGTGAGGCGTTGGGGATAGCAGTTGTTTCAATGTTATTATTTTACTTTTATTCCTGGAGAATGATATTGATGATTCCTGTATGAATAATAATTACTTATGATGCTATGAGCAGTTACAGCCTTACTTGAGAACAATGAGAGAAACCAGGTGCATATGCTTCCTAATGGAATAATAATCCTTAAATAGGAACTTCGTGTTTCATTTTAACTTGAATACACATGGCAGTTTATAAAAGAATTCCCCCAAGATATCAGTTGCCCTATGGAGATGCCTTGCTGGTGACCTGAAATGGTGATTAGGCTTCTCATTCCAATGTGACATTCTAGTCAAGGAGGCTTAAATTAGACAGGGGGAATCTGAGTTCAAGTTTGACACTTGTACTGTTGTTATAGTTGGACGTTGTTACTGATAAAAGGAAATACTAATCAGTATACGATGTAACCTACCAAGGTTTTACTTGGTGTTTACTTGGTTTTACTTTTTGTTTTTCTGAAGAGACACTGTAGATTGGAGGACTAACAGGTTTCTTATCCAGTGGTTATAATCATTAAAAAAAGGCACCTCATTGATTTGTTTGTATTCTTTGTATTTTTCGAATAGCATCTGAACCTATTTCTTTGAAAAACTTAAAAAGACGGTCACAATTTTTTGAACAAGGTAAATCAAAAAGCTAACATTTCATGTACTTCCATGAAATTGTTCCTGCTGCACACTCTTCCTAACAAGTCTGGTGCTGGGTGCTCTACCTCTTCAGCATTGTTTGTTGCAGTTATAATGAGGCAACATAATTAATTTCCCTTCTTTTCCCAGGGTCATCAGGTTATTCTTACAATTCATGGGTCTACCTCTGTGGTAATGGGTCTTTGTGTGTTCTTTTACATCTATAGCTGTTTAAATCTTTTCTGTGTTCGTACTTTTTCTGTCACTGGGTAGAAGTAAAGAAGGATAGCACTCTCTGTTCAGGTTTGCTACTACCTACAAAACAAGAATAATGATGACTATTCCAGCAGAGGTTTAGTGAAGATCTCAGAGCCTTTGATAAAATACGTAACTCTGCATTGCTTTCATGTAAATTGGTGGAAAAGCCTCTCTGCTAGCTTTCCACTATGTGGTGATGTTGCAAGATCCCAAGAAGACTGATACAAATTTTGAATTTAATATGCCAGCTTTTAAAGGCAGAAAATGAGGCTCTCAATTTCGGTTTTGTAGGTTGCTTTTCAGTGTTTTGCATGTCACAGCTCACGTACTTCCACTAATGTTGTATGTCTTATGCTATCTTCAGGCTATGTATGCCTTGCTGTTTTGCTGTATCCTGAAAGAGGGAAATTCTGGCCCATTGGAAGTTCAGTTGAATTTTGCCAATGATTTGAATGGGTCCAGGATTTTTCCTGTAGTGGTGATGACTTCCTTTTTTTTTTGCCAAAAGTGATATGTGAAGTGCCACATCATATAGCTATGTTTGTGGCTCTGTTTGCTTTTAAATACTTCTGCTGTGTCATATCTGCAGTATTGTGATATTTTGTTATTGGTTGTTTTGTTGGTGTTGGGGATTGGTTTGGCTGGGTTTTATTTTATGGCTGGCTAGAAATTTGGTCTTTATTTTAATTAATTTTGTAGCAATATTTGAAGTATTTCACTTGTGCTTGAGGGGGAAGAAGGTTGTATTTCTAGAGTGTATGTTCAGTACAGTTATGGTAATTTTAAACTTTCGAGACTTTAGCTTTACAATTATGTGACAGGTTCTTCTTTGTAAACCTGTGCAGTTCAACATAAGCTTACAAGGGTGAGAGAAGAGGGGAGCAAAGATAAGTGTGGTCTCTGCCTCCCTTTAGCATCTCCTGACGCAATTGCAATAAATCAAGCTGTTTTGTCCTATTGCTACTGTGGCTGTTGAGATCTGGTAATGAAGACAAAATTGTGCATATATAGAATGGATACTAGCCTGTGACTCATTAGATGTCTTTGGTATCTTAAGTTTGACCTTTTTTCCACTTCATGTGTTCCTACTTCAGAAAACTGTTAGAAATTGTTGCTTTTATGCATTTTTTTAAACTTATATTTGGAGAGCTAGGTAACAAGTACACTGTCAACAAACAATAATAATGACAACGCTTGAGAAAGGATTATACTTAAATTTGTGCTTCTCCACATTCTCTTTACTTTTAATATATTAGCATAATATGTCTCTCTCTAGTAATCACCTTGGCACAAGATGATTAAGGCCAAGTGTGGTAGCCTGAAATAGCATAAATTTTATGGTGAATGATGACAAGTTCACTGAATTCAAGTGTACTTTTGGGAGTAGGAAAGGAGGAAACTTGGAAAGGGGAAGTACATGGTTTTGGGATAGAGAAGTTGCCAGTGGATGTCTGTTGGTCTCAATTCATGTCAAGGGCTGTAAGTGAGTAGCTTTTCTACCTTGGTGCAAGGTTCTGGTTATTGGTCATGCTAAACAGTTGAGTTTCACAATAATAATAGGAGCAGTATAGTAAAGAACCTCTGTATTGCCACAGTGGGAGATGTACTGCTAATTCAAGCAATTGCTGATGGCACCTGTAAGCATGTCAAGCTTTTCAACAATTGTGCACATTATCTGAAAGCACTTAATAAATTCTGCCCTCAAGTAAGTTCAGTAGGGCAAATGCAAGCATGTCTTACTAAGGAAGAAAAAATTAGCCTAAAGCTCTGACTCGCCAAAGTTACACAGGTCTTGCAGTAGTTAGTATGTGTGGGTCTAATGATTTCTCTTTTTTTTTGCCTTCTAAATCTCACAGGAGGCCCAGAGCCTGCAATGCCTGATGTAAGTACTATTTACAAACTACTAATTAGTTGTATAATCCTAGTCTTTTCAAGAAACCCCTGCTTTCTATTGCCTTTTATACTTTACAATTTTGATGAACTCTCAGAGTACCAAGATTTTCAAATTTGTAATGGGAATGATTGCTTTCTCTCCCTTTGAAGAAAAGACTACTTTAGGTCCCTGTCACTATAAAGTTCTAGCGTTTATAGTAGCTTTTATTTCTCTCTTTAAAAAATATGCTTTAAAATGCAGAGTGTTGATTACATGGAAGAGTATAATATTATTTGATTCTTGTGTTATACTAGCTCCCAGTCCCATCCATTAGTGCTCCAAGTCGTCGAGTTTGGGATCAAGAGGAAGAGCGAAAACGACAGGAAAAATGGCAAAAAGAACAGGACCGTTTATTGCAGGTATAATTAATCTTCATAATCATGGGCTGTGAATCCCTTGTGTGCAGCATCTGTTAGGAAAGAAAAGTAGTGTGTGACCTCTGTAATTCCTTTAAACTGATGGCCTGAGGAGACTCTCAGATATGTTTTCTGAGCTGCACAGTTACACACTCTGGCAGTTACTCAGAAAAAAGAGGACATTATTGAGCTTCATAAAATCAAACCCAGAATGTGTATTCACTACAGCCAAAAGTGCTTAATCTTCACAAGACTGGTATGTTTCTACTGGCAACAGAATTTTAGGGATAAGTAAAGATCTCAGGAGCAGTAGTCCTCACTTTTTAATGTGAGTTTTACTTTTTCCCCTTAAGAAAATTTTCTCTAGCCTGAGTTTTACCTTCAATTAGCAATACTGCCTTGTATTCATACTGAGGAGAAGGCAGCCAGTGCCATGGTTAGGTACCTGCTAGAATCTTGTCATTTAGCAATCAGCTAATTGCTTGGAGTCAACCTGTTTCCCAAGACCTCTGTGAGTCAGAAGGCTGAACGTGCTAATGCAAAACCACCTTGACAACCAGTTGCTAGAGCTGGAGGGGAGTGTTGCAGAGTGAAGGGGCAATGTTTGTCATCTTAGAATAGCACAAAAACCCCAAGCATACGTATCTGCAAAGACCTTAGCTCAGTGAAGCATAAGCACATTCAACCACGTTCAGCAAGATACATCTCTGCAAATTAAATTGAAGTTTGCTATCTGAAGTCTGATGGCTGAGAGAGACACTAGTGAACATCATTTACTCTTCACAAGCCCTCTTCTGGTGCATTCAGCAGAAAATTGTGATGTCAAGTGCAGCATAGCAACTCTGTTGCTTTTTGGATGTTTCATCTTTTGTTGTTCCATTTAGCTTACAAACTCTGCTCGGCAACAGCTGTACCTTCCTAAATTTATCTGTAGTTTGGATGTTCCATTTGATGCCAGAAGAGATAGCATTAAAGATGGTAAACCTTGGCTCTCTGTTATTGAGAGCAGACTCAGCTGTCTGCCATCACTTTTCTTCTCCTTTTCTAGTCCTAAAGTAATAAATTTGGCCAGAGTAATAATGATCAAATACAAAGAAAAGAAACAAAGTCTTTCTTTGCTTAGAAGGAATACTTGTGACATCATTAAATACTTTGCTTTTCCCAAGATATGCGTGGTGACTGGGAAAGCCACCAAAACATTTATTACGTGCTTTAAGTAATGCTTTAAGACAGTATGGTGATTTCATACCAAAATAAGTCATAAGACAAATTACTAGTCATAAGACAAATTTGGAGGTCCAGAAACTTGTTTTTGTAGGTAGCATTTCAAAAGACTGAGAGTTCTTGCTCAAACCAAGTCACTGCCTCATATTTCACTTAGTGATCATTTTATATTTACCATATTAATGTGCTCAATTACAAGTTAAATGTAATCATTCCATTTTTTCAGAAAAAAACTTAGCTGATTTTTTGTTCAAATGGTGACTAAACTGGAGGACAGGGAGTATAACAGATAGAGGTCAGTTGTTGTGAGACTTAGCATGTAATAGGCCTGGATTCTCCAAAATCAATTACAGAACTCGTTTGGATTGCATTTGAGCCAGGATTTTGTTTGTGGCACACCTAGCATTCTAGTGGAACTCGTGGATGCTGTCCCCGCAGAGCCCTGCAGCTCTCCCTGTGTCCCCACAGCCTGTTCGGCGGCTCGGACTACAAGCTGATCTACCGGCACTATGCCACCCTGTACTTCGTGTTCTGCGTGGACTTTTTGTCTCTACTCCTTCTTAAATATGTTATCACAGAGGCGTTGTTGCCTGACCTTGGCTAGCTTAGAGCAGAGAAAAACTCTAGCAGCTTCTTAAAGAAGCCTCTCTCCTAGCCCCCCCAGCTAATAAAAAACTCTGGTTACTTAAAACCACAACATTACCACACTGGTCTGTTAAAAAACACATTAAATACCAGTAGTACATTTTAATGCAAATAAAAAAGTACCATGTTTCTTATTTGCATGTTTAACATAACAGGAGAAATACCAACGGGAACAAGAAAAACTGAAAGAAGAATGGCTACGAGCTAAGCAAGAAGCAGAAAAAGAGAGCTCTAAGTATTTTGATGAGGTAGGCTGTGAAAAAGGCTATACTGAGTAGTTTCATGAGGGCTTTTTTACCTTGTACAAGATCAAGACGCATGCAAACAGACAAATAATTTCTCTATGTCATTTATCTTGTCATTTTGGAAAATAAATTGTTGTCTATGACTTTGTAGAAAGAGGTTGCAAAAATGAAATGGAAAGAGTAAATGGGATGTTTTGAGATATGTTGAATTTGATTCTATTCCTCTGGGATGGTTACATAACTAACATCAGAAACATGTTGGCAAAAAGTTACAGCATGCATTAACTATTGTGACCAGAAATGGTCACCTTTCCTGTTTATTTACCTCCTAATGCAACTTGTTGGAATTATGCTTCAGAACTTTATCATGAAGCATGTTTGTAAGTGCCTGGATTGTTACTGACAGCCAATTCATCCTATTTCTAATAAATTTACATAACAAATCAACTTTAGATTTCCTATCATGTGTTTTAAAACATTGAATGCATATAGTTTCTGTAGATGCTGCCTTTTGTGGCTGTTGTTTATAGGAAGATAAACAAGTTTCTTCCTAAGAATGGGAACTGTCTGACGTATCTCCTCTTTATTGCTATGCAAGTCCTGCTTTGGGCATCCAAGCTAGATCAGTTGTGTTTATACAGTCACGAATAACTAGACCATAATTTAAGGATTAGGACTTCAGTAAGAAAGCTTTTTGAGCTGTTAGAGGACTTTGTTGTACAAGAATGTGAACCATTTCATATTTTTTCTAGTATTAGAGGTTTTGGTGGACTCATAAACATTATTTGTTCTCTGCAACTAAAACATCTTTTGACCACTGAAAGACTTTCTCTCATCTTTGAGAGAAGAGTCATAGAGTGGTAGGTCTGAGACTTGACTTTGAAATGGTAGGAGAATGAAGGAGAGTAGAAGGTTCCTCCACATGAGGATAATGTGAAATTTATTGGTCTGATACACACTTGCAGTGTATGTGTATGTACTCTTGAGTAGGTCTCAGGTTTCCACGTCAAAACAGTGGGGAGAAATGTTGAGTATCATGGAAGGATTTGTTTTCCATGCGTATTTAAGTGGGGAAGGGATGGCTTGAAATGTAAGTGATACTTTAGAAAGCAGAATGTTTCACATAGTTGTGGCCGTGCTGCCTGTGGCGCTTACTAAGGCTGCTCTGTGGAATGAAGCTCTTGAGTTAGGAGAATGTATTAGCAGGCACTCAAAACATGAAACCAAAGTACACCCTGTGTCTTGCACTGAAAGTGTTGGAGATGCTTTTTATACAGTCTTCTCTTATAGAATAAATGAACTTTCCTGAGTGAGCAACTTATTTAAAAAACAGCTCCCTTCACTAAAAACATTATTCTTTTCTTTGTTACAGGAGCAGACTGTTCTAACCTTAAATACAACTTCCGTCACTTCTCAGGCTCCATCTGTGTCCAGCTGGAGAGCAAGCCCTGAAGCAAACATTTCCGAGGAGCCAGAAGGAGATGGAGGAAGTGAGCTGGCAGCAAGCTTGCTGCGTGAGGAAGAAGGAAGGAGAAGGCTTCAAGAGGAACGGAGGATCCAGGAAGAAGCAACCCTGCGTTTTGAGCAAGGAAGGGAACTCCAAGAGTTGGAGCTTGAGAGACAACGTAAAGATAGGGAACAGCAATATGCTGAGGAGCAGAGGCGGCAGGCTGAGGTGGAGGAGCAGAGGCGGCAGGCTGAGATGGAGGAGCAGAGGCGGCAGGCTGAAAGACAGAGGGAGATGTCAGTGGAGATGCCTCAGTACCAAAGGTGTGTGCTTGTGATAGGATTTACTCTTCCTTTTACAAATTCAAGTATATTTCTAACGGGAGTGTGTCTGTTCTGAATATATAAGGATATTCGTGTAAGATTCACACTGTAATCAGTCAGTGCAAGAATATCATAAGAGAGAAAGAAAGAAAGATCAGGCATAACACAAAGTCTTTCCCCATGAATCAAGTGCTGTATTAACCCACTTCTGCTCTTTTTCTTTTTTAAATGGGAAGTGTAATTACTGTATTTACGCCAAATCAAAAATGTCATGAAGGACTTAGTGTGAAGATTTTGTAAGAACCATGCGCAAGCTTGTAAATTGAAAGCCAGTGACTCAACATACAGGGCTTTCAGAAGAGTTATCAAGTTAATGTTTTTCCAAAAATGCATGACTGATTTTCCAGATTTCTCTCTCATTTTAATTCAACAGTGTAACAATAAATTTTAATTGTAATTTAACTACTGAGTTAATTTGTCAATGAGGGATATCATGCTATGTGAGTGAACAGATACTGGCTTGAATATCGTAGCCGGTAAGAAGTATCTGTTGCAGATACATTTATTCTCTCACTACCTTCTTCTACACCTGGGTTTAAAGAAACCCAAACAAAAAAAAAATCCCCAACTATTAATTGGCAAGTTTGTGTTCTTGAACAGAAGTTTTCAGGCTACTATCACAGAAGATTAATCTGTCTGGAACAGATCAAACTAGTAACTTTACCTTATGTTGGGTGCATTTAGCTTACTGCCTTGTGTATGACTAGCTTTGTGGTTTTTCTTGAGGTTTTTTTTTTTGTGTTCTTATGTAAGTAATAAAAGATGACTGAAGATAATGCATAGTATCAAGCTAAGTCTCAGGAGATGATAATGTGATGTATTTGCAGAGGAGACTGTAAGGCCCAAAGTTACTTTAGCATATTCTAAATTACTGCTGCTTGATATGCCTGCTGAGCAAAGCAGAGGCACAGTTGTTACAACAGCTGAACAGGTTCTTCTGGGCAGCTGAGCCTGGGTATCTCCACAGTTTTAGCTTGCCCTAGTTGCAAGATAATAGGACTTTGTGCGGTAACTTATTAAGCTGCTGTAATATCTGCATATCTAAATCCTTGATACATGCTTTAGTCCATGGAGATTTCATTGCTTCTGAGGTTGCTGCCAAAGGATGTGTTTTGCTAAACATGGGTGGCTTTGCTTAACAGTAAAGGAGCAAGTTCAGTGAAATTGGACTTAAAAATATCTGGAGTTAGAGCAAATATTTAAGATGATATCCAAAGATAGGACTTGAAATCTGCAAAGGCACAATACTTGCTGCAAAGAGCACTGAGGTTGGGGTCAGGCAGCTGAAGAGCACTGTCTGTGGAACTCTAAGTTTATAAACTGCACCTGTACAATTTTCTAGAGTACAAATGTAGTTTTTAGAGAACTGCTGTGGTTGGACAAAACTTGCCCCCTGGCTTTGAAACGGATGAAATAATCACTGTTGTATACTGGTGCTTGTAATTTTTGCAGCATCTTAAAGTCTTTGCAGTTCTTCGTCTCATATATTTTCGTGTTAACTGAACTTTCTTAGTCTTCTCTATGTATACTTACTGTTTACACAATTTCTAGAAATTTTTTTGCTTAATATTTTTTTTCATTTATCTTTATTTTGCTTCTAGACATTATGAGCGCTATGAAGTATCTAAAACAATAGAGGATCGAGCTGGCTATCCTCTCGTTGACAGGTAATAAGAAATTGAATCAATACATAGGTTGAAACATCTTCGACAATAACCATTTTGGCATGCTTGTGTTGGGATTGCTTGTCACTTCACAAAAATGTAATTTCAGGCAGTTCTTTTGATAACTTTTCTTTTTCTGCCTTCTTTTTATTAGTTGTATTTCTTACTGATAAAATTAAGCCTCCTTGGAATTTTTAACTATTTGGATTTTTTTCTCTAGATTTTTTTTCTCCTTAAGGATCTATTTTGAATATTTTCAGTAGGAACTATTTGTGTCTATGTATGTGTCTTTCTGTATATAAACATAATGTGTTTTTATTTTTCAATAGGCATTATGAGCGTTATGAGGTTTCTAAAACCATTGGGGAGCAACCTGGCCAGTCATTTGCTGACAGGTATGTATAATGCTGAATCTCAATGTAGACTGTAACATCACCTTTTCTGTGTCAGAAAGCTTTTAAACTTCCAATAAACTTTATCCATGGGAGCTAGAAGTATGTGTTGGATTGCTGCAATGTTTTGCAGTTTTTATGGCATATTTTCGTATTTAAAAAACAAGCAGCCAAACTTTTGGCAAATTATACACTGTGTTGCAAGCAGCAGTTAGTCAGTGGTATTTTACTGAGAGAAACAAAACTGTAAGGAATTAAATATGTGGGTGGTACTAGCCTTACCTGGCTGGAAAACAATTTCAGATATTATTGTGCTTGTGTCATAACGTGCTACACAAACTAAGGTGCAGTCATCCCAATAAGGGTTGTGCAACTTAAGAGAGAGTAAACAGGAAGCGAAGTGAGAGACAGCAGCAGCGTATTTATCAGGGAGATAGTAGATGTGCCACTTTTGAAGTTACACAAGCTATTTTTAAGTTACACTCTCTAACTTTACAAATCAAGTGGTTTTGATCTCATCTCACAGTAGTTCTGAAAGATGACTTCTGTGTATTTGTTCAGTTTTTATAGTTGGAGTGGGCATACCTTTTTTTTTATAAGGAGGAACTCCCAACACTTACAGGGTACAACTAATGCAAGATCTAAATCTAACTTCAGAAGATGCCTGCACTAAATAGTTACATCTTAGCTATATGTTTGAGGAGTACACTCAAGTGCTAAAATCAGCCTGGACAAGGCTTTTCTGCTTTTTAGATCTCCTGTTTACTATAGGCAGCTGTGAAATTGTTGCATCTTCTCAAACAGATAATAAAAATAGGTCTGCACAATAAGACAGACAGAAGGACTTTGGGGAGCAAGAAATGTGATGTAGTCTGTACATCATTTATCTATGGATAAAGGACAAGACTCCTTCAAAATACACCTATGCACCCAATACTATATGTGTAAACACGTTAATGTAGCAGCTGAGAGTCGTGATCCAGCAGAGGATTTCTGTTCCTTTGTGAGTTACTTTAAATTTAAAAACTTGCTCTCTTACTAGAGACTAATAATATAGCACAGAAGTGTGCTGAAGTCCCTGCCCCATACTGTCAGAAACCCAACATTTTGCCATTTGTCTTCTTGTACATGACATTTGTTGAATCACGTTTCTTGGCTAAAACTGATTAGAAAAACTATGCTGCTGGGTATAATCAGTAAACAATAAATTTCCTGACAACTATTAGCATGCAGCATTTGAGGAGGTGTTTTGCTTAAAGTCTAGTAACAGTGCTGAAGTATGACTTAAGTTTCTCACAAAGCCAGATAATTTATAAATTTGATTTGAAAGTTCTCACTTCTTTGTCTGACTTTAGTCTTCACAAAGCTTCCATGGGGAAGGACTTTGGCTTTTACATGTTTTTGTTGAAGCAAGTACAATGACCAGTCCCTTATACCTGAAGCACTGGGAACTTTCAGTACAAAATTTTAGCTTTTAATTGATGATTACCTATGGATATCTAAATATTGACATCTTTTTTTCCCCTTAATATCTTCTTGGTTTTTGTTTGAGTATTTTTTTCTCTTGTTTTAAGTAGAGCATAAGTTGTTGATGGCAGGGATGGTGAAAAAAGAGGCCGTGGATCTATGGTCTGCAATGATAAGATCTTTGTCTGTGATGAGGTGTCTAGTTAAAACAGAGAAAAGAATGTTTTCTATATCCTTAGGAATAAGTCCAAGTCGACTTCAGAACTGAATGAATTCAACACAATCAGAAATGGCAAGTACTATTTAATTTCCATTATTTTCAATTTTTGGGGGGGGCATGAATAGTGGGAGGAAAAAAAATAAGATGTACTACACATAGTCATCCTAGGGAAGTTAATTGTCAGAGTACTTTTTGATAGTTGTGTTGTAAATCAAGTTCGTACCATGTCCCAATTTAATGATGTTTCAACAACAAGAGGAAATTCACACAGTCAACATACGAGCTTAGGACAAATATGATTCACTCCTCTATTGAAGACTGTAGCAGTGATTACAAACAGCGCTTAGATGCCTAAATTTTAGTGATTGATATTTATTTGGGATTAAACCAATAATGTAGTTATATCATTGAAGTTGTGTGTGCTTTTGATATGTTGACTCTGTCAACAAAAAAGAGCTGCACATACCAAGATGCTAATCTATTTAAAACAACTGTCTTCTTAATTTTTGTTAGTGTAGGAGTAACAGAGCTAAAAGCCAGCTCTCAGTACTGTCACAGTGGCTTGTGTCTTGGACACTAGTTCATTTATATGACTTCAGTTATATTAGCAGAATATGTGTAAAGCAAGCAAACCAGATTTATTGATGTTACAGTAGAAAATTCCTGCAAGATATTCCTGTGTCTAAAATATGGTTAAATAAAATAATCACAAGTTATCAAAGAAAAGCAAATGTTGTATTAGAGGATATATTGCAGATTTACAATGTTGCTTTCATACCCTGACGCATGGTCATTGAAAGTAAAGAACAAGTAAACCTCCACAATATTTTATAATGATGATATATAACAATAAATCCAAGAGCATTTCTATAGTCAGAGCAGTATTTAAAAGGATTGAAATTTCACTCAAATAACTTATTGCTGAGTAATTGTCTTAATTAGTCTTCCTGTAAAGAATAGTTACTGGATCTAGGAAATAAAAAATTGTTGCCTTCTGATATATAACACCTACTGGAGAAAGATGGCTTATTTGTTGCCCTTCCAAATTTTCAAATGCCATCTATACCATAAGTCTCATTTCAACTGAGTAGTTAACACAAAATCCAAATACTAGAGAAATTATCTGAAATATTTCCCTCTCCATTATTAATATCTATATAAAGTAAGATAAAGCAATGTGTTTAGTGCCTAGAGTAAGGAAGGAAATTCTTGTAAACAGAGACAACTTAGAGAAGAAAAGTATATGAACTTTTAAAGGGTATCACACTATTCAACTGTGTATTTTATACACAGTTCAGTTTGTATTACAGGAAGAGTTGTAATTATGGCACTAAATTTTTTTTAGAAATATATGTGTGTGTATAGATATGTACATGCAAATGTCTATGCATACACATTTAGGGAGTGAAGTAAAATATTTAAGTTAAGGATTATGTAAAAGGCCACATCAATGGAAATACAAATAAAATTGTAATAATAATAATGGTGCATTGCCAAGTTTCATACAGCTTACCTGGCTGTAAAACAGAACTGGAGAAACTTGTGAATGTAGTGATAACTATAGCTTTTGAAGTTACAGCCACAGTGCTGACAGCATGATAACTGCTTTTGTGCCTTAAGGTGTCTAGCTGAATTTTGCACATGTTGTCTGCACAGGTACCCAGAGCAAGTATTCAGAGAGGTCCTCGAACATGGCTGAGTCACAGAAGAAGTCTCAAAAGGAGCAAAACCTTTCTGCAGCAGAGTTGGAGAGACAGCAAATCCTTCAGGAAATGAGAAAGAAAACATCTCTACACACGGACAGCAGCTGGATAAGGCAGCGCAGTTCCAGTATACATAAGGAGCCCATTAGTCTGTACAGCAATAGTATGAGGAGGTAAGAATTGCATTAAAAATTAACTTTGTCTCTTATCAAATATTTTTGTTTGGTTATTCTGAACTTCAGCTTCTCTTATAGAGCACAGAAACAAATTGAGTCTGTGAAATTGTGTCAGGTAAACTGCATAGTAGCACAGATAGAAGAAAGTAGCTGTATTACAGCTGAGATTAAATGGGTTTTTTGCAAGTAAGCAGTGTAGATATAACCTGTAAATAACTTGGCTGCTTATTTCTTGGTTAGTATAGTAGCAATGGAAATCGATAGTGTGCCTTGTCATTGACAGATGTGCTTAAGAATTTCAGCATGACAACTTATTGTGGAAATTAATTATTATGGCTAAGGAGTATACCTTTTTAACATTGAAATATCTCAGAAAGTTTGAATGGTCTTTTTTTTCCTTTATTTACTGCATGAATGTTGGCTTCATCACTTAGGAAACAACTGAATTATCAGTCAGGGGAGTGTTTGGCTATTGGGCCAACACCTTGTACCTAGGTGATGCTATCCAGTCTGGGTGGATTGTTATTGTCAATCTGGTATCCCTTGGAGAAAACAAAAACAAACCTGGTATCTGTGGTCTGTTGCTGTGCTGTGGATTTTGATACAGTTCACCCTGATAAGACTGCAGTGAAGAGTGTTTTGCTTTTATTAAGTAGTTGTTAAATGTCACCTTTCTTTTGCCTCGCCTGCTTTTTCCCATGAGAACTAGGGCTGGGCACGAAGGATAATTTGCTACTCACACATTTTAAATCAGTATGTGAAGAATATTGCTCAGAGTGATCAGACAAATATATTCATGGTAGAAAAGCTGAAAAATGCTAGAATAATGGTTTTCTCTTTTGAAAAATCAGAATATAGCTCTTTTGCTCCAACCATACTGCAATTTACATTTGAGGTACATATACCTCTCTTACAGAGGGGAGTCTTTGGACAATCTCGATTCTTCAAGAACGAGCTCATGGAGGCACCACTCATGGCTGAACCAGTCTGCCTCCTCTTCATCTCTCTCTTCTAGTCAAGATTTTAGTCGCCCAGTGTCCACTTCAAACCGAGCCTACATGTGCACTCCTTCCTCCAGCAAAGCACCTCCTGTGGCCACCTCTGCAAGAGCCCCATCCGTGTCCCAGACAGCCCCTCGGGCTCAGTCTCCCCTCTCTGCTTCCCAGCCAGGGTCCCAGACACGCAGCAGGTAGGTGGGTGCCCTTCTGCTGGGAAATACAAATGTTGGGCAGCACTAAAAAGCAGACATGGTGTATATAGTGGTCTACAGAAGTGTTCTTGCCCATAACATTAACAAGTACCTGAAGTTTTCTTGCTGGAGGGGACAGTGGAAATACAGACTGCTATTACCTTCCTACTTCAGTCACTCAGAAAATTCCCCAGGTTTGTCATCGCTGCTTGACATCGGTTAGAAAAACAAAGGAACTGGAATAATAAATCTTCAGTCTCTGACCTGTGTATTGGTTACCAAAATGATTAGTAAAAGCCTATTCCAGATGGCATTTCTGATGTTTATTTTCTTTGGTTTGTTTTAACAAAAGATTCCTGAAATCCATGCTTTATGATCCTCATCTTGGTCTTTCCTCCCTCCTTCTTGGCATGTGGTCAATATCATCTTGAGGAGCACTCAGGAATGCTCATAACCCGTGACTCTGGAGAATTAGAGTAGGATGTTGTTTTAATCTAGGAGGAGAAAGCAAGAATTGCAACATATTTTGCAAAAAAATGGAATTCAGATGTGGTAGGGTAGATAACTCTGCTGTTTTATGTACTTGAAACATTTTTAAAATACCTTGGGATAAGACTACAGAGAATCACCTCACACAATTACATTTGTTATATACAACAACATTGAACACTATGTCACTAGCTCTTACACTCTGAGGCACTTAGTGATAGACTGACTTTTTTTTTTAAGCTAGGCTTTTACATTCTCTATAATGTAAGAAATTTACCTTCTTAACCATGTTTTCTTACCTTGTTCTCACCTCCATTTGCTAACATCTTGGTACATCTATGGAAATTGACCTCTGTGTGGCTTATGTTCAGAGAGTTAACATAGTATTATGTGTCCAGGACTAGCCTTCTTTTATCTAACATGGTGCAGATGGTGGGTCTCGACAGGGGTGCATGCTAAAACTTAGCCTTCTGTATAGTTCCCCACATTAAAGAAGGCAAGAGCACAAAACCTGTGTTCTTACTCTCCAAACTTGACAGTACACTTTTTATTTGCAGGAGGTATTTTATACAATGAAATGTCTGCCAAGAATGTGACAGAATTTCTTAATTTGTTCCTCTGTAAATTTGATCTAAGTTATAATACTTCCGCTTTCCCTAGCTTTCAGATCTACTGTAAATAATGTTAATGTTCTGTTTACTTTCCCCAAGCAGCCTAATAGTTCACCTTTTACCCATGTGTTTTATTTTTAATTTCAAAAAGTATTTGATAACTTTTCTTTGTCTTTTAAACCTTTTCAACCTGGTTTTAAGGTTTTTCATTCTATATTTAGGTCAGTCAGTGGGAAGAAAATCTGTTCATACTGTAATAACGTTCTGGGCAAAGGAGCAGCCATGATCATTGAATCTCTTGGTCTTTGTTATCATTTACATTGCTTTAAGGTGAGAGCTGGGAGTCACATCATGAAGGAACAGGAACTAATCAGGAGCACGCATGGCTACTCAGTGTTATGCTCACAGGGGGTCTTACTAATCACTTGCTTTGCCTTCTACTCTTGACAGCGTGGTGCTTGCATATTTCCATGAGGCAGTCTTATCTAAAGGCATTTAGCACTCGACTTTAGAGGTGTTTCTTAAATGCTGGAGCTAACAAGTAGGACTTTGATAAGCAAGATGAGCATATGACTGAGAGATCAAAGTTCTTCCTTCTTCAAATAGGCAGCAAAATATCAGAAGATGCTGGACCACTTCTCCTAGAGAAAGCAGCTCCTCTAAAAGAAAATAAAATCTCAGCACAGACCCTGGCAGTTGAATCATTTAAGATGACCCACCCTTTCTAAGCTAATCTCTGCAGGCTGTTCACATGGTGTTTTCCAGCTAAAGGCAGGTTGGCAGAGTTCAGCCTGGCAGAATTAAAACCCAGAACCAAACCAGAAGCTGTGTTTAGTGTTACTCAGCTCTGGTCAGAAACTAGGTATATTAGGTCGTGCTTGGCACTGAGACATACTGGCGTGGTCTCCCATCAGCTTAGGACACATGCAGAGCCAAAAGAATAAATTCCTCCCTGTGAAAGATGGCAAAGAAGTCCTAGTTACCCTGCCCTCAGACCAGATGAGGAATTAGACTCTGATTTGGAGGTGCTGTTTGACCCTGCTTCTTCTGTGACTTCAAGAAAGAGACTTCTGTGCTTGGTTCAGAACACTTGTCTTCTGTGGCCAGGTCAAGTGCATCACCTGGAGTATTACAAGGGATTGACTCAAAGCTCTTCCTGGTCCTGCCTGGCTGAGAAGGAGGAACAGGACTAATCCATGGGGACTAGCTGCCATTCCCTTTTTGCAGAACATGTATTTTTTTGCAAGGGAGACCACCTGTAGCTCCTAACCTACATAAGAAAATACCAAGTTTCTGTTTTTCAAACTTCTGAAGATTAATGAGCTGTTGAACAGACTGCCATCCAAAAGATTCATTACTTGGTTAAGCAGGGAAACTATCTGTCCTTTGTAAACTCAATAAGGGGAGTGTTGTGTTATGTTTTGTTACATTCCTTCTAGATGTGGTTCTTATTCACAGCAAATACATGTTTAACCACCATAGCTAAATAGTTTAATATTAGCATGAAAGTGGTCAAGCCCCTTTATGTGTTTATGCAGTAAAAATTAAATCAGCCCCATCTCTCCAAATCAGAACTTGTTTCGATGATGCAAACCCAGGAAACTGGGAGTGCCTGAGTAGCTGCTGCTTTGACTGCCAAAGGACTGAGGACACCAGCAGCATGTAGTGCCACATGGAAATCTGCAAGTAGCACACCCAGATGTTCTGTGCCAAAATTACTGTTGTCATCTAGAGAACAAATTTTTTTCATGCCAAGCCAGTTTTAGTTTTCAGATAACCCAAAGTTCAAATTAGATTTAATGAACTAATCTCTAAAAAAATGTCTGCTTTATGTTTGCTTAGTTGGTGTATTTCTGCTATTCATTGTCCAATCGTCGCCTTAAAATACTTTCTCAGGGTTGGTTGCATTTTGATCTACTAATCGTTATACATTTGCTTCTATTGAATGTGGGTTTATGGTTCAAGCTTTGTTGAGCTTAATCTGAGCTGCTTTTGAACAGCATTTTTGTTTCTTAGTATCTTGAAAGAAGTTGCTAATTGTTCATGTATGATACAGTGTATTGCCTGTGGATGCGACCTTGGTGGATCCCGCTCTGGAGCTGAAGTTAGGATCCGAAACAACAAACTCTTCTGCCATGACTGCTATATCAGATTTAAAAGTAAGACAATCCGACTGCAATGTGCCTGACTGTCGTTCTTTTATGTGCTGTACAACCTCAAGTGTTTGCACAGCTGAGCCGCTTGGTAGCTTTCACGTTTAGCTTTAAGTTGGTAAATGAGTGAATATGTTCAGCAAAGTCTGATTGCCAGTTTCTGTCTTTTGTGGGGTAGTCATTCCTAACTTTTAACTTGCTGGTAGCTGATTTTACCACCTTGTTATTATGCAGCTTCAAGCAGACAACATTGTATAGTTATCTTCCTTTCTTCATAGACCTGAGAAGGTGATGTCAGGGAGGTGTCAAATGCTAAACAGGCTTGTCTTGATAACAGAGAAGCCTTTTTGAAAAAGTGTCTACATTTATTTAAAAAAGTAATCGGAAATAAGTATTTAATTCAGTCCTAATGCATACCTGGAAAGCTATTAGTTTATCCTGTGCAGGTGGCACAAATGGTGGTTTCTTTTTGTGATGCTATTATTATTGGAATTATAGGTCTGTAATTGGTTATTCATTTAGGTACAAGTTCAGGAGGAATTGGTTTACTTACAGATCTTAATTAAAAGGTGCAGTATAATTTTTTTCCTTTTTATGGTTTGAAGAATTCTGATGTACTGGAGCATGATGTTAAGGCTTTGTATAGTGGTGTTGAGGTCTTTTTTTTTCATAGATGATGACAGACAACTTTCTGATTTTTCACAAGTCTTGGGAGTTTTATATAGCTTTTTTTTTAATGTAGCAAATACAGAATTCTCTAGGATGATAAAATTCAGGGACAGGAAGGCATTTCTAAATTACTTCCTGGGAAATGTGTCTGTGTTTCTTTATGAGCCTGGCACATTTTTCTCATAATGGACTGGAAGGCAGTGAAGGGAACAGGGTACTCCTGCTTTAGCATTTGGGCAGGAATTGGGCAGCTGCTGGCTGAGAAACCTAGCTCAGAAAAAGAGAAGCTCTGCATCTGATCCTGTTGCTGTTTTCAGGCAAGAGAATCACCTCCTTTCATCTGGAGGTGATCCAGAGGACTGGATCATATCTCCAAGTTAATATTTGGAGAATGTCTCTCCTTGTTGATGGCAAGACTACACTGAAGTGACTGTGTTCCTGTCTGAATCACTTAGATTTGTGGGAGACTCACTCTGGGGCTTGCTCATAATATTTTTTCTCCGCCTCTTCTTTTGAGGGGCAAAAATTGCTGGATGATTTCGATAAGTAATTTTATCATGGATGAATTGCCGTTTAGTCTCTCTTTGATGTTACAGCCCACAAAGTCACAGCAGTGCCTTTCAGAAGCAGAGCTGATCTGTGAGGAAATGGTTCTATTCCCTTTGCTTCAGACTGCATCTACTTGGGGCAGTGGGCACCTCAAAACATAATTGTGTGAGATACAAGTAAATTGAGAGTTGTAAGAACTTGTAGGTACAGAATAAAGTATTTGAGTTAATGATTAGTAATTGAAATCAGCTATTCGAGTAATACAAAAACCAGCTATGCAATTACTGCAGTGAAAATACATAGATAGCACAGCGCTGGTCTGTGATGAGCTTTTTTTTTGCAGTTGTCATTTGACATCAGCCTGGGTAATTATTCCTTAGTTTGGAATGTGACCATATTGGCTAAAAGGTTTGATAAACTGTAGGGTTGTTAATATTCACTATGCAATTTTATGGTGTGATATTTTTCCACATTTTTATGTTAATTTTGTGGTTTCAACTTGGAAGATTGTAGCAAAACTCTAGTTTATTGGCAGATGTCCATAAAGATATGCAGAGAGAAAGTAAAAAAAGTTCTTTCTTTTTATTGTTACAGGTGTTTGGCAAATTTTAGTTTTATTATTGAAGGGTAAATTGAGAAAAACTGTTACTGTCTCTGTGCTAATACTAAAAATAATTCTTAAAAACTTGATAAGGTGCATGTTCTGTGGAATATTTCTTGGCCTGAAATACTTGCAGTGCTATAATTGGATTAAACTCAAATTTGTATTGTTCATTAAATTTGGATTGCTCGAATGTATACTCTGGTTTGTGTTACCATTTTCAATAAGTATTGGATATACCATTTTCTGACTATTTTAGACTTGGAAATTTTAATTCTTGTCACAAAGACGCTTCATTAAATAGACTCAAAAATTTCTTCTGTCTCTCCCTAACAGGTGGACAACCAACCTCCATGTGAAGCAAATGAAGATATGAAGCCACTGGTGCAGATAAAAGAAGAGGTGATTGCTGCTGATGTAGATCTATAAATATATATATTGTGTGTATGTGTGTTTTTTTTCTAAGAGTAACTCTTGCTTGTCTAGTCTTCATAGCAATACATTGTATTCTTCATATAACTATTTTTATTTATAAGAAAGTAATTGCAGTAAGGAAATATGTGGGAAAAATGCTTTCACATTTTCAGCTTCAAGTAATGAAAGCACAAGAGAGAAACTATATTTTCAGTAATAACTTCAAAATATTTTTGAGGCTTATAATCAACTAGTTGACTTTTCAGTGGTATATGAAGAAGGTATTTTGTTTCTAAGCTCTTGAAAAGATCATTAGAGATAGAGCTCATATAAATATATATTTGCAATTGCTGTCTTTATTTTTTACATATACTGAAAGTGAATTCTCTAGGTTAATACGAAGCTGCATTTAAATGCACGCAAGTGTGTTTGCTTTCCATATGCTGGTTTATAAAATTATGTGCTTTTTTGAAACTTAAATACAAAGAATAATCTGTTTGCTCAGTGGTGTTGGCATAATATTCTGTGGAATCCAATTAAGAGGGAAAGTTTTCTTTTCCCATTTGGAAATGTAACTATCACTTTTTCCTCCATGAACTGAGTGGAAAATGGTTGTTGAATTACAGTATATTTGTAAATAAAAATTATGATGTTGCATTTATTGGAAGGTTTTTATTTTTCTTCAGCCGAATATCTAAGGTGATGTGTGAAGTATAAAACTGTTTGAATTTCATCTTGGGGAAAATATTCAAGATGTCCACCTGTATATGTGTAAGAACAATAGTTCTTGCTTATCTCTTTTCTGTTGTAAATGGTGTCAAATTCTGTATATAGTTCTCTCATCAAGCTCTTCATGCTCTTCCTCTTCAGTATTTAATAAAAGTGGTGAGACTTTATGGTCATGCCTGAAACACAATTGGAAGAGGTGGATGTTCCCCAGAATTTCTCTGCTATGGGTAGAAATGAGGTGCTGAAAATATTTTTGAGTTAGGTTCTGCTCCTCCTGAAAAAACAATTGGATTGTGTGCTATGTGTTTTTCAGTGGTGGCTCCAAAGTTGCTGTGGTCAGTAGCTTCCTCAAATCTTTTCATGCCCAGTTATGTACCCTTCTGTATCCATATTCTAGGAAGCAGTGAAGAAAACATGAGATGTGAATCAGAGGAATTTGGGGGGAGCATTTTGTGGATGAAACCGAGGAAGAGAACAGCTGGGAGATGTAGGAGGGCTCCTGAATTTGAGTTTGTATGTGGTACCTTGAAAAGTTGCATTGGGGTTGCCAAAGCAGCTTGGGGTGCTCCTTCCTCTCCTCTCAGGGAGTCTTGGGATGGATAGGAGAGCTAGCAGATTGGGGAGAGAAACTGTGGCTGTGATACCTGGGGGCAGCAGAGGAAGATCATGCTGTTCTGATGTACTGGAAGAACTTCATCTGTGTAGGTCTCCTGTAACTTCTCCTGCTTGTAGCTGTGCATGCCTCTTGTTTTACTTCGGTTCTGAAGTAAGAGGAACTCTCCTCTGAACAGATGGATGTTGCTAATCTCCCAGCTAACAAATTCTGAATTACCAAGTGCCAAACATTATTTTTAATTTTTGGTTTAAAAAATGCTGTAAAAATCTAAAATGCCTAATCAATCATGCCCACCTTTGTGACTTGGCCTTGGATTTTGGTATTCAGTTAAAGTGGACTGGTAAAGATATTTAATTTGGTTTCTACTGTTGTGGTAAGTAATGACATGGTAGACCACAGATGACGACACTGGGATATGAAGACCTTAGTCCTCAAATAGAGACTATGGAGAGATAATCACACTGCCTGCTCACACAGCTCTCTTGGACCCTGAGGCCCTCTCTGCTGCTTGTGGAAGATGCTTGTGTCCCTGAGAGCTAATCGGAATAGGAGCCCAAATTAGTTGCTGTGCATATCTGGCTCTGTGTTAAGACAAGTGCCTGATGGAGATGGTGTGGATGCCTCTCTACACTGTAGTTTTCAGATTTCTTTTATTATAAACAGCATCAGATTATGGACCACTGCTCCCCCCCATGCCCTCCAAATTCCAAATATCCACAGTCTCCCATCACCAGCCCTGAAATAGACTGAGAGTCACAATTTTATTTTTTGGTCACCGGTCAGAGTTTCTCAGCCTCCAAGGCACCAATGAATCTATCCTAGCCTATCCATGTTTGCCCTCTCCGAGTGTTGTGTTGTGTAGCAAAGCTGTGAGAAAAGTCAGGAATGGCCATGCTGTCTTTTGCATCTTGAACCTGGTCACATTGCCCTGTCCTTGGGACACTTGCCTGGTGGTGTAAAGTGGAAAGAGAGGAGAAAAGTCAGCAGCCTGTGGTCTGCAGTGCTGTGTGACTGGTCCTGCAGCCTGGAGTGGTGCATTCTGAGCCAGGCTGACTTTTCCTAAATGATGTCAAGTACTTCCTCAAGGGCTCCAATTTCATTTTCCTGCAAAATGTCTGTGAAAACCTGGGTTATTTCATTAGCTTGCCTATTAGCAAACTAGTGGGGTTTCAAATTTAGTGGCCCTCAAAGAGCTGAAGTTGAAACTCCTGAAGAGTTGAAGCCAAGTTTCTCACCCTTGTTAAAGTCCTGGTTTTAAACAAGGTTCCTTCAAATCTGTGTTTGCTAATTCACATTGGCAAATGTGAATAACAAAAATTCCTTCCTCCCCTCCTTCCCTGTTTTGGAGGGGAACAGGCAGAGGAACCCACCTTATGAATGTTGTATCTGTCTGTTTCAATCCTCGCTAAAATATTTGGAGTGTGTTGGGCTCTCAGGTTCAGCAAAACCGGTTATTAACACAAGATGGCAGTGTCTAAGTGCAACTTGGACAGTAAAAAGCCCTTTCCGTGGTTGTAATCTTGTATAAAAGTGATTGCATTTGCTAAATGATGTTAAAGTTGTGATGTAAGGAGAATTGTAGAGAGAACTTTATCTGAACCTAAGCAGAATTACTGGTTTGGTTTTCTTTTTTCTATTTCATTAATTGGCTGCTGCTTAACACAGTACTAAGCTGGGATAGAAGGAAGCATGTCCTGTGAAGAAAAACAAACTAGATAATTTCTAGTGGAGGTTTCTGCTCCATTTTGTTGAATACTTTAAGATGCTGTTCAAGGAAGAAGAACCCATTTCTTTCCCTTGGTTCAGCAGCTTCAGACATGCTGTTTAATGTTACAGCTCTCAAATACGTGTATCTACAGGTGAGCTGTGTTCTTCATTCTTTACTCTCAGGTGTCTGATGCTGCTTGGGACATTCTCAAGTTGTCTAGGACATCCACCCAGGGCTGGGCTGTATATGGTGCAAGTCTGGGAGATGCTCATGTAGCTGCCATGGCAGGTTTTGTGAGATGGCCCTTCTGAAAGGGCAGCAGAGATTTATGAGCAAACAACTGAATGAACCTCAACTGCCTACAGCCAGTGGTGCAAAGGTGTGATTTCATGGGCCTGTGAGTAGATTTCTGCTATCATGTGAGGTGCTTGGCTGTCTAAGCTTCACTGGCATTAACAGGCATACAGACCGTGGCTCACATGTAGACACCTGCATTTTTGCTCACCTGTGTTTACATGTCTTAATGCTGACTGGGTATTTTCACAAAATACCCAAGAAACTCTTGATTTAGTTGAATCTCCCCTGTGTAGGCTCTCAGGCTGTCAACTAATTGCAGTGTACATTTGAATATAACTTTGGAACTGAGTGGTCTATGGATAGTGGCTCTGGCACATGGCAATGTTTAAGTAAAATGGCATTTCAAAAATAGAAAATATTTTCTTTAACTTTCAGTGTAAACTTACTGTGAGTTTTCTCTAATACATAAGAAATAAAAAGCATCTTGCAGTAAAATTCGAGGTGTTGCATATAGTCTTAATTTTAATGAGAATTTCTTTTTGAATTTTTCTAATAGGAGATTTGTTGGACATTTCAAGCTGAATTACCTATGTGTTTACCTACTCAGGGAAGCTGCAGTACCTCAGGCAATTCTGGTTAGTGGTGAGATTTATGCAGCAAGCCCATTTTTAGATCCTGATGTGTGAATTTCAAGCTTACATTGATACCAGAAATGGTCAGAGCCAGTCTCGTTATTTTCGGTAAAGTACTTCACAGGTGAATCCTGAAGAAAGTTCAAATGATAAGTTCAACATTTCCCTTGGGTAATAGCTGTTGTAAAATGGCTCACCTCATCACTTATGGAGGGTAAAAGTGTTTAAATCTGACAATTTGAGCTCAACGTGAAAACTGGTGTGCTTGCAGGAGTGTTTTGAATTCCAACCAATCATTCGTAATGGATTAGCAAAACTTATGTCATGGCTGTAATGGAAGGCTTATTAGCAGTGGGCATAATTACATAAAGGAGCAGCTTCATGCTGGAAGCATTTCAGCATTTTCATTTTATCTCTATGCTTCTTGGGAGCTAGGGGCACTGACAAAAACAACATATGAGGGTGATATAAAGCACTTGCTCTCAAAGGATGTTCTAGGGTGAACAGTAGGGTATCAGTTTATTAAAGCCAAGAAATTTTTTTAATTGGCTTGAAACTGACTTGCCAATTAAGTAGCTGCTGTGGGCAACAAACACTGCAAAAACCTGTGTTGTCGTGTAGTGGGAATTACTGGCTTCTCTGGGTTTGCCTTAACAGTCAACATTGTACAAAGAGCCAAAACATTTAAAAAAAAAAGTATGTAAAAGGATGTGTGTATACACAATTTCTCTTTATTGTTCATAAGATATTGGATGTGGAATAGATAAATCACAGGAGTTACAGAAGAGGGAAGGCCAGCTGGCACCCCCTGAATAACACAGGATCACACTGTCTCATAGAAAGTTCCTGTAGATCTGATAAGACGTGGAATTCTGGAAAGCCTGATGGATTGCGGAGGCAATAAACCATGCTCCAAATAAACAGGCCCGGACGGAGCTTTGATAACTTTTAACCCTTCCAGCTATCTATTTAACTCCTGTCATCCTATTCCAAATTAACTGCTGACCAGTTACCCAAAACTCACAAATCTTCTGANATTTTGAAAGGTTGGGCATAACCATCCCTTTTCGTGACAGTAATAGAAGAAAGAAAGGAAAAGCTAGGGCTGTTGGATGGACAGTTCTTGAACACAACCCTGTAAGAGCAGTGTGCCATCTTAAATGACCTTTTGCAAGTACCTGTGCCAGAGCAAGTGTTTCTGATTCACTGGAATTTTCTATTGTCCTCAGGCAGTCAACCAGATGTGCCTTTGTTGGTGCTTCAGTGGCCATAATGCCATTTTGGGCTGGAAAGTCACAGATTTCCGGGTCGGATCAGGCTCCTGCAATAATTTGGTCTGCCTATATCCCTGCAGAGATCAGAATCTCTCATCAATAATTCCCATATTGAATGCACAACTTGTATGAACAGCAGTGTTCTTTGTTGGAACNAAACTGTGGAAGAAGCCAACGAGCTATCTTCTCTGCACTCCCCTCTCATACTGGGTGAGATTCTTAAGCTGTAACTTGGGCATGTTATGCTTTAGAACTGACACTTTGCTTATCTTCATAATATTCTTAACAGACCATTTGGCTTTAGAACTTGTGTGTATGTTTCATCTTANTCCTCAGGCAGTCAACCAGATGTGCCTTTGTTGGTGCTTCAGTGGCCATAATGCCATTTTGGGCTGGAAAGTCACAGATTTCCGGGTCGGATCAGGCTCCTGCAATAATTTGGTCTGCCTATATCCCTGCAGAGATCAGAATCTCTCATCAATAATTCCCATATTGAATGCACAACTTGTATGAACAGCAGTGTTCTTTGTTGGAACAGCAGTGTTTAGATCTGCAGTATGCAAAAGATGAAAAGTCTACCCCGTGTCAACACAAATTGTTCCAGTTGTTAATTAGCACTCTTAAAAATGTTAATTTTGTTTTTACTAATTTTGTTTTAGTGAGCTTTCTGGCTTATTATGATTTTATTTTCCTTCATTTAACTTGATTTAGACTCTTAGAATTGGATTAACTTTTTTTCTTGTTCTCTCTTAGACTGTAAGTATGATTTTACACAGTTCCCCTTTTTTGTTATATTTTGATTTTGTTTTGTTCCTTACACCTGTATATAAAGCCTTATTGTTCCCATCAGACATAAAGTGCAAGATTACCTCCATGGGTAGATACTGTGGATAGAAGGATCCTCTCTCAGTGAATTGCAACACAAAACTCTCCCAGAGAACACAAAGGAGAACAGAGGAGAAATAATCTGGAAGAGCATTAAAAAGATGTGATGCAGTGAGAATTTATTTGTGTAATGCATAGATTCAAATAAGAGCTAATGTCTACAAGGGCATTTTGGTGCATAAATTTTCTGGCAAAATTTGTAAGGCTTTGAATTGCCTTTGTGGGAATCACAGAACACTTCTCGAACTCTGTCAGGCTTGGTGCTGTGACCAATTCTCTGGGGAACCTGTTCCAGCACCCACCCAACCACCCAACCAGAAGAACCTCCTTTAATATCCAACCTAAACCTCCACTGGTGACCATGCCCAAATTCCTGTATGGTTCTGATAGTTTTCCTGTCTTGGGAAGCACCTGTCAGAAATTCCCGTGCTGATGTGTCTCGATTGACAAGGGGACAAGATCACATTCCATTTTTATTTCTTACCATGAAGTGTCAGCTGCAAAAATACAGTTGGTTCCTGCTATGTTTGGTAGATATTGATAGGAGAGGTCCAGCTTGTAGTCTTTCATCAAACTGGCTCTGTAAAGATAACAACTACTGTCTTCTAATGCCCATGTAAACAAGACTCCTGCAGAGAAATTTTAGTTTCACTTGTAATACTTGGGTTTTAGTAAAATTCTTTCCTACTGAGGTAACTGTTGCATTTAAGAGGTGTGTATATATATATATTTATATATATATATATATGCTGCACCTCATTACTAAAGCCAGTGGTTGTACCAGTGTACTCCTGGATGTCTGCATATGTTAGAGAAGAATCCCAAAACAGTTTTGGAAAAGCCCCATTGATTGCAATTGAGGAAGTTGGTAAATGAGCAGCCTTTGGCTAGGCACAGCTACTGTCTGTTAGTAAACCACAGCCATCTAACACAGCACACTGCAGAGTGGCAGTAATGAGTTATGCTAGTCACAATTTTTTGTGCAAAATTTGTATTACAAATAAGCATGTATTTCTATCAACAATTTGAGTGCTTACAAGTGACAAATAGGTTCTTTGCTATTGGAATAATTGGATGGTTTTGGTTTTTTACTAGTGGATTCGGTATTGTTTGAATTTTTCTCTTGCCTGTTCAGGTCATGTCTAGCACCTGCTAAACTCAGGATTTTGTGTTCCCTCTCCCTTAGTGCTCTGTCAACTCAGCAATAAAAGAGAGGCAATTCTGAGTTGGAGGTTGTCCCTGTCAATGTATATTTTGTCCAGAACCTTCTGTGTCACACCAGCCACCTTGGTTTTGCCATTATCTAGCCCTTTCCATTTCATCTGCTTCTTCTAGTGATGTCGTGCTAAATGGAAAACAAAAAGTGAATGGATAAACATCAGTTTGGTACTGGAAGGATGGGTAGATGCTAAACAAGAGGGCTACACTACCCCTTTACCGGTGTTACACTAGTGCCCTCTTTGATTACTCACTATAGCATTTTAAAGCTAGATAGTGTTACCACATAACACATTATTGGTTTCATGTCCACTGAATGTTCTCTTAAATCCTATTTCTCTGTAACATCTTTGACTCAAAGCCAAGAAAGCTGCCTATTCAGAAAGACTGTTTACGTAATCTTTTAATCCTAATCTTCTTGCCAGATCAGGAGTTGCTGTTCATAAATCTGGACTGTGTATGAAACATTAACTGAAGGTCCTGACTTCATTAAGCTTGTGAAACCAAATCATCCCTTCACCTAGCACTAGAGAGCATGTGAATTTCCTTCAGTTTCTCAAGGCTATGATCTTGGAAACATGTCCATAAAGGTATCAGTAGATGTAGAATCCCAGAAGATAAGGGAGTATTGTGTATGTCTCAAACACAGATAGCTGGATGGCTGTAGAGCCAACCAAGGATTGTTGTTAATAACATGCTGTGAGAAAGGATGGGATGTGGCTGGAGAAGTGGACCATGGGATGCAAGGCACTTTTCCAGGACAAACATCCTTGTTCCTGGAAATAAGCACAACACAGTACAGTGCAAGCACAGGAATGAGACCAAGGAGTGGGCATGGACTGTAGCTGGGGATCAAGATCACCAAAGACTCCTGAAGCCCTCCAACCCATTTCTGGAAAGGTCTAGAGGAAAGGTCTGTGGATAATAACTAATTTGCTTAGAAAGCAAGAAGCCTGTCTTCAGGTTGAGGAATACCTGTCTGTAAAAAGTACCCCACCAAGCCCAAGCAGCACGCCCCAGGAACCTGGATGTCCCATTAGCTGGACCAATGCTCAAACCAGGACTGGTGACCTCTCCTTCTCCTCTCCCTCTTCTCTCCTTTCATTCCTTCTCCTCTCCTTCTTTCATTCTTTCTCCCTTCCTTATCTTAGCCATTTATCCAAAACCACTACCATGCGCTTGTATAGTAGGTCAGGGTCTAACATACCAATTTCCATGCCAAGTGTATAATTTACTAATAAAAGTGCATGAGTTTTAGCACACTGTCTTACTTTTGTCATTCCTTTCGACCACAAACATCTATAAGTCTTGGGTGCTTCTTTCCCTTTAAGGCTGGGATGTCACAACAGACAACAGCAAAAATGCTCCTGAGTCAGTCCCCCAAGAAGCAGGTATTTACCCCCTGGTTTTCATAATCAAAATCTTTTTTCTTTCATCAGTCCTGCTTCACTGTGTTTTTTTCCATTATAACAACAATGATTATACTGTTCATCAAATATCTTTTGATCAGGCCTGATGCTGAGACAGCAAAACAGGTGCATTTATAATGCTGTTCTCTTGCATGTAGATCAGCTTCAACTCTGATTCCCACAGAGCCTGACTGGTTTTATGTAGAGCATTCAATGAACATGAACCTGGGAGTCAGCTGCCTGCCTCTTGCCTCCCATGATGGAACAGGCTCTTTGCCACAGCACTCCTGTTCTCTAGCATGGGAAAAAGATTTCCCCATGCAACCCACGGGTATGTTCTGCTGTTCAATGAACTCCAGTGGCTTATGTGAAAGGAGAGCCTGCACTGCTGGAGATTTACTTCGTTACTGTCCAGTTAGAGCAGGAATATGGCTCAGATCAGCAAGGCCATTTAGTGAGACTATGAAGTGATAACCTTGGCTGAGCTAAATATACTAAAGGCTATGTTGCTGGAGAGCGTTAGAAAGATTAGCTTTGTCGTGAGCAGGACTACATTGGTTTACCTCAACTGGGGGTGTGTGCAAGGTGCAGGTGAAATTGCAAGCATCTTGGAATTCTTCTCTCTAAGTTTTTGTGTAGGTTCTGAAGCAGTCTTGTGGAGGTATCACCAAGGGTTTTTTGGAAGCTTGAAAGAAAAGCTGAAGTTTTAAGAGAGTGATAAAAACAGTGTTCTGTGATTCTGTGAAGATCTTGAGTGCTCTTGTATTTTGTTGGACTACAAATATCCACTATAATGATGTCTGATTACAAACTGTCTAATTAAATGGTAATTTTTGTAACCAGGTGACTTTTTTTCTACTTAAAGCAAGAAGAAATAAGACCAAAAGAGAGAGTTCAATGAAAGGAATTAGCTTCTTCATGTTAGGCAATGAAGAAACAAAGGCATTTCTTCAGCTAAGGCAAAGGTTGAATTAAATTAGGAAATGAATCTCAGGCAATCAGGTGGTCCTGGACTCATAAGTGATGGTTTTGTGATCCCACACTACTTTTAAAAGAATTCTATGAACAGTATTTTCTGATTTTACTAGTTGGATGTTTGTAGAATGGATCTGTACTGTACTTAATTATTTTCTACATGAGGAGTTAAGTTTTAAGTTTTCCAGATATATTTTTAGCACTCATTGGCCGTTAGTAAGATTCACTGTTCAATCTATCAACCTGTAAGGAGAATGCTTAAAAGGATGATAAGTGTTTCTGTTTAGTCTTAGAACTAAGTTTGATCAAGATGTAAACTTTTTTGTCTTTGGCACTCTGTTTTCCTGTGCAGAGTACACTCGCTGTGGGGATGAGAAGATTGCACTGCAATACCATTGCACGGCAATACTGCAATACCATCATCTCCATCCGTGCTAGATTTTGGGATTCAAACCTCTTTCCAGACAAGTCCCTTCCTATTGCATTGGGTCAGATTAGAAGGCGTAGAGTTTGTTTCCTTCCTCTGTCCGTATACTAAACTCCGAACTTCTGAGACATGTTTCAACACTTAAA
Source organism: Calyptomena viridis (assembly GCA_013390005.1). Taxonomy (NCBI): domain Eukaryota; kingdom Metazoa; phylum Chordata; class Aves; order Passeriformes; family Eurylaimidae; genus Calyptomena; species Calyptomena viridis. Next base: position 103,657 of record WEIV01020633.1, read on the forward strand.
AAACACACCAGGTAGAAAGTGGCTTTTATCTACCACCTTTTCAATACAAGACTGTGCAGATAACACCCAGTACAGATAAGTGCTGGGCAAGTTCTGCTGTCCCAGTTCCTCTGACATTGGAGTAGAAACTTCCTTCTTTCTACTGGTACTAGATTTGCCCTGTGGGTTGCACTGGGCAGAATTTGATGTGTTTACTAAGTCACTTTTCTGAGCACAACAGCACTCTCTTGTGCATTTTCTTCTCTGCTGGTTCTGGCCAAGAGGGTTGGACACACCCCATATCGTTGCTGCTGGTTTTGTCTTCTCTACATTACTGTTCCAGCACAGAAGTCAGATTTTTGTGTTCCTAACAGCTGAAACAGGAAGAAAACTGATGCTCAGCCTCTATCAGCCTCTCCCTGTAATGTCAGTAATTAACTGCAGGTTTCACTTGCCAAGCAGCAAGTCTTGGGCCTCTTGCAGCCATGCTGGAGGGTGAAACGTGTCAGTCTCCTCACTCCTGGCGTACGCTGTCAGGTTGGCTCAACGATTATCTACTGACAGTCATGTTGCTGGCAGAAGTGATGTCTCTTTGGCAGCTAGGCCACGAAGTGACTTGATAATTATTTATTTCCTTCAGCCCTGTTTCAGCAACACTTTACAGATTCAGACAGGGGTTAGGTCCCTTTTCCGCATTCAATATACTGAGGGGAACTGTTCCCCATTGACCTTATAATTAAGTCAAGTTGTAGGTTTCATAAATCACCTGCTTTAAATGCAAAGTATTTTTGAAGTTACCTGATTTCCATTGGCTTTATATCTGTTTGCTGCCATGCAAAGAAATTTATTTATATTTGGCAGAATCCACTTCTGCTGTTAGAGAGTTCCAGGGAGCATTTAGAGTAACTTAAAGGAAGTACAAACATACAACCACTTAAACGAAAAGAGGGTAGATTTAAATTAGAGACGTTCTTTACTGTGAAGGCAGTGATACCCTGGCGCAGGTTGCCCAGAGGAGTTGTGGGTTCCCCATCCCTGGAATTGCTCAAGGTCAGGTTGAATGGGGCCCAGAGCAATCTGATCCAGTGGGTGGCATTACAGCCCATGGCAGGGGAGTTAGAGCTAGATTATCATTAAGGTGCCTTCCAGCCCAGACCATTCCATGATTCTAGGAACTATGAACTGTTTAGCAGGAGATCTATTTGTCCCTTGTATGCTATTCCCAAGAAGAGCAGAAATATGGGGAACTGTATGAAGAGTTGTCTCCTGCTCGTAGGTGGCACTGCGATGAGAGTGTTGGTTTTTGTGACTGTAGTATGTGCGATAGTATATGCTGACTGCAGGAATTTGAATGAGGGCAGATCACAGCAGGAAAGAGCTGGACTCATGATAAAGAAAGGCAGCTTTCAACTTCACTGGTTGCAGTCATTAAAAACTATTTCCCTTATCATACCTTGAGCTGTGCCTTTGATCATTAAAGAAAAAAAAAGGAACTAACAATTTTTTTTTATTTTCTGACAGATGCATTGTCCTGGTTTCAGACAGGACAGGATTAATTTTTTGCAGTAGCCAAGAGGGAGAGTGGCTAAGGTCTGGTTGTTATTCTATACCACCTAATGTCATTGATGGGAGCAGAGGGAAAGGACTTCTCTCTCTTCCAAGAGAAGGACATTCCTTCCGGTGGAGAAAACATAGTGAACAGAGCAGTCCTGTATTGTTTATCGTCAGGGGCTTTCTGTGTAAATAGTTTCTTTTTGTTATACCTTTTGTTATTAATATTGTTGCTGATACTGTTTGTTTTCTTACCTCATTGCTGTTTCCAGTAAATTGTTCTTAGCTCAACTCACGACCTTTGCCTTTTGTGTCTCTGATTGGAGGGGAGCAAGGGGGAGCGGCACATGGTTTTAGAGGGAGTACTAAATTGAAGAATACCATTCATGAACCACAACATGCATTTAATTCCTCTTTCTAAGAGGTTATGACCAGTTTGATGAAAATCTTGCTCTACTGGAGGATATATAATGAAAATATGGTTTGCCTAACACGGTGGACAACTGAATACAAAACTATTTACATCAATAGAGAGTATCATAGGTTTGATTTCTTGTTTTCTAGGCTGTGATAAATCCCTCTTTTTTGTATTTCAAACAAGGACACTATTTCTACAGGCCTTTCTCTGAAGAATTTAGTTGGGACTGATTTGGTGAGAAGAGTAGCTGTCTCACTGGCACTGGAGCAATGAAAGATCTGGACTGTGCAGGTTTTTATCTGAAAAATACTGAGAAGTTTTTCTATTTCATGAAAATAGTGTTGACTTTAGACTGTCTATAATTGAAATTAATTGAAACTTTATTGCCTAGATGGTGGATTTTCTCCAAAGTTTCATACCCAAGCTCTTTGTAGGTTTGACCTTTCTTCCCTTGTGGTGTTTGAGGCAATGGCTCAGGCTTTGCAGACCCATACAATGATTAAAGAATTAGAAATGCCTTTTAATAAATTTTTAATTAAAAGAGGGGAAGTGGAGAAGAAAAAAAGAAAGAGCCAGTACTAAAAAGGTAAAATCCTTATTTTGCTCTGAATTAGCTTCAGCTGTTTGAGAACTATAATTGATTCAGTCTTTCTTATTACGTTAAGAACTGACTAGGATACACGGATATATTCTTGCTTAAGTGCATGCCAACTTTGAGTACTCTTGTCCTGTGTGCTCTGGTCTGATCCTGTCATGGTTTGACTCTGGCTAAAAGCTGAGAGCCCACACATAGATCTAAAATTTCTCAGAGAAGGAAAAAAAAACTCGACTTTTGTGATAAGGATTATAAGCAACTGTTTATTAACTACTTCACACAAGCAAAACAGGCTCTAACTTAGAATATTAAGTATTAACTACTACTACTACTACTANGTGCTGCGAATCTTTGCTCCTATGATCCCCCATAGCTTGCCAGGGCCCTATTCCAGTGTTTAAAGCATCTTCTCTTTCTCCTCTCTCCGACCTTGGTGTTAATCAAACTTCCCACCCTCCTTTCTCTTAAGCCGCCATGATGTTCTGCTTAGCTTTTTTTCTTCTCCTTCTTAAATGTGTTATCACAGAGGCGTTGTCGGCTGACCCTGAGCTAGCTTAGAGCAGAGAAAAACTCCAGCAGCTTCTTAAAGCCTCTCTCCTAGCCCCCCCCCCATCTAATAAAAACTCTGGCTACTTAAAACCACAACAGATCCTAAACTCAGAAGTCATGGATAAGAAATCCAAGCCCAAAGTGGACTACAGAGTGTACTGTCCACTTATGGAAATATTAAATATTAAAACAATTTTACAAGACTGCATTCATTAACACAAACTGATATAATTTTTCTGACACAATGTCACCTCTTCTTCACCTCTTCTGCATCTCTTCTTCACCCTCAAAAGTCTTGTCAGCCAGCATGAATCTCATCTTTTCAGGTTAAATGCATTAAGATAATTTAAAAAAAGTTCATGTTCTTTTCCATAAATGCCATTTAAATAAATTTAGTGAATGAGCTTGAAGATTTTTTTTTAAATTACAATATACTTAATTGTCTTATTATGCTGTGAAGCTTTAGTGGAGTTAATGAACTACACAGTGTTCATTAGGGGAATATACCAGTTTGTATTTCATTTGCTACTAGTCTAATTTAAGATTGAGTTTTGTTTTGCTTTTAGATTGAATTCAAGTAACCATCAATTGTATTTCCTTTGCTTACACTTAAAATCCTAATAAAGGGAAGGGGAGCAAACTAAGTCTTCTAAATTATATTCAAATTACAAGTTGTTATAGATATTATGTGTTTTTTATAATACACATAGATGGTGTGCAGGGCTGTCCAACTCTTGCATTATTTCTTTTTTTAAATAATTCAAAATGCTTTGTGCATGTCTTAATAGGCCTTTTTTTGAGGGGTGAGGAGGTGGCTAGTAGTTGTTTGGTAGGACCAAAATGAATTTCTTCACTCTCTTGAAGGTTTGTGTGGCGTGGTAGTTTGGCTACAGCTACTGGCATGATGAGGGTGTGTTGGTCCTTCTAATGACATTTGTGTATTTTGCAAGTCCCAAGTTTATCTGCTTTGATCACTCCGAAGATTGACTGGATTGCCTCTCTTGGAAATGGGACAGAGCAGTTGCCATGCAGGGTACCTGAGGTTTTGCCAATGTATGGGATGCACTAGGAGAAAAAGGGAGCTTTACAAGGCAAATTGCCTGTCCCTAGCAGGGTTAGGGTCTGCAACAATGCTTTTGATCTATTCTGATATATTTTTATGATGTGTTATATAAATTCAGCTTCTGGCTGAATCTGGATATTAGATGCCTATGCATTAGCTCTTTTTCACTCTGTTTCACTTTTTCTATCTAGTTGAGACCTACATCTTGTATTCAGTTTCGCATCCCTTCCTCCCTGCAGCAGTTTGCTGGCCTCTTTGTAATGCAGTTGTATCCCATGCTGACTTGAGTTTTCTATGACCAGTCTGTCATCATTCCCCTTCATTACTCAAAGCCACCAGAATGCCCCTCCAAAATGAATATGATTGCGCTCAGATTGAATCTGTCTGGTTTTACAGGTCATTGAATATCTTACCCCAAAATAGTCTGAAAAGGAAATTCTTTGACATCCATGATTAGCCTCTTATTACAGTTCTTCCAGTCTTTCTGTTCATAGCACAGTAAGCCAATATGAATTATTTTTTTCAAACGTAAGATGCTGTATTTAGAGTTTTACTAGAGCACAATAATTTATGAAGCCTGTATTCCCTCTGCCTGCTTTCTGGTCACTTCTGTCTTTCTGTACAACAGATTTAATGTTTTCTTTCCAAAATGTACTCAGGTGGCAAATTAGATTGAGCTATAAGCCAGTGAACTCTGGATATGTGCATAAATATACTCTTTTATCTTTTTCCTGTTCTATGTTAGTGAAATGCCTGGGCCAAATCACCACCTTGTTTCCTGACATCTTTGAAAGTGAAGGGCAGTGGTTGTTTCTCAGCTTTAGGGAATTAACCCAATAATTAAAATTAATCAATTTGTTCTGTTAGGGATAATTGACAATGAACATATATGAAAAATAAAATACTTGTTCTTAGATGTTATCATTTGCTTTTCGAATTGGGCAGTTAAAATAATGAAGACTTTTTTTAGTCAGTCTGTGAGATTCTTTCTTCAAGTATGATGTCATGGAAACATTTAAATGCTGTTTCCTAAAACATTTACACTTGTAGGGTTGTTTCATGCCCGTCAAAAAGACGTAAGTGGGGACCTCTGTATTAAAAAAAGAGAAAAGTTTCCTGTTCCCTTTAAGTTTCCTGTTCCTGATACCCTTTAATGTCCTACATTAAAGGGTAGGAGCTGTTTCTTAAAATGACCCTACTTTTATATTCTTAATTTACAATAAGAGGATCTACTGTAAAAACTGGTGGATATGTATTTGTCAGAAAGGATATGGTCTTTCATTAATGTCAACACAGAGAGATTTTGGAAGGACATGCTTGATAATTTTCCAAGAACAGCTTTTTCTTTAGCAGCTTAAAGTTAAAGAGGTGATCAATCCAGATCAGTCCATTTCTTTGAAAGGTAGAAAAAAAAGCCTGGAAGAAGTGAGAATTTCTCTCTACAATAGCTTATATATATATTCATTTATTTTTAGCTTTTGCTCTTGTTACTTATAGTCAAACATGAAGTGAACTATGAATTGGAATGAAAAACAGCAATTTTCCTGTGCATTTTAATTTTTCAGCTGTTAATCACAGAGTATGTTGGTTACCTAAAATGAGTTTTCTTTTTACTTTTAGTAGGTTGGTAGGTAACATGTTTAACAATAGACAGTGATTTTTATCAGTTACCATGACAACATATTCTGCAAAATTGCCTTCAAGAAATGCCTCTTAATTTGGCATATCCTAAATTATATGTTCAGTATTTTACTGTGTCTTAGTGCAGCAAATGCTTTCTGTAGTTTATGCTGTCTTATGAGTAGCATATTAAGTCATCCATGGGCTTTTTGTCTAATTTTGTAAATTGACTTGATAGGCAGAGGCAATTAATTTATTAAGGATGTATATAAATGCTGGTATTATTCTTATTATTTCAATTATTCTAATCTGCTTCTGCAGGTTATTTTATATATGAATCCTGCATTTCATTTTTTATCTTCCCTATTATTTGATGATGCATGCGGTGTTCACCGAGATCCCTTGCATGTCTTTTGAAGCAGTTGACCAGCTCTTCCCTCTTCATCCTGACTACTCTAGTAAAAACAACTCTACCAGGCAGTGGGATGCTTTTATTTATTTGACTGGTTGACTCTCAGGCAAAGTAAACATCTGTGCCACTCAAATTTATCACAGAGCATCTCACGAAGTCTTGTGGACAGGTTGCACCTTGTCGTGAAAAGAGGGTGGTTTTGCCCAACCCTTCAAAAGAGGAGATTCTCTTGACTCTTAGTAATTTATTTGACTGTCAGAGCCCCCAGGAAGTCAAAACGCTTTAATGCCCAACCAGTCTGCCAGAGTCCCGTGTGTGGGGGACCTTCACTGGCAGATTCACCAGTCAGAGGGTTTGTTCAATTTGCTCTTTCAGGGTGTCCTGAGCCAACAGAGGAGGGGACCCCTCAGCGGGTCTTCTCAATGTGTTATTCCACTGTCCATGAAAACTGTTAGCACTTTTGTAATGGAATCACTCTACCAGTTATGAATTAACACTTTTTATTAACACAGATTGTGACAAGTGAGGGTTCGTGGTAGTCTATGATAGGGTCTGTCTGCAAAGACACATTTGAAACCACATAACAATGTAAGGCAAAGCATCAGCACAAACTCCAAAGCAAAACAGTTTATTAAAAATATTATGAAGCAAAATTAAGTTCTAATCTCTAAAGCGAGCAATTAGGCACATAGGTTACTGCTTACCATACAGACATCCCTATATGAGATGGAGAAGGGAGGTTCAGCTCATCAGCTGCCCCAGCAGTGTGCTGGAAAACTTCTCCCAATTTCTCTCGTTTTTTGACCTCTTTATATATTATTTCTTTAGGTTTAGGTGGAGTTTTGAATTACTTTAGTCAGAAGTGCTATATTTGGGTGGTGTGATGGGCATCTATTGTTTCTTGATGGATAGCTGGCACACATCAAAGGGGTCACCACATTCCCATCTTGTACCTCGTTTACTGAAGTCCAGCTGTGGTGCCTTCATTACCACCCCATTCTTCAGTGTACAGGTACGTATCAGTGTTTAGGGAACTTTTGTGGGACAGCATGACCATTATGTTATCCTGGAAACAGCAGCTGAAGTCTCTTTTTGCCACTAGGAAATGGCAGCAGGTCCTTCCTTTGTAAATCATACTCTATTTTAACTTCTGACTTTATCTGTAGTCCACACACCTGTGGAAGGAATAGCTGATTTCTTTACAATATGTAACCACTCTGCTGATGATGTGTGGATTAGTCCCCTCAGATGCTACTAGGCTTTTTTTTATCCTGCAGCTGTACATAGAAAAAGATAACAATCATGCTTAGGTATGGATTCTTCCTGTTAGGGGGAATAGCTCACCCATATTAGGGACTTCTTTGCTCTTTGGGTGGACTGAGCAATGAAATAGACTGCCCAGAGAGGTTGTGGAGTCTCTTCGCCTGGAGATACTCAAAAGCAATCTGGATACAATCCCGAGTAATGTGTTCTGAGGGACTCTGCCTGAGCTGGAAGGTTGGGCTAGACCAGTTGGACTTTCAGTGATGCTTTCCAACCTTACCCATTCTGTAATTCTGTGAGCTACCTAAAGTGCCGTTCTCAAAATACTCGTTGCTTAAATGGCTTGATACTATTCTCCATGGAATAGTAGAGGCTAAACCCACTCCAGTCTTTTGGGAGGAGAAATGAATTACTCCAGTGGAATATTTAGTGACTAATGAAAGAATATTATGAAGAGCCTGCAGCCTGAATCTCCAGGTCAGCCTCTTTGCCAGCAGAAATCTGACAGCTGTTTGGAAAATCTGTTGCTGAAGACACTCTGGCAATAAGACATCAGTGGGTTGCAGCTGTCATGCACAGATTCATGTGCGTTGTGCTGAATGGAAACTTAGAAAATGGGAGTAGTGGTGTTTTCATGGGTGTAGGAGGAAACCTCTCAGAGAGAACATAATGAAGAAATCTGTAATTTCTTCATTACCAAAAAAAAAGAAGAAAAAAAAGCTGTTAGTTTGTTCATTGGCATCTCTCTTTCCTCGACTAATCTATCCACTAAACACAACTGCATTTTTATAGTGTTTTTTGCCTGTGGTGCAGGCCCATATGCATGTTTGATGTGCAAATCCAGATATTCCTGGGTGCAATCAGAACTGCCAATATCCCCTTGAAAAGTATAGTTAAGTGTGAAAAAGAAAAGCTCTGCAAGCACACAGTCATTTAGTTCAGTTAACGTCTTTTGTATCTGCCTGGTTCTCTTCATATAAAGGTAAGTTTACAACAATACCTTGCAGGAAGCATATCCTTTTTATGATTGATATGTTCCCAAACAGTTGACTGTAGTTGTTTGGCCGGCTCGGGGAGGCATAACGATGAGAGGGTNCTTACTCTTGAAAGTAAATTCTCTGCTTGTAAAGCCATTATCTCATTAGTAAGTAAAGCTCACCACATCTTGACTGATCACTTTCATGAAATGGTTTTGTGGTTCTTGTGCAGAGTGATTCCAGAGTTTGATAATTCATTTGTTTTCTTCTCTATTTAAAGATTTTATTTAAAAGTCTTTGTAAATCTTGCAAATAACAAAATAATGATCATCCCAAGAAAACAAAATTTTTAGGTGTGAAAATATATCATGGGACAGCCACAATAGAAAACTTATTGTCCGAGGGACACAGAAGGGCAAATGTGTTGGTAATTGCAAAAATTCTTTGTTGTTTATTTTGTTTTGGAAAAGTTTTTAGCTTTACCTCAAACCTGACACAAGCAAATCACTGTGTAACATGTTCATATAATGAGTGCAAATAAAGAGGTGGTGAGCCTTTCATTTATGGTATTCAAAAACTCTGAAAAGAGTTTCCCTCTTTTTCTGCCCCGGAAAAAAAAAAAAAAAAGAAAGGGAAAGGAAAAGGAAAAAAACAAACCCAAAGAGTTTTTATATGGGTCATAATTGTTGCTTGTGCTGAAAATGTATGCAATTCTACGTAAAACATTGGGCTGCTCATGGCATTTGTGTAGGGATCTCTACCTCACATGATGAAAAGCATCTACCTTACCATGCATCTTCCTCCGTTTCCATTGCACTTGGCCAGTGTCTCACCTCTTCTGTCTAGGTGTTAAGGACCGTGACATGCAAAGGTCCTTTGTGGCATTATTTAGGAAAGGTGTGCATGTGTGTGAAAACAGGAGAGACAGCTTAAAGTCAGACCCAGGCCCAGGGAAAAGCCTAGAGAGAATTACTCTGAGTGAAGAAAGAGGGCTGAAGCTGTAAGCAGAGAAATGCCACATTTTTAAAAATCTGAAACAGAGAGAAAAGTTAAACAGAAAAGTACTAATTTTTTAAAGCAAATTTCCAAAGGGCTTTCAGTGAAACTTCAAACAGGAGCATTTCAGGTCTACACTGATAGGCAAAAAAGCAGAGAAACAAATTCTAGAAGAGTTTGTAGACTTAGGGGTATGGTATGAGGGAACCCCAGAGTGCTATCAACTCCATAATTTTCTTTGTCCAACATAAGAACTGTGACCACAGAGCCACTGAATATTCATGGTGATTGCTGGGTCTTGCAATTTTTTTTAAGGTCATGGCATTATTCTACCTTAGAAAGGAACAACTGCAGAGAAAACAAACTTTCCATGATTGGGAATTGCTTTATGATGAGCCAGGCTGTTGCTTATTGCTGTCTGACTTCTGTTTATCCAGGGAAACTGCCTTTTCTCCTCTTTGCTAGTATGTGGCAAGGCATATACTTATGCATTGGAGTGCATACTAGGCACTGGAGAGGTTTTGGGGCCAGAAGCCACAAACCCATAGGCAGCCAGCAGTGGGACCCTTTTGCTGCTCATGGAAGCAGTCATTTTTGATTAGACATGGAAATAGCTTTGCAGTGTATTGTAAAGACTTGTCATATTGTTTATGCTTTTCTGCCCATTTGCTTGTTGGATTTTTTTTTTGGTCAGTTTTTTTCCCTGCCTTTCACTTCAGTTCATGTTTAAAGTTCATGTTGTTTCTATATTCTTAAACAGTCTTGAAGCCAGATGAGATAATGTGAAAAGCAAATTAAAACTTTTTCAAATAATCTGTGAAGGTGTGTCTGGCAAGTATCAGTGACTATAGCTGGTTAATTTCGCAGCACAGCTGATGTCAAGCAGAGAGAATGGAAACAGTGTTTAATCATCAGTGTGAATACTTATGTAAATAGCTATTCAAGACAGCATTCCAAATTTTGAGGTGATGTTAACCTTTGTTAAAAGTATGTATATGTATATATAATGTGTGTTAAGAAAGTCAACACATAACCTACTACAACTCAACAGGGTCCAAAACCAGAGGAAAAAAAGAAAAGGCAAACATTGAAAATGTATGTGTTTTTCTTTTTAATGCCCTGCCTGTAAATAATTTTTTTAACCTTCTTCACTAAGGTAACAAGTAGGTGACTGTCTTAAACACTAGCAAGCAATCCAAACACATTTGGGAAAGGATCTTGGACAGAAAGAGTTTTAGTTCACTCTGGACTGGAAAGAGTCAATTCAGAATTTGGGACCCTCACTTACTCAAACAGACATTTGGTGCATGCAAACACCCTACCAGGCTACAGATGCACACAGTAATGTATATGTCTACATGCCTACCTGTCTGTTAAGTGTCTATGCTCCCACTACAGTCCAAGGAGAGCTAATCAATACAGTCATTGGGACTGATCGAGAGGGATGATTGTGCATTTCATTCTATACCAGATAATTAGCACCCAATTCAGATGTTAAAACATACATACCTAATACTACTTGAAACAATCCTAGATATCTGAGGCATCTGCAGGGACCTTGTAGATGTGTGAGATGACTTGACTTGAGACTACTGAATTGCATCGCTACATCTGCTCACTGAACTGCTCTTCTGATCCTCTTGGCAATAGTGATTAAATATAACACCAAGTGTGACCACTTCTGCAGGTATCTACACTGAGAGGTCTGAAACTGGAGCTGACTCCTAGATTCAAATCCCAGCACCACAACCCGAGGCTTAATGAAGTTGCTCCATGGTCATGTTAGCTGTTTTACGACTACAAAAGATGTTCCCAAATAAGCAGGTCTCAAACTGTCTGGAGCTTCATATCGCAAACCCCACAATTTAGACAATACCTATGTAGCACTCAGATGTTTGTAGAAATGAAATAATACGAAGATCCTCTGAGCAGCCAGTGGGTTTCCCATGTGAGCACTCAGAGGCTCTGCAGGTAGGAGCCAAATTTAAGAGATGTTGGATGGATCAGTTCTGCACATAAGCTAGTTCTCACTGAAGCACTATTTTCATGGTTTCAGTTGATTCAGATCTAATTAATTACAATTTCTCTGCATCATCTGCCTCTGCTGTTGCTGGATCTCCTCTTTCTCTGGCATTAGCTTACTGGTTTTCTCATTTTAATTACAACTGTAGAATTTTCTTCTTGCTTTGTTTTCCTGGAGATGCTCTATATAACTTAGCCGCCTTAAGCCATTTCAGCTAAGGTTAAGAGAATGGGAGTGAGGAGAATGATCTTTTAATGACAACCATTACAAAACCCCACAATATATATAACGCTTTCTTGTGGGGACACGAGATAATACTAAAGTATCAATGCTGGTTTTAGGATTAAAAAAATTCCTACTGCCTTTCTTTCTCACCAGGAATGAAATTAAGACCCTGGCACTGAAACCTGGTCTTTGTGTACATGCTATGAAATCCTGTCAGCAGCAAAATCGATGGGCTTCTTGCCAGTTATTTTTAAAGAAAATATGACAGCACCTTGATGCCATGGCTTTTGTGTATCGTGTACTTCCTAGGGAGGCTTTGTGCATTCTAATTCTTCATAGAGCACTTCTGGCATGAACTGCTTGTAACAGGGCCAGCAGCAAAGGAGACAGAGCTGCCTTACAATGAAAACAAAGTACAGGGAATTTCCCAGCATCTGGACCCCAAATCAGCAAATGTCAGTGGGCAATCTTCAGAAGGTTGAGTAGGTGAGACATTTAAGTGACATATGTGATGATTGATTTGTTCAGCATTTGCACCCTTTTCCTTTTACCTCTGACACTTTGCTGTCTTACATGCAGTAGAGGGAAAGAGTAACTGGCACGTATGGGTATGTATGTATGGGTAACACAGGGAAGTTGATATGCATTATTAAAATTATCAGACTGACTTTTGGAAAAGAACTAGTGTCTGTATGCCTCCACACTTTTTTTTTTGGTACTTGGTAGCTGAGACACCTTTACAATCCAAGAAAGGGAATACGTTACTTTGAGAGCAAATGCCCTTTAAATAAGTTAGAAAAAGTAAGCAAAACTAGTTACGTTTGAAAACACAGACCTCTTCCTTTAGAAAGAATGGCTAGAAATAACTTATAGGAATGAAGAGCAGCGATCCTGACATGTAAGGAACCTGAGGCTTCCATCCCTATTGGACCAGACATGATCGATTAGAAAGCAAAGGCAAGAAGGGACCTGGTGTTAATTTTTAACTTTAGCAACTGTTGTATGAGGCCTCTCTCCCCCTCTGTAGGAGAGACTGAGATGCTGGGGAGCACAGGCTTATCCTAGGGCAACTGCTCCCTCTGCAGGAGGGAAAAAGACTGGAGGGATCCAGTCCTCAGGGCTGGGTGAGAAAGCAGTACAATATGCACCAAAACATGAGTGGATGTGGGGTGACACAACAGAGTGACAGTGACATGACCAACAGACGTTTTACATTCAGGTTGTCCCTGCAACTTCAGAATTTGCTGGAGTTGAGATCTGAAGCCTCTGTGAAAACCAAGTGTCATAGTTTGACTCTGGCTAAAAGCCGAGAGCCCACATATAGATCTAAAATTTCTCAGAGAAGGGAAAAAAAACCTCGACTTTTGTGATAAGGATTACAAGCAACTGTTTATTAACTACTTCACACAAGCAAAACAGGCTCTAACTTAGAATGTTAAGAATTTACTACTACTACAACTACTACTACTACTACTAAAATCAGCGCTTAAGAGTTTAAGGGTGAGCAGTTTGATAGTTGTTACAGACACCTTTCTCCCACCACCCCTCCCTTTTAAGATCCTTCACCTTCCCCCAACAGCTCAGGAAGGCAGGTGTGTGTGTGTGGGGGGGTTACAATCAGAGGTTTTCTNAAACACGTTATCACAGAGGCGTTGTTGCCTGACCTTGGCTAGCTTAGAGCAGAGAAAAACTCTAGGAGCTTCTTAAAGAAGCCTCTCTCCTAGCCTCCCCCCAGCTAATAAAAACTCTGGCTACTTAAAACCACAACACCAAGTCTGTCTAAAAGGAAATGGCAAGCAACAACAGCTGTATTCAAACAGCATGCTAACAAGGGAATCCAGTTTGTTAAATGCTGCTCTGTTTCCTTCTGCTTAGCCCAACCACACACATTTCTGAAGTCTGCTGTGTGGTATTTTATCTATACTAGGAAAGATTTTTTTAGACCATTTCAAGAGTTGACAACTTTGGCTGTTAAGTCAGGGTGATCTGTGTTTTCACTGAACTCAGGCATTGTGTCTACCTCTTAATCTATGAATGTGGTGTCATACTTTCCACCCCGATATGCTAAAAATAATTCAAAATTGGATCAGCCCTGCAGTTTAAAGTCAGTTGCTGGACATAAGCATGTTTCTTTTTTAATAGAGATTTTCAGGGCAGAAGTCTCTGCTTTTTATACTGTCTATGGAAAAATAACTCATGGTGTCTCGTGGGTGTTTTATGGTCCATCCGATACTAAAATGATATTTAATATGGAATTTTAACTTTACAGCCTGGAGCAAGAGCTCTGCTTCTCCTCAGTTTGGTTAATAAATGTTTTATGAACTTCATGAATGTCTGTTTAGGGTAGATAGCAAAGGATCAAACATCTAAATGAACCATGTTTTAAAAAATCCCCACATAATGCTTTGTTGTTTATGTACTATGAATATGAATTTCCATGATAGACAAAGATAGAAATGTGCTTAGACTACGGATTTGCTTTGAATCTTTTGCTCTTGTCAGATATTAGGGCTTTATTCTGTATTAATTGCTGAGTAGTAGCTGTTCTTCTAGATTCTGTTCTGTTCTAAATTCTTCTATCACTCATGAAAGTAGACTAAATAAATGCAGTGATGTTTTCTTGCCTTGACTGTATGTACTAGTTTTAAAAAAAATCCCAAACCAGAACACATCCGTTGAACCCAAAATGTTTGAGTCTATCAAGTTACCTGTACAATAAGGATTATATGTCTTACCAGTTTCTGACTATGACATACTGAATGATTGTCCATATTAACTCACAAGTGGCTATTGAGGAAGATAAATGATTATTTATGAGGCAAAAAAACCCCCACAACAAACCAGAGCTTAATTGATCTTCTTCATGATCAGGAAAGAAAGCTAGGAACTGATGTTTGGGATCTTGTGAAGGTATTCCCAACATCTACAGTAAGAGCATTATAGTTATGCAATTTTGGTTAAAAGCTAAAATTCCCTAAAGAGCCATGGAAAGAGTTAACTCCAGAGAGTAATTTGGACCACTGAGATTACATACGCTTTTGTGTTCTTGTTTAGATGCCTTCCAGATATCTACTCTTTCCTGCCTTCAGCAGTTGCATGAGGAGTCAAGACTCTATCTAGGCCTTTCAAGTAAGATGGTATAGTCAGGAGATATTTCCAAGGCACAGTAGACTATTAGTTTCAAATCATTCTACCCAGGAATCACCGTGGCAGCAGCTAAGTGAGGGGCATCACTGCAAGTTACTGCTTTTGTGTTGGGAAACTTGAAAATGGATGAAGAGCACTAAAGGATTTGCCCTGTTTGTGAGCATGCAAAGGGCACTGCTTATGGTGGTAGGTTGAAGCTCTTTCTGTCTAATTTAGCTTTCCACTTTAAAGTACTCATCACCAGCATTAAACACAAAGATTTTAATTGCTGCTTTGGCTGTAAGTTCCTGGATATCTCATTTGTCTCATTCCCCATCTCTTTCTTGATTTCCTCTGTCTAAGGTTGAAATACAGCCCATATACTGAGATTGCAGACCAAAGGAATCTATGCGTATTACTTTGCCCCTGTTTTGAAACAGGCAATCATTAATCTCTTTTGGATAGGACTGGAGAAATTTCCTATTTTTTAACTGCTATTTACTATTATTTTATTATTAATCAATATCCAGTCTCATTAGTAACCTGGCAAAGATATTCAGGAATACCCTAGTCTCTTAAATCCTCATGTTTGGAGCAAATACTTCAATACAGTATTTAATATGGTTTATATTTATATTCTTTGTTGGATTATCAGCAAAGAAGTCTGAAAAACAACCTCTGGCAAAACCAGGAGTTACTATTATGCTTTTAGAGGGATATTGGAAGTTAACTGTTTGTTTGTTTGTTTTTACATGGATTTATCTTAGAGAATTGAAGAATAAAGTATTAATCATTGCTAAACACACATTAGATTATATGCTGTAATAATGGAAAACTTAATGCACAGATCCCTAAAAGTCATTGCAT
Source organism: Calyptomena viridis (assembly GCA_013390005.1). Classification (NCBI taxonomy): domain Eukaryota; kingdom Metazoa; phylum Chordata; class Aves; order Passeriformes; family Eurylaimidae; genus Calyptomena; species Calyptomena viridis. The sequence goes on from WEIV01020633.1 coordinate 119,321, forward strand.
GTATTTTTGTTGATTTGAGTAAGAATGAAATCAACATCTTACCTCAATAAGACTGAAGATACTGAACAGCTCTGTACTCTCCAGGCTGTGGGCAGCTTGTTTTCCTTTCCTTCATTTAGGTATTAAGGTCAGTTACCTTTTTTGTTTAATATCAGTTTTGTTTTCAGGCCCTGTGTCTGAGGAAGCTAAGGCTGCAAACAGTGCTGGGGAATCTATTTGTTTAAATCCCATCTATTTCTGTAGATATCTTAAAGCAAAGCCAACCATACACTTCTGTTTTTACAAAATCTAAATTCTGAGGGGTCAAATCTTAATTGAAAAGGTTCCTTTAAATCCTTGCCATAACCAACCTGTGTCTCTTTTTCAACAAACCTGATTTTTAATCACTTCTTGTTTAGTAACTGGCTGAATATGAGTGAGCTTTCTGACTGCTGACAGGGAATAATGGGAATTCTATCTGTTTATGATGCAGAGCTGTTTTCATGAAGGCTCAGAGTAAAGCAGGGTCTTTTTTGTTTTCCTGCTTTTTCAGGCTGATTTTAAATCAGTTTTTCTCTGCATGTTTTTTGCTCAGCCTTAGTAAGAGTGTTTATTTTCCTATGATCTGAATTTTTCTACATAAAGTTTGATCCTACTGTTCTAGGACACTGCTGATGGACCTGCAGTGATTCCTATCTGCTGAGCATTAGTACCAAGTAATGGCCAGGAATTCATTTCTGCTGACTACAGATGTGGAGGAAATGGGTGGCACATAAACATAGAAAACAGGTATCCTGATACACAAAATCCTGTAGAATATATGCTGCCTTTTTATTACGGTGGATTTTAGGGCACTATATATATACTGGCACTTTTTTCGAGTATCAGCTGCAAGACGAATGTAATCTATATTCAGTGTTCTGAATCTCCATTGGATTGTAATAAATTCACCATCATTTCCCTAACCCTGGGAACAATTCAAGAACCTCTTCAGGAAGTTAGAAAACTCCTGCTGATATTAGGTTTCGTATAGTTTAGTATTGTAAATGGTTTCGATGGTTTGGGTTTCTTATGTTTCCTTGGCTGTTACTGAAATTTGTATAGAGGATGCTTTAAACTGCTCTTGTGATGGATGCACTGTAATTTCTGCATTGTAATTCATGCCAGTGACCATTCTGCTGCAAGTAAAACCAAAATAATGTGGAGGACCAAGGTTCAGAGATGTTGTCTGTGGGGAGCTGAAGGTGTGAGATAAAGTGTCTTCACAGGCTGCCAGACAACAGCCTAGTTTTGAAAATGTGATATCCTGCTGCCTTGGCTTGTCTATTTCTTTGTTTAATTTTTTAATATTGGGGATGTTTTCCTCTGCAGGATGCAATTCCTGCATGAGATCCAGAGGCAGGAGATGTTGGGAAATCAAAATTGTTGTTGTGCACTTTTTTCTTCTTCAGAGCTCCAAAGATTTTAAAAAAGCTGCTGTCAGAGTAGAAAAAGCCATTTGTTAAATGTCTGTATATCTCATCTCAAGTGCCATCATAAGTACTGCAAATACCAGTGCTATGGCTTTGAGGTGACAAGCAAGCAAAGATTGAATGGTATTTTATAAAATGATTATTTTCACTTAGCTGGATCCATCTCATGGGTTTTTTAAGGGAGAAGCACAGCACTCTGAATAGCACTTCTCTGAATGAAAATAAGGCTATCAGAAGAATAATTTCCTGCTTTTTTACTGCAAAACCTAGATTGATAGAGTATTTACTGCTTTTGACATATATTGCTCAGTATATAGATATTGCATTTATTAACTTACTTACAGTTATTAGTATGGCATTTAAACCAATTCTCAGTAGATTTAATGAATTAGGTGCTAAGGCCTGTAAATTCATTGATGAGTAACACTTCCACGGCACTTGCCATGATGTGTGATGTACTAGTTTACATTAAATTGTGAGCAGGACAGTGATGAAGAATGATCTGGGAAGCTTCAAAAGTTTTCTGCAGTATATTTCATATTATATTTACATTAATCCATTTAAAAATTGTCGTCTTCTAAGCCCAGTGGTAGAGTAGGGAAAGATTATGAAGTTTCATGCAATTTCAAAACTATTGCTGAAAAAAGCCTTTTTTCCTTTCTTTTTAGTGTTTGCATTGCAAAACAACAGTCTCTCTTGAGACTAAAAAAAAAAAAAAAGAGTACAAGCAGCCAGTTATGTTTCTTCTCCACTCAGTCTTTTGATCTCATCTGCCTTTACCATTTTCAAAGTGTTCCTATAGGCACACATGAGACTGGGATCTCAGTTCTTCTTGCATTTAAAACAACTTTTCTCCATTTAAGTAATTTAGTATGTATAGACATAGCAGAACAGAGTTCAGTCCTTTGTGCATCTGTTTCTTTTTAGGTTTTCTGTTAAATAGAAAACTGACATGATGAGTGTCTGAGTTGCCTCACTGAAAAAAAAAGGAAGTGAATTGAATTCAGGGGATTGAAGTGAATGACAGGTGAGTGAGATAAGCCTGAAATAGCAGCTTAAATGAATGACAGGGGAAGATTAAAAGATATAACTGAAGGCAACTGCCAACAACTCATAGAATCTAGGACATAAGATGATGTAGAATAAAACAATTTTGGAGGGGAAAGCAATTCAGAGAAGATGAGAGTAAAAGGGGACCTGCTACAGAAATTCAGAATTTTCTCCAATAGGAAAAAAAAATTAACATTTTGACAATACTTGATGGGGAAAAGAGAGAAGAGAACAAGTAAGCTCTTGTCTGACTGAGAAACAAGGAAAGTGAGAAGGAGGGAAAGTGAAGTCTTTGCAATAAACAGGAGAGTTCAAAGGGCTAAACAGTTTATTCAGAATAAAATGGGATTATAGTCAGAATAATTTGAGGTGCCAGGATTAGGTGTAGTTTAAAGACTGAAGCACTGGAGGCAACCCAGACCTGATTTCTGATTATTTTCAGTAGTGTAGTAAGTAGCGTTCGTAAAGCCTCCTTCTTCCTCTACTTTCAATAGTGTGTTTCATAAATCCAAAAGTAAGATTATATATATACTTATATGTATATACTTTTAGTAGTACACTTGTGAAGACAAAATGTTCCACTGATACAAGTGTAACAATTGCTAAAATAGGATGCAAAGCAAGAACAAGTGACAGATTTGAAGGAAAGTCTTATCCTTCAGTGCAGCTGCTTTTTTTTCTGCCTAGGCCTGAGAGCACACTTAATTAATTAATTAATTTAATTAATGCTTTTTGGTAAAGCCTCTGGTCTTTTTACCTCTTTGGTAAAGCTTCTGGGTTTTTTTTAGCTTTTTGGTAATGCCTCTGGTTTAGGTATTTTTCTCAAAACAAATTTAGGCACAGCCTGCAAAGAGCCCACACTGAAGGACTGCATCTCATGAAGAGGACCCACATCTGTGCAGTTTTAAAGGACTATATCACATGGGAGAGACTCCATGCTGGAATACGGGAAAAGTGTTACGAGGAAGGAGCAGCAGAGAGGAGATGTTATGGACTGCCCACAAACCTCATCCTCCATCCCCTTGCACTGTTTGGAGAGGTGGAAGAGGTAGAGATGTTGGAATGAATAGATGGAGTTTAGCCTGGGAAAAAGAAGGAACTGGGGGAAGGTGTTATTTTAATTTTGTCTTTGTTTCTCACCATCCAACTCTATTTTAATTAGCAATAAATTAAGTTAATCTTTCCCAAGTCAGCTATGCCCCGATGGTAATTGGTGAGTGATCTCCTTGTCTTTATCCCAACCCCGAACTTTTCGATCTCGTTTTCTTCTCCGTCTTATTGAGGAAGGGAAGTGCCAAAGCAGCTGGGTGGATGTCTGGCAGCTTGCAAAGATCAAGCCACTACAACTGTATTGTCTGCATAATCATGTTTTGAGCCAAGAGAAGAAAGAGGGTCGGGTCCTTACCTGATGAGACTTGGGAGAGGTTGCTAGATTTCAAAAGAGTGATTCTGCTGAAAGAGATCCCAGCCTGTGATTTTAAGTCTCACAGATTGTGCAAACAGCAATATTTAGTTGTTTGGAACAAGCTGCATGTAAAAGTACTGAGACTCAGGAGGTGTAAGTTTTGGGGTTTTGGTGGCGGGGTTTTTTGTTTGTTTTTTAGCTTGAAGCAGTGGAGGTGTAGTGGAAGGCTAAACCTATTTTTGCACAGCAAACAATCTCTGCCCTGCGGCTTCTCCCCTGTGGTTATTAAACTGCCTGAGCTGTTCTTTTGGACAAAACTTAATACCATTCTGGAATTTGCTCTTTTCTAATTGAGTTCAGAATAAAAATAGGATACTACTCTTCAAAATGAAGTGCAAACACGAAAGTGAGGAGTAATAATTTTAATTGTTCAGAAAGAACATCTCTCTCTCCTGTCTTCTTTTGGCTTCTCCATGTGTTCTTTTTCCCTGGAGATTTAAGGGACCATAAATAGTAACTTTTTGTTTCCTAACATTATCATTTTGTTATTGCTCGGTTTCTTTAGTTGCCAGGTTTCTGTATATGTTGAACAGTTTATGGCTATTTTTTTTTCCAAAAACTTGAATGAATATGTAGCCACATCATAGAAAGGCGAGTGGGAAAGAGGCCAGTCAAATGCAGAACACATGCTAGCTACCACTCAGTCGTTTTAGAAGACTGCTGCAGAAAAGAGCAGCAGCATTAACTAAAACCCATCCCCTTTTGCTTTGCACAGTCACTGACCTCATGTGTGGCTTTTAAGAGCAGGCTCAGGGATGAATTCACTTGAGTACAAGAGCAGCATTGCACTTTGAATGAGGAAAGCTGCATTTCTTAATCCATCTCTGGAAGTTGTACCACCAAGTAAATCTACCCTACACACATGAAAAAGTAGTATGAATTCCAGGTTCACCTGAAACTGAGCTTCAGTCACCAATTAGTTTCTAAATTTTCTGACTATTGCCTTTTTGATCTTTGGTGTGTGTAAGATTACTTGTAGGATACTTGTTATGATATTTGTGGATGACCCGAGCTCTTGTTCTCTAGCATTTCTTCTTATTATCAATGTCCAGTACCAGANAAAACTATAAGTTTCACTTCTGTGACAAACCAAACCATGATCTAAGCTATATTTTTGTTGCTTTTGCTTCTTCCATCAATGTTAGAAGGTTTTCCCAGGCCGCAGATCAAAAACTGTGTCCTCCTGGGTTCTCTGCAAGGGTCCCAGACCCTCCAGGGCAATTTGAGGTGTAGTCCCGATATCCTGAACTCCAACAGGTGTGCTCAGCCAAGTGTCGTGAGAACAGCAACTTTGGTAAGTGAGGACCTGATACCTTTTTTGACACTAAGGAGATAAAAAAATATCAAAGGCTGGATTACGATCAGAGCTGGCATATCGTACCCCAGTGATAAGAGATATCCAAATCTTAACTGTGTCCTCAGCTTAGTAAGAATCACAGAAATGCCTGCAGGAGATCTCATGGTCCAAGTAGTAGAAATGGATGTGGTTTATTGAACAGAGCACAATGTATGTGCTTTTAGCTTTTGAGGGGTTTATATTTCTCCAACAGAATTTTAACATTTCTGTATGTTAAATCTGTCTCTAGGTGTATGGATGTTACCCACAAACTATTTGTTTCACAGTCAATGAGAGCTGAAAAATGTAACTATTAAATGCCCCTACTAAATAGTGGGCTGAGACAGGGTTTGACTTATTTACTCTTTGTGTGCTGAGACTAAACCAGTAACTCATTGGAGTGAGAGTTTCTTAATTTGTGGATACAGTCTAAGGGGGATATGGGTTGTAAATATTGAAGTGTTACTTATTTCTAGGATACCTCAATGGGATCACTGACCAAATACTAAACTTTTAATTTATGGAAATTCCTTTGTAAAAGCATAATTAATGCAAATCTATGTAAATTAGAATGAAAGTTTAGCCCAAAGTGTCAGAATTCCTGTACAACCCTTTGGTTAATTGATTGGATTATCCTCTCAGTTACACTGCAGTAACTCAAGTCCCTTCGGTAACAGGTGTCTGTCTCTGATGTGAATGGAGCTTCTCTGTGAACAACAGATTCAGTCTCCATGTCCTTGGTTTTACTAATCAATTTAAGCCATAATCTTAATTTACCATGATGAAGCAAGACCAAATTCACTAGAGATAACTCTAGATAGTGCTCACCCTTTTTGTTGTTGCTAAAGAAATGAAAGAGGTTGATAAATTTCTTTTATGAACAATAGGAGATGTTGTTTCAATAAATGCAAGTCCTGAGTAACTGAACTCAATCAGAGCCTCATGGTAATAGCCTTTTCTTATAAATATACAGTCTCCATACAGCACGCTTAAAAAATACTAGCTCAGGAAGAGCCTTAAAATCACATTTTAACATTATAAGACAGGATTATACAGTTCAGAAATTACTTCAAAGGACTATTTGAAGTATGATTATCTGACTGTTACTAAAAACATACTTGAATTTATTTGTATATTCATCTCTGTATTTTGATTGACAGGAAATTTCGCTAATGGACCTTTGTGGTGGTTGACCTTGGCTAGATTCTAGGTGCCCATTAAGCCACTCTATCAATCCCCTTCTCAGCTGGACAGGGCAGGGAGAAAATAGGATGGAAAAAACCTCATGAGCTGAGAAAATGTCACTTTACTAACACAAAAGTAAAGGTTGCAAGCTCACAAGCAAAGGAAAAAAAGTCAGATTTTTTTCTCTACTTCCCATCAGCAAGCAATGCCTGGCCACTTCTTGAGAAGTAAGGCTTCAGCACACATAGCAGTTGCCCCCAAAGGCAAATATCATCAACATCAAATGCTCTCCTTCCCTCTTCCTTTCTCTTTGCTTTTATGTCTGAGCAGATGTAATATGGTATGGAATAACCCTTTAGTCAGTTTGAGTCAGCTGTCCTGGCTGACTGTCCCCTCCCAAGATCTTGCCCACCACTGTCCTACTGGTGGGTTGCAGAATGTTGGAGAGACAGTGCTGATGCTGTGCCAGTGCTGCTCAGCAGTAGCCAAAGCACAGGTCTGTTATCAACACCTTTCCAGCTACCAATGCAAAGCACAGCACTGTCAGGGCTGCTGTGGGTAAAACAAACTCCATCTCAGGTAGACTCAATACAACCTTAGTTGGGATTCCAGACGGAAAAATATGGAGAGAGGCGATTCATGCAGAAGTAGCTCTTTCCAGAAGAATTTATGCAGGTTTTTCAGGCCTAGCAACTGAGGTATTGCCACTAGGACCATGTTAATACCAGTGCTGTGGTATGACTGACTGTGTCTTGAGTCAAGTGAATGAAAGATTTTTGTGGTTGTAGGGCTAAAATGGCTATTCTTGCATATACAAAGCATATATTTTCAATTTTATGGGATCAGAAATCATATTACTATTCCTTCATAACAACATATGTGTCAGAAGCAAAATTACATCACTCACTACAAAAAAAGTTTTTAGCTGGCTTCAAGAAAAAAAAACTAGGTACAATGGCTGGAAAAGAATTATATAAAATAAGATGGGAAGAACAATAGGAATTCAGTCCTCTGGGAAGATATTTCTCCCTCTCAGATATAACTGGATATTTTTCCATTCCAAGTAAATATTATGATTAGAATGGGGTTGGCTGTGCCAGCTGCTGTTCAAAAAAGTGTGAAAACATAGTTCATACACACATTTAGAGCCAAGCTGATAAAAAACCTGGAGTGAAAAGGTGTCATAGCTTTAGTTCTGTGACACTGAGAACTATATGATTTACCAGCCAGGGGCAATGATAAAGCACAGACAAATTAACCAACAGACATACTGCCAGTTCACTTCTGCTCAGTCAGGGGTGAGAAATCCATCCAGGGAACAGGCCTTCCGCTGCCCTCCATGCCCACTCTTGAGTTTCCCGATGGGCAGGATTACCAGCTGGTGAAGACCAAAGGGTTCCTGTTAATGCAGAGCCACCTCACAGTGTGAGACAGCAGAATCAGGCAGAGGTTCCTGAGCTGGATTAACTTTTTGAAGGATCCTGCCCCAAAACATTTAGCAGCAACTTGTTGGGTATGAGCAGCTGTCCTGGTTTGGGATAAATATGTTCAGAGAGATAAATATTCTCTGATAAAAAGGAGGCCACAGCTCCCCCTCCCCCACGGTGGGAACAGAGAACCTGGAAGATTCAGAGTCCTTTTGTTGATATGATCTCCTTCTTCCTTTGCTATGGAGGAGAAAATGTGGGGGGCCCCTCCCCAGGCCAGGCCGGTGAAAGGGTCTACCACTGAGGTTCTGATGTTCTAGTGTCCCAAACAAGTCCAGAAACAAAGAAGACAAACGAAAGTCTCAGGAAAACACAGAAGTTCCACTCTTCATCCTCTGTCTAGCACACCTCCAGAGGAGCCCTTTTCAAGCCTTATTTCCTGCAGCTGTGGGAAGGAGTGTTAATGAGCCCAAAGGCTCTGCAGCTGGGACCTGGGTATTCCAGGGGTCTTGCTGGAAATTTCCTCCTCAAACTGCTGTCTCAGCTCTCGGGCCCAGTTTAAAGACACAGAAAGGCCCAAGATTCATTTTTCCTGGTGTAGAGTTGGCAATACGGCGATATGGGATACATCATAAAGTCACCCCAAGACAGTAGCCCTCACCAATTTAAAAGTAGCTAAGAAATATATTCATGTGTATATCTATGCCTGTAAAATAACTTTCTTCAACTCTTTTATAATTCTGCACTATGTCAGTGTAAAAAATCCCCATGTTTAGGAGCTCTATGTCATGAACAACACAAATGCAGTCTTCCCCTGAGCTTTCTTCCAATGTTATCCTGTGGAACTATGCAGCAAAAAATAATTTTTGCTAGGAAGTCAGAAACCATACAGTTAATACTCAAATACAGATCCAAAAATTGCACCCGAGCTCGTTCCCACTTGTATTCACTTGCAGGATTATCATCAGATTTATTATCCAGTGCACATAGAGGTTAAACTCTGCTTGCCTTGCTGAGAGAATTGTGTGAATTAGACATACTTGAAGATGCAGGGGATTTTGGCATGTATTTCATGTACTCATTGTATATAATTAAGATATATACTGATGTCCTTTTCCTTCTGCATTTTAACTCGTAAGACATCTCTGGGCTGTACTGCCAACACTTAACTTGGTTTTTGGAAAAAAATTGTGTTTTCTCCATAAATTCCTACTTAATACACTTTTTTTGCTTAAAGATCCACAAAACTTCACGGAACTTAAAGGACTCCTGCTGTTCTGTAGACCCTAGTTAGGTCATGCTGGTATTGAACCCTTAAGTGATAAACACTTACTTTTGAGTGAGGGACTCATGCCGCTGTGTACAGAAATCTGAGTTGAACATCCAACTGTGAGTTATGCATTCTGCCAGCTCCTTTTACTTTCTATGAAGGGAAATAGATTTTTTAAGAGGGCAATTTGCAAGACTCGTGTTAAATATTCCCAGAAGACATTCTATGTCATCCTAAGAAAGATATTAGAGGGCATTTGGAAGACCATGCTTTTCTCCATGAACTACAGAGATAATTTACAAACTATTATTTGCTCTTCCTTCCAACATTTCAAAGTGAAAAACTCTGTGTCAGCATTTATGAACACATCTAAATTTTGTTTACCCAACAGTATAAGGGTGCAGTATTCAGGGGCAGAATGGTAGCTATTTCATCTAGGAATCCTCATCCATGAGTCTCACAAAAACAAACCTGGACACAAACCTTTCAGTTTAAGCAAAGCATTAATTTTTTTAACTTAACTTACGACATTTTTAGCAGTAAGAAAACAAGAGCAACTGGGTGATGGTAATTTTCCTGCCCATTTTTTCCCTTGATATTACTACAGAGAGGGTACAAATGCTATAATATATATTTGACTTCTGTGCTGAAGCTTACACACACAAGCTCCTGGGAGTCCTTTATTAAAACTCCATACATCCATACATCTGGTACAACCCTGAATTTATTCCAGGCCAGGCAGGATCTGCAATGCATGAAACAGCTTTTGAAGAACAACTTTTTTTTTCTTTGGGGCAGAACGAGTTTGTTGATAGGAACAACAATAGAAATACACAAACAACAGAAATTCTGATAGTTAATTGTACTCATTAACTATTATAACATAGCTCTGTCTTTAAGTAAGAATTGAAGCTGTGCTGCACATTCAAATATTGTCAATGTATCTCATTAGCCATGTAGCTGCAGTGCATTTTGTTTCATTGGTGAGTGACAATGAGAATGTGCTTCATTAGCTGGAAAAAATGTTGACAGCAGTAGGATCTATGGAAGAATACAAATGTGCATTGATAAAATGTAGATTCACAGATTTGAATATTATGCCAAAAAAGGAAAGCCCATGCTGAGGAATTAAAATGAGATTGAAAGAAATTCTGAAGTCAGAGTAAGATTACAAAATGAGTTTTGCCCACTCTAGGTTTTTTTTTTTGCAATGTGTGCAGAAAAATAATTTTTTTACAATTAATTCAGATACTCATGGTCATTCCCACATAGATTTCATTCACTCTCAGACTGCACTGAAGGTCCTTTCCAACCCAAACCATTCTGTGTTTCTGTGACTCATCACCACCAAGCACAAGGATGTGTCCCAGTGGTCTGCCCAGGGTCACTTGTGTATGGCAGGGAAAAGGAACACCAGCAGTTGAGTCCTCATCATGTCATAATGTTCTTTTCTGGTGATGATAAACAATTTTTTTTCTCTTTTTATAAGACATGATGTGATTATTTTGCCTCAGAATCTCTCTTTTTTCTCCCTGCCTAAAACACAGGAAAGTTTTGTCAGTATTTCTTAATTTTGGGTCTCCTCATAGCTTGCTCAGTCTTCCAGCTGGGATAAGAGGAAGAGGAATGGTGCGCACACTGTGTAGTGGTATCACTTCATTGTCACCTGCCTGTTGTTAACATGCAGATATTCTGCTGAAAGTTCATATGTGCAGTAGTTTTATCAGATTATAGACCTGCTGGTCTTGGGAATAACAACAGGTTCCTCAGTTTTAACGAGTCTGCTTCTGTCAGCCATGTCCTTGGTTATTAACACATGCTTTTGTTTTGACCTTTGTTCTATGTTGAGTTCACTGGTATTTTCAGGTATTTCCATTACTTCTTTATTCAGACCAATGAATATTTCTGTTGAAATGTATGTGAGTGAATGCTTTGGATCATCCTCTCTAGTTTTGAGTGTCTAGTCCCAGTAACTATTCCTCAGCATCCTAAACATGCAGTTTATTCTATTTAAACTGTGGCTGTTCAGTACATTTACACTGCACACTTAAATACCTCTATCCTGCACACTGATTTGATCATAACAGAAAGGGCAGCCATTTCCAGTTTGACATAAATGTAAAACAGCAAAAAATTACTTGTTTTACCCCTTTTCAGGTTACCCTCTTGTTTGCTAGGAAAAAATAAGAAATGCAGGGAAAGGACTCCCTGGTTTTTATTTGTCTTAAGAAAAATCATATAGTTAATACCACTGAACATATACTTTCAGATGGGCCTCCTTTTTATTGCAATTATATCTTTGCAACAGAACACTTCTTTCTGGAAGTGGAATTACAGTCCCCTAGCTCCCCCAGGCCTATTGCAACGCAAATGCAACCTTTATTTTTTGTGAAGATTTCTCCATTTCTAAGAAATTGTTGCAGAGCTCAAACTATTAATCAGAATTTTAACTCGGTCTCAGTAAAATACAGTATTCACAAATTATTTCAGAATCTATTCTAGGTGATATTTGTTGTAGATTTTACACTGGAGCACTGGATACCTTATGTATCTCTGTTAGGGTTACAAAATAGCTGTCATATTTTGGCTGGTCCTACACATGTACATGAAATTATTTCCTGATAATCCTCATAGCAAATGCATCTCTGAAATCCATATATTTAGGGTCTTAATACATGTGTGTTAGAAAACAGTATTAAAAAAAGAGTGGCATTACCATAATATAATAAAACACACATAATGGCATGGAGAGCTCCAGGTGTACTTGGGAATGTTGCTGGTATTTATACCATTTTCACTGACCTTTCCCTTTAAGATTCTCTGTCCAAGTACATGTAGTAAGCATCTTGCAAAGTAGGTGGTTAAACATAAACAGGCCAGGTGATCTATATAATGGATAAAATGGCATCTACCTCTGCCTTCAGCACTTCAAATCAGTTACCATCTCGGTTGTTCAGGTGTATAATAAAATGTGAGGTGTATAACAAAATGGCAGCAAGGGCTTCCAAAGTAATTATATTTTCTGCAAGTTAACAAAACTACTGAAAAGTAGAGTACATTAACAACTGGATCATTAATTGCTTTAAATCCTCTTAAAATGTTTAATAAAACAACATTTTTCCACAACATCACTATTTGGGAGATGTTCTTGTGTGTTCAAAATAAGCTGTTTATTCAGTGCTCATGTAATATTGCTTACTGGGGCTGTCTTGTTCTGGATCATTAGACAGGAACAAGAACAGTTTATTTTGTTTTACAGAATTCTAATGCCACATGGTGTGATAATCCTATTTGTTAACCAGTAGGTGCTCCGATATGGACCATAATGTAAACAATGCCCCATGCATTGTTCTGGGTTTATGTTTGCAACTATGGTTTTGCAAAGAAATTCCGATTAAATGTTTCCTGCTATGGATTCACTGATTCATTCACGTGTGGGTTTTGTCATCCCAACATAGGTGTGCCAAGATATTGTGAATAAAATGAAAGTGAAGATGATGAAGAAGGAAAAGCTAAAATAATTAAAAATTTTAAGATTTTGATAATCTCTAGCATTGCCAATTTGCACATCCCACCAGTAGTTCTATGTGCAGTCCACTCAACTGCACAAAAATTATTGAAAAATAAGTGAAGAGAAGAAAATTAGAAACTTTACTTCAAAAAACTTTGAGTTAAACCAGCTTAATTTCTATGCAAAATATTGAAAAGGCGTAAAGTCAAACAAACTACAAAGCAAATGAAGACTCTAATATATTGCCAAGGGAAGCTGGATGCAATATTTTTGATGAATACATCTCTTTGTTGAAAAGCTGCTGCTTTGGAAAAACAGAAAGAGTTATTGGAGATGCATGAATTCTTCAAAAATTTACATGAAAAAGCAACTGATAGAGGAGGAAAAGCAAACCAAGTAGTCAGATGGAGTGTGGTACTTATATTTTTGGCAGGAAAAGGTTGGACATGTCTTGCAAATGGATGACTGGACAAAAAATGGCAAATGAAATTCAGCATAGATAAATGTAAAGCAATGTACATGGGAAAAACCCAATCTTATTATTGCATTAAATGATAGCCTCTGAAATGGTCATTACTGCTGCAGAGAAAACCCTTGGGATTACGATAGATAGTTGAAAACAAAATCTCAGTAGCAGTCAAAAAATGCTAGGAATCATTAAGCAGGAAATATAAAACAATTAACCCCCCCCATCATCTAGCTGCTATACAAACCCGTGGTTTTTTTCGCAGTTGATATACCAAGCAGAATTCTGGTTCCCCCATCTACTAAAGGAGATGTTGCAACTGGAAAAGGTTAAGAGAAGGAAAGTGAGAATAATTGAAGAATGGAGAGCACCAGTACAGCTTGGCAGAGGTCTGCAATCCCTGAGCGACACAGAAAGTAAAAGACTGCTGCCTCTTCTAATGTAAGAACAAAGTACCATGAAATGCAACCAGTGGTAACCAGACTTGAAGCAAGTAAGGAGCCAGTTCTTTGTGAAATGAGTAGTAGATCTGGAAAACTACTTGCCAGGGAATGCAGCCCTTTGTGGCTGTTTATGAGGCGATCTTTGCAGAGATAAATGTGCATCTAGCCATCTTTATGAACAGTCACAGTGTCTATCCAGATTACTGCAAATTCTGCCATTTGGCTTTTGTTGAATCAGGTCCTTTATTTTGCAGATCTCAAATCTCATTTATGATTGATTACCTATTCCAACTCTTTTTAGTATTACAATGGAGTAATTTGTCTTTGCTCTTATTTGATACCTTCTGTTTCCACAGTAAGGTGTCACCCACATGACTTCTATTTTCAAGTCTGTCAATTTATAGTTTATAGCTGTGGTGACAGCTTTAAAACAGAGTCAGGAGGTCATGACAGCTGGCTTCTGTTTGCGATCTAATCACTGAGCTAAGACAGTCAAATTACTCTCTTATCTGTACTTACAGTTCTCCTATTTGTAGATATCTGTCAGAATAATCCTCAAAGTGGGAGAACAGAGGTATGCCATGCCCTCAGGTTTTACCTTGTTTTCCTAAGATGTGCTCAGTACTTCTAGGGAAAGAGGATTTTATTTAAAATGTATGAAGAAGCTATGTGGAAAATGCTGCTCCTGCAATATGCAGAAGCTGTGAGCTCAGCTGGAGCTGTGAGATGCTGTGACCTGCTGCCTCAGGAGTGTGATACATCCCCTGAGTTGCGTATTCAGCATCCCTGGGCAGTGGTAGGGGATCACAGAGCTCCTCTGGTCTCATTGCCTGCAGATCCCAGTACCCTATGTCTGCTAGATACCCCTGATCAGCAACACTCTCCTGTGGTGAACCTCTTCTTGGTGCTGGGTGGTTGCTTGAGTTTCATGGAGTTGGGTGTCTCTCTGCCTGTCACAATGACAGCATCCCGCTCCCATGAAAGGGAGCCATTTCAGGGGCCTACTGAGTTCTAACCCATTTTACTCCCTCAAAACAGCACTGAAATATTTGTCTCTCATGCAAGCAGAGCAGTGATGAAAACTTACTACTGTAATAATTCAACATATGAAAGGTGGATTTGATCCAACGATGCAAAATAGACCCAGTTAAATGGGAAGTCCTTTTACAATTATCAAAGCCCCAGGGGTACAACTGACATATTTCTGCTTTTCTTTCTTTCTCTTTCTGTCTTTGTCATTAAGCTATAAACCTCTTGCTGTGCTGTAAAAAAATCAGCAAAGACTGAAATGAAATGGGGACTGCAGCTGCAAAGTAATTTAAACAGTGCCCTTGGTTTCCTCAGCCTATCCATTACAAATTCCCTGGGTTTTTTTTTCCACTCCATTCTTGGGAAACCACACAAAATCTACTCCAAACTCACAAAATGAATGTTAACTAATTGTTGAATTTTTGTAAGCTAATGGATCTTCCTGGCTAACTGGGTCTGCCAGCTTGCTGAGCTTGTGCCTTAAAGGGTAAATGAGTCAATAACACAGTCAATATTTAAAGGACAAGAGCCTGAGAGAAGTTTTGCTCTCAACAAAACAGTGGTAGGATGTACCATATGCGGGTCTTCCAGTTGAAGGTATACTGGAATAATACTGCAGTACATAGCTGTTTTCTGCACCCTGAACCCCTTAAATGATCACACTGACCTGTTTGAAGATCCATACTCCTCATTACTCCTAGTGGGCCTCAGGTCCTTCTTATGGGGAGGTATGAATTTTGTTCTATGACAACATCCAACATACCATAAACTTTGCTTTCATTTACTGTGTTTCATTGTCTTTTTTCCTATGCTGAAAATTCCTGTCCACAGCCCTGCGTGACTCACCAGGTATTTGCAAAACTGGGAGATGCTGACCACATGTTTATTATCACAGCCAACGTCTCAAGCATGGAAAAAGGTGAAAAGCATCATAGTGAAATGAAACCTTAGATATTATGGAATTTCTTTAGAAAGAGGGGTCCTTGCATGAATCTTTAAGTGAAAACAGTACATGAAGTACTAAGTCTGAATCGTGCTGTTCACAACTCCAACCCAACATTTCCCAAACATGTGCGTTTCTTCAATTACTTGAACAAAACTCCTCAGTGTCTCAGCTGTGAGCAATAGATTCAAAATTGCTTATCAGTGACGACAAAGAAATCTAAAAGGGTTATGTTTTATGAGTTTTGAAGTGTTTGGCAAGCACAGAAAAATTATGTATATTGTAGTGTTGAAGCATTTTTATTTTGATAGTTGTAATTCTTCATATAACTGCAATGTAGCAATGTTCAATGCTAGTGAGAAGTCTTAAGAAGCTTGTTATAATTCTTCTACCAGACAAAGATAGAGTGATGGCCTTGTTTCTGATCTGGATAAGGTCCTGCAGCTCATCTCTAGGCTACTACTTAATCACATTACCAAGACACATACACATTATTAACGAGGACTGAATGTTTTGCCTGTAAAATGAACCCGACTGAACTGCAGTAACCCAGAGTTTCGAGACAAATTCTCAACAGGAACAACTAGGAGTGCTTTCAGATCTCTTTACAGTATATGGGGAGAGTCTGGTGCATCAGGATGGGCATCAAAGTGGAGACCATCTTGTATGTGACACTAAAAGCAACAAATAAGGAAAACAAAGCAAGAGATAAGTCTGGGGCTAATGCATTTTCACCTGAGGTATCTTCAAATGTAGAAACCTTGTTCTTTTTCAAGCAAAACTGAAGTCACTCATTAAGCAAACACATGGTGCAATAGGTACAAGATAATCCTCATGGTCTTTGTGCTCTGTTGCTGAAGCAATGAATCTTGAAATAACTTGTGCACAAAGCTCAAAGTATTGGTTTTAATCAGTCTGATTAAAGAATGGGAGCAAATACTAACATTAAAGAATGGGAAAAAATACTACATGTTCTTGCAAGGTCTTTCTCTCTGTGTACTCACTGTTAGCTAGGAGAGCATTTGATTATGGTTACGATAATCTCAAGAATAAATGGGAAGTAGATCTCAGTGTCCTTTTCCTTTGATATATGACTTAACTAGTGAGTTCTCTGTAGAAATTTGGAATAGAGTTTCAGGAGAGAAGGTAGCAAGAACAGTATTTCAAAATAAAGTTATTGCCCCTACGTAGCACATCCATGGACATATGATAATTGTTTTCAATGTACACATTTACTGGAAATGATTACTAGACACTGATAGAGGAACAGCTAATTTCTAGACCCTGAGTGATACTTCCAAGACTAGGTAGCAGATAAATAGAGATCTGAAAACTGAAATTTTGAATTTAGGGAGATTAAATTCAGCGTAAGTTCAGGCTTCTTTTATTTTCAAATGAAGTTCATGTCAAATGATAGCTATTCACATTTTCAGGAAGCCCTACTATGAGATGTCTCCTTTCCTGCTTAAACTTCCTGGTCTGAACTTTAGCTAAGCATGCATTCTCTGTGCACCTGGCATCAGAAGATTGTGATAAGTACTTACCCTGAGTTTATTGTATCTATACCATGGATTACCCTTCCTGTTCTTGTCCACAGGTGGATTTCTTTGATTTTCTGTCACTTTCTTTTTCAGAACATAAAATAAAAATTACCAGCAAAAGCTAATTTAAATGACTCTTCTCCTTTTTGTGTTTCCATCATTCCTGGAAGACTAAGCAAGAATTTTTGGGGTTAAAATGGAACATTTTTTACAACTTGCTTGCTGTGTCAAGATTAGCATGAACAAAGAAAGGATTTTTTTTTTTCAATAAATCTTTATAAAAATATTGGCAGCACATCACCAGACAGCATGCATCTTTCCTTGATCTTTGTGGGGTTTTAGTAAAAACAATGCTTATTATTGTAACACAGTTGTAAGCCAAATTTCATTTCTATATTTAACTATAAAGTTTTCCCTACAGGGGAGAACAGATTAACAAATTAAAATGTTATTTCTAAAACTTTTGCTACTGAAGAGATCTTGCAGACCTTGGTCAACTGTTAGTATTGTTTCTATATACAGTTGTCTTAAATATTCATCTTGACTGTTTGAAAAACTCTCAGGCAATGTGTTCTGCCATCAAAGGATCTGTTTATGAATTTAAATTTTACTGGGAGAATTCAATTCTAAAGGATGAATCATTGTGGCTCAGAGGAGAGCATTGTGGTAGAAAGATAAAAGGGAATCAGTATATATGGTTCCAACAGAGAAAAGAAAGTCTGATTGCTTTGCTTATTGGAACAGAAACAATTTATTTAGGAGTATTATTACTAGAGTAGCAGTCTAGTTTATTTCAAGCTGACTGGAGCTCTTTCAAAGGCTCATAATTTCTCTGCTTCATCCTTTCTATGTAGGTTCTAGTTCACACTTGGGCGGGTGCTCTTCCTTTGTGCTTATTCCAGATGCTGCCTCACTTTCCTGTTTTACTTGGATAGCTTTCATAAATCTTTCTCATTGAAGCATCGTTTTTTTTATCTGGCAAATACAGTATCCCAGTATGTTTCCTGACAGCTATAAAAGACAAAATCTCCCATTGATGCATTTGCAGACACAGTCCTTGAGACAGTTTTTCTGCCTTAATGGAATAAATAAGGTTGGGATTACAGCAAGGCTGAAAGGTCAAGCTTTTATTTCCATACTGGTACAATTATATTACTTACAAGAAAGAGCTAGTTTCAATCAACTAGTTCATATGGAAACAAAATATTTTGTAAGCAATGAAGAGGTTAAATACTGCTGCCCAACTTGCATTTCTGTATGTTCTTTATGTCATTATTTGCTTGACTAATGATCCTGTTACAGAGTAAGTTAGAAAAGAGAATCCTATTTTTCCAATTACTGCTCTGTAAGTAAGTCAAGGAAATGGTTTTCATCTGTATGCTTAATAGAAAAACAGCAAAAAGTGTGCATATAACCCCTCTGACTTGGGCAAATATTTTCAAGGTGCCACAAGCACATTGACTGTTTTTTTGTGGGTTCTTTTTTTATTGGTCTTGTTTAAGCAGCTGTCAGCTTTCCCCTAGCACCTACATTCTTTCTTAATATTTTTTTCTCTTCCAAAAACATTTTTCTCATACTGTGGCTACTGTTTAAATACCTATTGATCTCAGAGCCTCTCCTGATGCCCTTAATAGGTTTCTGTAGAGCAGTCTGACCTTCTTCTCTCTTGGTAAGAATTAAGTCCATCACTTTTATTGCTTTATATGCTGTGGGGAAATCCACGTCTTCAATTTCCTTTATTCACTCCATCAGCTTTCTGGGGCAAACCATACATTGTCTCCAATGCAATGTGCTTGCAATGCTAGTATCAAAGTGGCAGTTGCCATATGAACAAAGAAGTTTGCTGGCCCTCTAGCAAAAATGCTTTCTATCTTGGGGGAAAAAAAGAAGATTGAAAATTTTAGATTTATTTTTTTAGTTGCAATGTCTTCCATACTATGTTTAGTTGGTGTTGCCCTCAAGAGCATAGATCAATGCGTCGAGTATCCTAGTTGCAAAGATTGATCTAGCTAAGAGATCATCGCTGATTGGTTATCTCTGATGGGGAAGGCATAGAGCGATAGGAGAAAGAAGTTAACATCATACATGAGAGTGAAAAGAAAGGTAAGTTTCTTGAATTGTAATTCCCAGATCAGAGAAACAGAGTTCAGAGGAGACTAAGAAAAAAATCAGACCAAAGGACAAGAATGTTGACTCTGTGTACCTGTGTGGATATATAGATAGTTAGACAGGGTGATATGTTTTGCATAAACTGTAAGAAGTGTGAATGTTGAAAGAGGCTAAAGAGCAGTAAGGGGCAGTCAGCAAAGTGGCAGAATTTAAGTGCCTGATCCAGTATTTGCTGTAGGGACAGAAGGAGAAAGTCAGCTGTGCAAGCTAATTTACCTAAAAGCACTCTTGGTGGGTTGTTTTTTTCTTTTTCCTTCTTTTTCCCACTGCCTTTAAAAGATCTGACTTTCCTTTTTGAAATCATGTTTCTATTTGCCTTACATTAATATTCATGTCTTGTTCATCTGTGTTGCTTTACCTTTGAAGTGCCTAAGCATTTGTGCTTCTCCTAGAAAGACATAGCACTAAGAAATCTTGCTATTAGTACCCTTGAGAAACTGCTGGTTCCCTTATTTGTCACTTTGTTTATGACAAAATATCATGGCAGTAATGCTGAAGCTCCAGTTATTTTTTTTTGCCTCTTCCTTTTTTTTACTTTTTCATTTTTCCCCCCTTATTTTAATATCAAGCTCTTTGTGTTCTAGAATCAGATCACTCCTGGTTTTTACCAGATGCATCCAATGTCTGTGGCCTTTATGCACCATGTCCTGTCATGCACCTCTTGAACCTTTTTGAAGTAACTGTCCCACCTTGCTCTTAGTACAGTGAACATACTTAAAATGTCTTGGCTCCTTATGATAAAGGGAAGCAGATGTGCCTATGCCCTGACAACCGGCTTCCTGTGGTAATGCTGACAGCTTGTTTTCCCCCAGCTAAGGGAACTGCAGGGTGTGGAGGAGTTGTACAGCACTGGAGAAGTGAACTTGGATTGAGAAAAAGATCTACACTTGTGACAAAGGACATCAGAGAAATAAGGCAGTAGAAAAGCATATGGCCATTCAAAACATTCCAATCAACCATCCTCCCATCCTTTAAAGCAGGCAAGTTTCCACATGATTTGGATGTGAGAACATCATCTGGACACAGTGATGCTCAACAGGGGTCCAAATCCAAAACCTGGAGATCTGCAACCCAATGTGTTGAGAGAGTGTTACTTTGATAAACACCCAGACCAGCAGCTGTGCATGGCAAAGCATCAAAGGAATGTGCTGCTTTTCTTTACTCCTGCCATCATGATTTATGGAGAAGACCTTCTCCCTCAAGAGATCAAAGTAGTGTTTGCTACCAGATACCTTGCTCACATAGGAGGCAATGAGAGAGCTTAGAAAAATCACCAGCTAGCATCTAGGCAGGACATAAGATTTCTTTTATCTGGTTTAGGTTTTTCATGTTTTTTGTTTGTTTGTGTTTTATTGTTGTTGTCACTCTTCCAGGACACAGAACTGATGACTTTAAAAACTGAGAAATCAGTAGTGTGTTGAACACCAGAGACATCTTTACAGGAGTGAACACTGAAAATTTGAAAGCCTTACAATAAATTAAAAATAATGGCTTGTATCACCTTGTATCCACTCTATGTATATATATAAGCAAAAAATTTGTTAGAAATAGTTACTTGAGAATATAGCCAACAGTCAAGGCAGAACTCAGAGGTTATAAAATAAAGATCTTCTTGAAATAAGTATCCATCTTTATGATACTATTACTTCAATAAGAAATATTCCAAATATAAGTCCCAAGTTCTGTATTTTTTCATAGAGGAGTCAATATTTCTTTTGTAGATAAAGACTGTCAGAAAGTACTTGTAATACATTTTGAAGCCTGTATATGTAACAGAAACTGCAGTACTTCATGCTCCATAAACTTTACTGCTTTCCTGCAATTTCAGACCCAATGAAGTCAGAACTACATTTAAGCAACTCCAAATATGATTAGCAAATCATCATTGCTCGTATATTATTTATGGAGCTGTCATTACATGTGCCGATTACAGGCATTGATACATGATTTCACGTGTTGTTCTCAACCGGAAACTGTTTTTAAATTATAACCCTTAATTTTACATTCTAAGCAGTGAAATAAAAAAAAAATCTTGGTCAATATCTGTAATCTACGACTTTTCCAACAGAGGTGTGCTGGTTTAAAAGTAAACTGGTGGGAGAAAGGAACCCAATTTGGAGAGACCACAAGTCAGAGCTACAACTTTACTAAAAAGATCACAATATATACAGTGACACAAGATAACAAAACTGCTTTGAGCCACAAGAACAAAGTACACCCCGGCCCCCTGGGACAGGAACAGCACAGTGCTCATGAGCTCCTGCCCCAGCACTGCGTGGTGCCCCTGGGTGCAGAGCAGAAGGAAAGAAAAAACCTGATAGTGGGGATGATGGTCCTGTTGAAGACAGCAGTTCTGTTGAAGAAATGGTAGCAGTCTCCTCCAGAATGGCAGTCACAGTCCTGCTGGAGTTCTATTCCCTCTCTGAGCCCAATGAGGCGGTACCCCAGTCCCGAATCCCAAAGATATACCCAGTACCTCCTCCAGATGATGGAGTTTCACAATGGGTGTTTTATCTCTGTGAGTCCTGGGATATTCTGGATGTTTTGATGATGTGGGCCATTGTAAGTGCCTATTGTGTCAGTGCAGCTGGGCCCATTAGCAGGGAGGACCCCTCCAGCTGGGTCTGGAGGTGTTAATGTCTCTCCAGATCTCTTTCCCTATCTATCGTGGCCTGGGGTGTGAAGTGTGCTCTGGGCAGCTGTTACCAATGACTTATTATTAGCTGCCCATCAGGAATGACATAGAGGGTATAGAATATGCAGTTTTTGGTTATACTCTCCTAGTGATAAACCGGCCACAGCCCCTGTAACTATGACAAGAGGTCATCCTAAAATCTACTTTATCCAACTGAGAAGGCCACCAATGGAGTTTCCACAGCAAATACAAATGATTATATCCCAGGACTTAATAGATAAATCCATTAAGTGTCAGTTGAGATGCTCAGTTTAACAGTCTGAAGATACCTAGACCATTCGAAATAGCACTAGGATTTGATTTATCATGGTGACATATGTGAGGTATTTTACTTAGCATTTCCATTAGCGGTAATAGAAAAATAATTCATAAAAACTTAGATATTTGTATATAGGAATTACTTTATAATAGCACTTACTTTTACATTAGTACACTTTTTTTGCATGCAATGCTGCTGTGAATCCAAGGACAGCTTTTTCTTTAACTGGATGACAATACTGGAAACTATAATTTGCAACCTTATTTTTTAAAGATGAAAATCATCACAATGCCTCTCAAACTCTCCTTTCCTTCAGAGAGAAAGGAAATAACTCAGTAGGCCACCAAAAATTCCATTCCCCACATATTCATGGGCCAGGAAAAGGAGATGGCATTTTAGGTCAGCCTAATTGCAGCACAGACCATACTCAGTGAGACCTATTGTTTTTCATAAAACATGCCTCCAGAGTTGTTACGGGGATGTTCTACTTAGAAATAACCTGCCTGCTTATCTATTTAAGGTGAGACTTGTGTTTGGTTAACAACAGATCATCCCTATTGGAGTGATAAGAGAGTTTCTTAATTGCTTTCTACTACCTGGAAAATAACTAAGTGTTCATGCTGTCTGCTAATGTGACAGCTTATATTGTTGTTGCGCTGTTAGGCTGGTAAAACCATTTACAGATGATGTCAAAGAACAGCATGTAAGTAACAGAAAGCTAGCTGTTTCCTCAATGCACAAATGAGAAGCAAACATTTTATAAAGGTGCTTTGGTAAGAATTGTCTCATTTCATGCAGAGAGGACTGATGGATTGGACAGCTCCAAGCAAATATTCTGTTCCAGTGTCATGTGTTGTTTCTTCCTTAGCTGCTGAAGTGTCTGAGAGCCAATAGAGAATTTCTGTATCATGTTGTTATTCCTGCATGAACGAGAGAAATCTTCAGAAGGTAAAGAAGAGAATCCAGCAGGCCAGAAGGTACCTTCTGGAGTTGTCACATCCAACTCCCCTGCTCAAAGCCAGCATCAGGGTTTGCTCAGAGCCACATCCAGATATCTTTTAAATATTTACACAGATAGAGATTCCACAGCCTCCTGAGACAACCTGTTCCAATGTTTGAGCCCTCTCATAGTGAAAACCTTTATCTTTACAGCTATTCATATTTTTCTGTGTTTCAATTTCTTTTTTTTTGCCTCTCCATCATTAACCATGCACCTACTAGAAAAATCTGACACCACTTTATTTGCATCTTCTCATTTGGTGTTGTTCACAGCAGTGAGATACCCCCACCAAGAGCCTTCCCTTCTGCAGGCTGAACAAGGCCAAGACCCGACATAATCTCCTTCCACATCATGTTATCTAGCCACAAAGCTTCCAAGTGACCTCTGTTGCCCTTGTTCCTCTATGTCAGTATCTGTCTTCTACTGTGGAGCCCAAAACTGGACAAAGCATTTCAGTCGTAGTCTCACAAGTGCTGAACATAATCTCTTCCTTTGAGCTGCTGGATTAACTTCTAATATAATCAGAACATTTTAGTGTTCTGCAAAGTTGTGCATTGGTGGGTCATGTTCAAACCCTCCAGCTGAAGCCCTGGGTCCTTTCCATCAAAGCTGCTTTCTTATCTTAGCCTAAAAGTAACTTAGTGTAGGGTCTGTTAATCTTGACAGTATCCTCCTGATTTTAGCATCATGATTGTGACAATCAATTATTGCAAAATTCAACTGTGTTGTTGGCTCATTAGGCAGTCAGTTACACTGATATGTATATTTTGAAACAAGGAAAGTTTAACATTGCTTGTAAAAGGAACTCAAGAGACTTAAAAAATCTGGTGAATAATTTAGATGAAAAATAAAAGTAGTACTATTTCTGAAATGTAACTATCACAAGATGGAGGTACACACTACAGCTGAAACAATCACTAGGGACTTTTTCTGAGAATATGATCAATATGGAGAGAGTTTCATGTTCCTTACTTTCCACTGCAAAACTAATGGCCCTATCTGTAGTCTGATCTCACTGTGGAGAACATGTGGAGCTCATTGCAGGCTTAGGAATTTGTGCACCAAGACCAAGACATATTACTTTAAATCTTGAACTCATTGAAGTCAGCAACAAGCTGACTTCACACAAGCCTGGATTATATTTCTAGAACTTTTTATGAGCACTTTTCTTGCACATGTTAACATAAATGTCAGCTAAACAAGAGAATCAGTATCTCCTCATCAGCACAGGTTCATTTAATTTACATGCTGCCCTTGAATCCAATAAAATGTTTGTGTTCTGAGCTATAATAAGTCATTAAATGATGTTAAGAGCTCCGGAAAACAGGTGGAGAGCCTTCAGAGCATGCCATCTGATGAAAATAAAACTATAATCCTACCGCAAGAAAACAATGTGCAGGTTGTACACATGACATGAAGTTCCACAAAAATTAGACTTTGAGTGTGGCTTCCATGGGGATTGCACATGTGTGTATGTGCGTATTTGTGCGGTTGAAAAAATTCATAACCTGACAATGAGCATCAAAGTATATTAATTTTAAATTAGTATCAATACAGAAACAATATCTGTGCAAAACAGTGTTTTTTTTAAGAGTTCTAGGGAGCAGTAAGTCAGGTTCAGAAAAACCACTGGCTTCCAGAAACTTCATCAGCTGCCAGTGGTGGGAATGAGATGCCCCCAGTCTTCCACGGGTGAGGATCTGTTACGGTGTTTACAGTGATAAGGCGAAATCTGCCAAAAATCTGTTGGCAAGTGACCTTTCATAACGCAAACCAGCAGATGGCAGCCTACAGCCAGTATTTCTTACCGTGCTGTTTGCTGCTGTAATTAATAAACAGAAAGTCTCCATGAGAGATTTTTGTAGGAAAGCTAGGATATATTTAGGTGCATAGTAATATGAAAATGAGTGTTTGTACTGTGGCACAACTGTTCTCATTTGTAATTTTGGTGTGGAAGGAATTGTCCAATTTCTCCCCACCTAAATGGTGGAATTTACTGCTTCAGTGTAGTCAGCTCCTCAAAGAAACTGAGCAGAAGCAGCTGCTGGGTACAGCAGGAAAGGAAGTTTTAAGCTATTTGCTCCTGACTACAATCTTTCATGAAGTCAGAAAGGTCCTTATGACATTTTTTACTTTCCATTGAGCTTTTATAAGTCTGTTTTAAAATAAATGTGAAATTACAGAAGGAGCATCTCCCCTCCACTGCTCCTGTACATTATGCTCTGAAAGGCTAAGAAATGGATATGCACTCTTACAATTTCAGGATCTCTATCCTGCCCTTTTAATCTAAATGCAGCTACATGAGGTCATTTATATTCCAAATGACAGTGGCTCCAACAAATTTATTTATTGCCCACAGAACACTTTGCAAGCTGATATCTCCTAGAAGTATGTGCATGCAGAGCAGAAGGCTTTATGTGTATCTGTCATGTGAAAGCAGGGGGTTTGCCCTACCCTTTTAGATGGGAGATTTTCTCTACCCTGTGTGATTTATTTGTCTGTCAGTGCCCCAGAGGGGTCGAGACTCTTGTGTCTAACCAGTCTGTCAGTGAGTGTCCCATAAGGGGACTCTTCACCTACAGATTCACAGTGTCGGAGAATGACTCAACTGCCCTTGTCAGGGGGGCTGAGTCAACAGCCTTCAGATCCCTCAGTGGGTCCTGTCAAAGTGTTATCCACTGCCAGCAACTGCTGGTACCTTAAAGTATTCACTCTAGCAGTGTGTACGGAATAACACTCTTTGTTAATACAANGAGGCATATCAACCTCATTCCACCCAAGGAGGCTATTGCATCCGGGGTGAGGCTGCTACCCTAAAAATTTTTAGTCTACTCTAAATGTTATCATCCCATAATATCCATGGCTCATGTTTATCCATACACATGAAGAAGTGGCCTGCAATATAAACACAGTTGTCCAATCTAGAAAATACGATCCCAGATCTTGGATTTGCTTTTTTAAGGTTTCAAATTGCTTCTAAGCTTCTGGTCCCTTCTCTTCCCCCTGTTCTGGCCCTGTCTGTTGTCTCCAGGCTCCAAGCANGAAGAAGACAGGCTCAGCCCGTCATCTGGTCCTAACAGTTTTGGTGGAATTCTTCTCCAGTTTTCTCCCTATATCCAACTTATTTTTATACTGTTTCTTTATGTTTGGGTGGAGTTTGTGTGACTCTAGTCATAAGTACCTTTTATTTCTAATTGGTGTAAAGTTCTCTTACCATATCTAGTGAGGAAGGGGTAC
>WEIV01020636.1:11825-26221 GCA_013390005.1 Calyptomena viridis
CGGCACAGGCTCTGGGGCCCCTCTTCCCCATCTCCATCAGGGTCATGGGTGCTCCAAAACCGAGTCCTACCCCTGTGGGTCCCCAAAATCCCAAGGGTGGGAGCCAGTCCCTCTTCCCATCTTCACCAGGTTTCTCAGGGTCTCCAAGCTCAGTCCTGGCCCACAGGTCCCCAGACCCCGGGGGGGAACCAGTTCCAGTTTTCTCTCCTGAGGCTTATCCAGCCTCGTTCTCTCTCTATCTCTAATTTTCTCTCTCTGTTCCCCAGGAGCATTTTCCCCTAAGGAGTTCCTGTTTTTACTAACTAACCCCCTCTTCCCTCCAACACCCCCTCTGGCCACCAGGAGTCATCGCAGCTCTGAAATCCCTCCTATACTTTTCACACCTGCTTGCAGGCAGGTTTTGCTTCAAGCCAAAAAGCTTGTGTTATTTCATCGAGAAGGACTATTTTGTTGTGTGCTGGCTACTCGTGGTTTCTTATGTTGGATACTCAATTTAATTTTCTGGTTTTTATATTGTTTTGGTAAGGGTGTTTTTAATACATAACATATATTCTTATTTTCTGTTTCAATAAAAATTCTTTCTATCTTTATACTCAAACAAGTCTCAACAAAGTTAATATTGAGTCTATTTTAATTAATTTCCACTGTCCCCTTAAACAGCAACAGTGAGCAAGCGAAATCTATTTTGTTTCAGGCCTTATTTTAGATAAAATCACCTTTCCCACTTATAAGATCTCTCCATCAATATTTGCTACACTATGTGTAAACAGTACAGTAAAACAGTATTGCACATAGTTTGTATCATAACTAGTTAGTGCAGTTTGAAAAGAGAGTTCATTGCTGAGGATGATAATCATTATGCCCCCATTAGTGTTTTCATTTGGACCAACAGTATATTTGTAAAGCAAATACTTCAGTCATTCATACAATCCAATCTGGTTCAGCTCTCAGGGAGATTCTGGTGCAGGCAACCTGGATTATTTCTTGTGGAAGCTAGAGAGCAATCTGTTCCAGTTGTGTACCATTTCACTCCAACAAGAACATAAGAGTGTGAAAAAATAAGCACTCTTCTGAACAGCTTCAATGCTTAGGACGAAATATTTAGCTCGGGACCAGATTAATTCAAGTACAAAGTACTTCTCTACAGCTGTACAGACTCTAGACGTAGGTGTCTCCATACTGACTACTTCAAACTATTCATCCAATAAATCAGCACTGTCTTACCTGCTAACAGTCAACTCCAGTAGCAGTATGGGTTTTTAAGACTACTTTTTGTCTAATTTTTACTGTTCTTGATTTTTTTTTTGTTCAGGCAGAAATACAAAGACATTCAGAAGCATTTGTAAAGTTATTGACTTGTCTCTAAGCAAGCTGATCTCTAAAGTAGAAATTAGCTCAGCACTGTCATTGTAAACATTTAGCTTTTGAGTCAATGCAAAACATTGACTCAGTACATAATGTACGTGCTACCTGAAAGTTGGACTGACTTAAAGAAACTTATGATGAGAAGTCATATAGATCTACTAAATTTGTCGGGTTTACGGGCCTCCATGACAAAACATCTGTGACTTAAGTCAGCATTCGTGTAGTTTTTTACAAGAAAAAGGTCCAATGCTTTACTAACTACATCTCTTCCTGTCTTATTACAGGCAAGAAATCAAAAGAAAAGAACAGCCAATCCTCTCAACACACATACATTCAAAAAAATAACAGAGAAGGATCATAAGATCTTTCCACAGTTGCTGGACCAGGTGTTATCTATAATACCTACAAAAATGTGTACTTTGCTGAAAATGTAACACTGCCCAAGCTGTTCTTAGCAGTTCTGCTATTCACTAGGCCTTGTAAACAAACAGAATTTTTCATCTAAAAAATAAAAGGCTTTGCTGTGGAAGATGTGGTAAAACATCCAAATGCTCATGGTCCAGACTTTCTTGTCCAAATCAAAGAGTGCAAGGCTCTTTAATTTTAAATAAAGATTATATGGTACTACAATGGTATGTAAAGTATCTGGAAGCGACACACAGTAGAAAGGAGCCAGAAAGAAAGAGGAAATCATGTTCCTTGGCAAAACGGGTCCAAAGCTGCCAGCATCTGATGGTGGCAGTGTTGAAAAATGAGTTCTGTATTCTTAAACAGCAGCAGCAGCTTAATGAAGGTCATGATCATAGCTCAGCAGTGGGTTCAGCAGCAAATTTAACTAATCAACATTGAAATGTCAGAACACAAACCCTAGCCAAATAGATTGGATTAACTTTCCTAGCACAGAACATGTGACAGGTGAAAATTATGCCTTTTGACACATGCTGGAGTCTTCCAAAGATGATAGTTCAAACTCAGAATTGTGAAGGCTGCTACAACAGCTTGAAGACCATTTCTGTTGAAATTAGGGGAAAAACTCAGACCTCACATGGCAAGAGAATAGCAGGATGTTGCTTAGAAAACTAGCAATGGATCATGAGGCAATAAAAGTCTTGGCTATTACCTTTCATCAAAAGTAACTGAAATGTGACCTAGGCCCTTGTGAAGCCCCATACAAGCAGATGTTGGGACTGAGCACAGGGAGAAAGAAATTAGTAAACTCTTAGAGAGAAAAGAATCTCTCTAAGGTCAAATAAGTTGCTGAAGACTACAAATTCAATCAAACTGTCCTTCAGGAATGAAGTCTCCCAAATAACAGAATGTTATGACAGCAAACAAATAGGAAGAATAGCAAATACAGGAAGTATAGGATCCAAGTCATTAAGCAGAGGAAGACTCAACTGAATGGTCATGATCAAAGCTAATACTAAATCACTACTATACAATAGCACAGAAAGTGAAAAAAGAGACTTGCAGCAGCTGACAAAAGTGAGTAAAAATCTCAAGTACCAAAAGATATCTTGAGATAAGTTTTCAAAGAGGACAAGGATAAATAAGACCTAAAGCCAAACTGAGGTCTAGGAAGATAAAGTTACCTTGGTCAGAGCTAATGGGCGTATAATAAAGTACTTGCAGAGGGTCTCGAAGCTATAAAAACCTCCAAACATAAATAAAACTCCAACTGCAATGAGAGAGGCATTATTGCCTCCTGACAAAAGACAGAGCTTTTAACACCAGATTTTGTTTGTGTAAGAATTTCCTGGAGAAAATGGATATTTTTGGGAACAGAAACTAGCCCTAAACCACTCCAAAAGCATGAGATCCAAATCTGCAAAGCAGTGTAGTGGTGAAGGCCTCATTTTACTCCTATCCAATTATTTAGCACTCAATGAGAAACAATTGGTTAGATCAAAACAACAATGCCATGGAAGAGGAATTATTCTTAATGACCAATAAATGATTCCACTAATTATAGAATATGACTGTGATAAGCTGTGGGGCTTTTTTCCCCTGAACGAATGTGTCATATTATGAATATAACATGGTACTACAAAAAAGACTGTATATATCTGGGAAGGCTTGTGGAGAAATGTGAAAGAAATACATGGCTACAAGAAAAAATATTAATTGCAGGGAAACACCAACAAATTGCAAAAGCAGTCAACACAGTACTGGGATCACTGCAATAGGCTCTGAACATGTTCATCTCCCTCTTCCACCATTTACTTTTGTTACTTCAGAATGCCATCAAGGACTCCGAGATCCCTAAAGAGCAATCCTAACATGTACACATTTCTCAATAAAGGCCAAAAGGAGCCTTTAATAGGGTAGTAATCTCCCTCGAAGTCTTCAGAAATCACAGACTTACACAGCGAAAAAATATGTTTGAAGTTTATTAAGTTTCAGAAAACATATATTGCTGTGGTCTTCACTTTGCAAGACTCAGCAGAAAAGCACTCCATGGGAATTGTTTGACAGGGCTATGTGGTCCCTACCTGAATTAGGTACTTTTGGAAGACCTATTCCTTCACCGCGGCTTTTGTTCACTGTACAAAATACAGACAGAAAAAATACTTACAAAGTGGTACTGCAGCTATTTCATTCTTTCCTAACATTTCTCCCTCAGTGATGTCAAACACACAGTTTGAAAGCATAGAAAGAAACTTGCTGATTTTCTCTAAGCCATGCAAAACACACCAACTGATATGGTTGTTCCTGGAACATGTTCACTAGCTAAATTTTCTAGCTTGTTCCCTCACAGGTTTCTATGTCATTACTCATTTCTATCAGTCTTCTCTCCAAAATAACAGCAACAGAACAAGAGAAATGGCCTAAAGTTGTTCCAGTGGGGGTTTAGATAGGATATTAGGAAAACATTTCTTAACTAAAAAGGTTATTAAACAGTGAAACAGGCTGTCCAGGGAAGTGGTTGAGTTGCCATCTGCGGAATTATTTAAAAGATGTGTAGATGTGGCAGTTAGGACACGGTTTAGTGGTGGACTTGTCAGTGTCATTATTAATGTCAACGACATTAAGGAGCTTTTCCAACATAAATGATTCTATGTTATCACTCTTCAGCTAATCCTCTTTTGATCTTCTTCACAACATATCTATCTATTTCGCAACTATGGCTATGCCTTTCTCCACACTACCTCCCCTGTATTTTATATATCCCTGCAGCTGAAAGCAAGAGAGATGTTATCAAGATAATGAGAAGCTGTGAAAGGCTAACTCCATCCTCTTCTTTTTTCTCCTCTCTCTAATCTTTTCCTTCCATGTGCAAGAAGCAGTGCTACAAATTACTAGGCTTGCAGTAGAAATGTCTCTCAGTTCTCTCTCCAAAGATGCCTGAAACTGACACATAGTAGAAAATTCCATCTCTGTTCCCTGTTTTTATTGGATAGGCAAAAATGCTCAAGGAAAAGATGTTTGCTGTGTTCACAGAAAGTGACTTTGAGTACAATTGAACAGTCATCCAACAAAGACAATATCTGTCTAAATCACAAAAAAGAGAGTGAACTCCTATTCTAATGTCCAAAAAAATTTAAATAAATTAGATGAGAAAGCCATCATCATCACAATCAGAACTTCGTGTACCAAGCTCTAAACCATCACATAAATAATGATTTGTACAACAACTCCTATTTTCAACAATATCACAGCATATCTCATAAAAATTAGGAACATCTCATCTCAATTAACAGCTAAAAAGCCCAAATGTTCACAAGACTACAGACCTCTATATTTGTTTTAAGATTTAGCTGTAAAATTTTAAGTTCCATACACAAATTATGATGTAATGCACATAGGACAGATCTACATAGAACTTAATGAAATTATTTGCGATTTACACCAGAATCACAGGGACCATAACATTCATTGTAGTACATTAAAAATAAGAAAAATAATCATCTGCATATATTACCTGGTTGCTGAAGTTGTAGTTAATGTGCAAAAGGACACAATATTTGGAAAACTTCTTTGGACACAA
Source organism: Calyptomena viridis (assembly GCA_013390005.1). Classification (NCBI taxonomy): domain Eukaryota; kingdom Metazoa; phylum Chordata; class Aves; order Passeriformes; family Eurylaimidae; genus Calyptomena; species Calyptomena viridis. The sequence continues at coordinate 17,179 of WEIV01020636.1, forward strand.
TATTTGGAAAACTGAATCAAAAATATGAGCACAAATTTAAAACAGATTAAATCATAAACCATGTGTCAAAGGCACGGGGAAGGAACAGAATGTGTACCTGTTTAGCAACAAACAGCTGTAAAATTCTAGTAATTTAGATTACTTTTACATTATTGCCAAATATTCTAAAATAGACAACTGATCTTTGGCTCATGGCTTCATTTTTTTCCCCAGAGCTACATATGAACACTCACTGTAAAACTGGAGGAGGGAGAAAGGGGAAGAAGGGGTTTGTTTGCTTGCTTGCTATGTGTTTTGTTTTTTTTAAGGAATTGGGGGGATGCACAAGGGAAGAAATGAAAGCCCTTTTTCTTTTTTTTTTAATAAGACTATACTGCTGGTCCAGTCTAAGCTCAGCTTGCATCACCAGAAAGATAAAAAGACTTAAAAAAATAGTCACGATAGTCACATTTACACTTAGCCACTAACAGCATGTCCCATATTGTAATTTTACTGCACCTAAAATGATTTCTCAGCAGAAAACAAAACAAAAAAGAAGAAATACATCTCTTCATTCAACCCAATCAACCACTAAAATTCATATTAAATGAGAAAAACTAGCATCACTAAACCTAGGGAAAAAACCCCAAACCAATCACTACTCCCATTCACAATCGCATATGTACATAATGTTTTCTTGAACAAATCATGCTGCAGGATGGCCTTGTGGGCATTAAATACGGTATTTCCAAAGGCTTAACCCCATTCTGAAACAACTTCTAAACTAGTGAATAAAGTCAGTCAGTTGCCATACTGAATAAACAGTACCATGGCTACATGAATAAGTCCTACAGGTAATATGGAAGAGGAGGTGTCATTCGTAACTGACATAAAAACCAAGGTAGTAGCACACATAAAACCAATGAAGGCTTGGAATCTCAGGGCAAAGTCAAGGTCTAAGGGACATCTCCTCCTCCTTAGATGGAGTTTCCACAAGCTCCCTGGACTACTAGTTTCAATGCTGAACCACAATAATTGTTGCCTTGGTTTTAAGACAATTCTACTATTTAAATTTGAAATTAGTTTGGTATAAGAAAAATAGCACAGCAACTTCATATTGACAGCAACTTGACACAGTTAAATAGCTGATAAAAACAAGTCTAACAAAAGACAGGAAATGAAACACTAAGAAGTTTCTTTACCTAGCCATTCCCAGGCTGGAAAAGTTGGACGGAACTATCAAAACATCAAGCCTGGAAAAGGGGTGTGTACCCAGTGTGGCATAAGCAGCTGAGAGACACTGAGGAATTAGCTGAAGCAAACATTCTTCACAGCGTTCCATAAGGCACCAGGGAGAAAAGATTCTATATGGAATGACTGCCTGCAACCTCGCAGCAGGATTTTGGAAACGGCAGGGATATTCCACATGACCACAGATTTCTTCATGCCACCTGACAATAACAAAACAAAACAAGAGTTTAATGTGATATCAGAAATGTGCACAACTGACTATGCTATGCTAGACATCAGAATAACAGAATTAATTTCCATAAAACCAACTCACTTGTATTCTCACACTGTTCACACATGTGCAGCACTGTAAAAACACTCATTACTACGTCTGAGTAGAACTGATATCGTTACTCATAATGAAAAAGAGAGAATAGTCACATCTTGTTTTTATCACAGGAATACATCAAAAGAATAAGTCCCCAAATTATATGTAGAGCCAACTAATAACAGCACAAAAATATTTATTCAGAAAATTCCTATTCAAATTTGACTATGAAAATAAAATTCCATACATATTAACATACATTAACTCAAACATATGAGGTGCAATTACAATGACATTCCAAGGGAGGTTTTCTCTGTTGTTGTTACTAAAACTCTCCAGAAAATTTTACTTAAGAAAAAAAATCAGTAAAGAACAACAATAGATACCAATTCAGGCTTATCACGGTAGACATTCAATAACACCACATTAGGATCAAGCTTTATATTACTTTATATTAATTCTGTAGGATATTTGGAGCTGTAGTTGGAAAAAAGGAGGGGTAAATTAAATCCTTCCTAAACACCAAATCAAGTACCTTCACAGTACTGCCAAACATACTCATATCTAAACAGAAATCAACTTCATGTTTTCACCTGTTAGCCTGTCTTCTGTATAGTATACAGCCTCTCTTGGTTTGAAATTTCAATTTAAAGAGTCTGGTTCTATTTTGCCTAGACAGGCAAAGCACTCACTCAGCATTGCCCAAAGCATTCATACTTGGAAGATCATGATCCAAGTGAGTGCTGACACAGAAAACAAAATGATAACATCTAGAAAAGGATTTTGCTGAAGTGTCAACACTCCAGCACTTTACACAAGTCTTTCTGTCAAAGCAGTGGACTTTCAAGTCATTTCGTTGATTATGTATGTAAAGAAACCACATACATCACTATGCAATTTTTTTTAATAAGGGTGGTCTAATCCAGTGTATTTCTGCACTAAAACAAGGTCACTCTGGATTTTATTATCAGAGTTGAGATTAGGCAGGAATATGAAAGATAGCACCCTATCCCTAGTAAAAATTGCCAAATCCACAATGACCACAGGGAGACAAGAAAGTTACAAACACCATAGCTGCACTTAATTTTCTTTGATACAGTTTCCTTATGTTAAACTCACTGGCACCTGGATACAAATTACATTACACATTTCAGAAGCTTTCAGAATTCCTTGTCCTGCTGTCCAGAGTTTATGTCCATTACCTTATCTGAGACACAGGCTTAACATTTCCTTGTCTATCCATTTCACCTGCTTTCATAAATGTCTGCTACTGTGCATAATGTTGGTTTGGTAACCTGGTCACAATGACTAAAATAAGTAACAATCTCTGCTGCGCTGACCCCCAAATAAAGATTAACTGGATATAACTTGAAGAGCCTGTTTTTAAGGATATAATTTTTATGTCCTAACTAGCTGCAAAACAACCTTGTACACTTACGGTCTCCCTTTTTGTCTGAGCACAATAGACACCACACTTTCAGAGGATTTTTGAATTTTTTTTGTTATTTTTTCTCCAAGACACATTAGTTCTGTTCCTTCTACTGTCACTAACTCAATTGCTGCAGATGTATCACATTATTTGTGTCAATTAACTCATCTAATAACCATCACAGAGATCAACTCACAACAATGAGAAATTTTACAAAAAATAGAAACTTTCATTTATTCTAACAACACTGTGTAAAAATAATCTTTTGCACCAAATCAATAAGAAATCCTATTACCAAATGTGCTTCACATTAGAGAGGAATATATAGTGAACATCTACAGCTTAAGTCTGTAGAGGCAGTCATACAAAAGACATAAATAGCAAAGGAATAAGCACAAAACAATTTCTAGAAGCTTATCAAGCCTATAAACTATTTTAAGATTCAAATAAGCATGTTTTATTGATCCTAGGTAAAATATAAAAATTTCTATTCTCAAGATTAATTAGAATTTTTTGGTAACCAAAATTATACAAGCTGCAAGCTATCAGAATCCTTTAATTTTAAATTCCAACAAAATATCACTATTAGGTCCTCAAGTTCCAAAGTCTCGCTAGCTCTACCAAAACCATAACAACTTCCACTGTCTCAGTGTTAACACACCAACTAACATAATCACCCTTCTATCTTATCACCTTCAAAACATTGATCACAGTTTCCCACAGCCTTCTCCTGGACAAACTTGCAAGACACAGATGGGATGAGTTGTCTGCATGATGGGTACAAAACTGACTCACAGGTTGCACTCAGAGAGTGGTGATCAGTGGTTTTCGCTCAGGCTGGCCGCCTGTCACAAGAGTTACCTAGGAAATTATGTTGAGCCCTATAATGTTCAATATCTTCTCAAATATTCTGGATGATGGCAGTGAAAGCACTCTCAGCAGGTTTGCTGAAGACACCAAGCTGGGCGGTGAGGTGGACACATCAGAAGGGAGAGCTGTCTTATAGAGAGACCGGGACAGGCTGGAACAACAGGGCTGGCAAGAACACTGTGAGGTGCAACAAAGAAAAGTGCAAAGTCCTGCACCTGGGATGACACAACCAAAGAGCACAGCACAGGCTGGCACCTGTGTATCTGGAGAGCAGTCTTGCTAAGAGGGATACAGAGGTTCCTGGTGGGCAACCAGTAAAATGTGAGTCATTGGTGTGACACTGCAGCTATGAAGGCAAATCAGATCCTGGGCTGCAGCTACAGTGGCATTGCTGGCAGAGAGAGAGACATAATCACCCACTCTGCTGAGAGCTTGTCAGGCAGTACCTGGAATATCGTGTCTCATTGTGGTCCTCACAACTTCCTTTAGAGGAGGTTCTAAAGTAGGTCCATGGAGGGGAAGGGAGGGAAAATGAGACAATGGAAGGGGAAGGAAGGGGAAAGTGAGTAGATAACATTCTAGTAGGGGGCTTTAGGTATTCAGAATGGACTGAGTCCAGTAACATGAAAGATCTTAGAGCCAGACATTGTAAGGAACAAGACAGGACCTGGCATTGCTGCAGCAGGGCATTAAGCAACACAGGACGTAGGATACAAACCCAAAGGACAGTGGGATTTATGAACCCTATTGCTCACAGTGCAGGTGTTTTCACACAAAAAGAACTACACCCATACCCATGAAATAATGCCTTTGGAATTATTTTTCTGTCAAGGTTTTTCTGTTCAATTAAGCAAGTTCTAGTTTGATTCCTGTACTAATATGACTCATTTTCACATTCCAGAGAGTAAATGGAAATGCTACCCATATATCTCATTTTTCAACAATATTATAAACACCAACCTGAAATCAGTTTGTGAAGATGGGAAGGAAAACTCAGTGTTTGTTTGAATCGCAGTTGTGAAGGACTGCTGTTTAACTTCCTGCCAGCATCCCACAGCAATAGTAAAGGTCGATGCTGGCATTGGCATAGATACATAGCAGTACCAGCTCAAAATACCTGTAAATAAAAAGAACATTTGTATAGACTCATCAGTCTCATAGCACACATTAGACACTTGACATTTTTATTTACTTGAAATTTTGGGCCAAACTTCCCACCTGGTACTTTTGTTGAGGAAAAAAAAATTGAGATATATAAGGGCAGTCATAAGTAACCACCGTGGATTACTTAGACTTGCAACTTTGCTCTATCTGCTGATGTCCGCATCTGTAAATAAATCATCCATAAGTAGGATGTTATTAATGCATTTAACATGATCATACTGTTACTGCCCAAGGATTACATCAGACGCAAAATCTAGTAACATCTTTAAATACCCCCACCCCAAAAATATTAAAATTTAACTCTTTCAGCCTTGGATCTACCACCTTATGGTTTTGCCTTGTTTGTATTATCTCACACAGAACAAAAACCTTTCTTTGTGTACTGGACAGTACCAAACTGATAGACAAATTATAAAAAATAACTTTAATGCTTGAGAATCGGACTTGGCAATCTGAGATACATGTGTCAACCAGGCAGTAAGAAATCAAAGCTTAGACTCAGATGGGATATTAGCTAAGTCAACAGTTCAACCATCATACCCAGAAGGTGCTACAACAAGATAGGAGTCTACTAGAAGGTAAAAAGATAATAAGTCTTATCTTTATGGGAACATAGTATGGGAAGACAAGGAGTATGGTGTAGGATGACTATACATACAAACACATTTTGATAAACTGGAGGAGGTTTCAGAATAGCATACTTGTCATTAATATCAATGTTGCTGAAATTTTTCTGTTTGTCCCTTTAAAACACATATAGCTTCAAAGTCAGGTCCACATATTCATTTATGGTCATAATACAGTTACTACATCATCCATACCAATAGACTAATTCCCTTGGAAAGAACCTATGAGTTACAACCTGATGAATCATAAATAACTGTAGCTGGGGCAACTGTGGAAACATACAAACATCAGTTACTTTAAGAGAACATTAATATTTGCTCTTTTGCAATGGTATTATGACTAGGGCTATGGAGCACTACCAAAATTTTAAAAAGTTAAAAACCACAACTGAGTGGAGACCACAAGGCATAGAGGAAAGGAAATAAACAGCTGCTGCAAAACATCTCTTGATTTCCTACCTTAAGGACCAGAGAAAGTCAAGCTGTCCAAAGAAAGGACAAGCAAAAAAATGTTTTTAACCTCAACAAATTTTCTACCTGTTATTTAGTATGAAAAAACAATGCTGTTTGTGAAGTCTTCTGAAAGGCAACTAAGAATATAATTCTTAATTATATTCTTATATATAAGAATATAGAAGAAGATCACCCAGGTCCTTATGCACTAGGAGCCACTTATACTCCCCCACACCATTCCTTGGCAACATCCACTATCAAAACCCTTTTGTCTGTATTGTCAGGTGAACCTAGATTATTCCTGTCATTTCCTAATCTCCTGTCAGTATGTAAGCAAAATGAACTTACTTGCTCCAAACACATTAAAAACAAGGAGGATAACTGCCAAATTTCACCCCGCCTTTTTTTTCCGCTAACTTAAGAAAGCTACAAATGAGCCAAGACAAGCAAATGCCACCTTAAAAGAAGATCACCCAGACCACAACAATGTATTATTTCAAAACACCAGACTCTGTATACCAGTCTGGTGTACAGAGTTTCATTGATAGAAACTGTGCTAGAGGCCCAAGGCTGCACACACTGTAGTTAGTAGCAGCTTTACCATTGACTTACACATGTACAAGGCAAGGCTCAGAGATACTGCACTTAGTGTTACATCTGTTATATATAAAGCATTACAAAACGCTCCATTCAGTTAATTGTAAAACCTTAGGAAATAAATAGCAGCAGGGGAAGAGTGAAAATTTGAGGAATTGTAATGGAAAAAACGTCATGTGATTTCAGTTATATTCTGAAAAAAGCATGAAAGTCAAAAAGCAGTCACAGAAAACTGTTCCAAATGAGATGAAATGTAAAGGAGAAGGCTTTCACAACTGTGAGGAGATTGTCTAAAAAGAAAAGGTGTTGGCCTGTGCTAGGCGAACAGAGATTATAGAGGGTTACAGTGAGAAACAAGTTTAGTAAAACAGGCTAGAGCAAGCAAGACCATAGGGGCTTTTTGTTAAAAAAAAACCCCAAAACACAAGTAGTTTGAACAGAATGTTAAAATGAACAGCAATTAGTTTAGCCGTCCAGAGAGAAGAACAGCATGTACAACATTCAGAAATTTACACACATTAGCAATGAACGTATACTACTTAGAGCAAACCATGCAAAAGAGTAAAGGTACCAAAGCCCTTTCTATTTTGCCAGCATTATAGAAATCATGTGAACTATGGATCCTCCCAGAATAAGATCCAAGATTTCCATTATCTCTACATACCCAATCAGAGCTCAACCCATTTCCTGCAGGGATTTTAGATGCCTTCTGCATTCATATTGTAGAACTGTGTAGGATTACTCTATATCATCCTACAGGCATGACAAGTGACTTCTCGCTACAGAACCATAGAATCATTCAGGTTGGAAAATAGTGCATTTGCCAATCAGTAACTGAAAAGGTCTTTATGCTGGCAACACTTCTCTATAGACAGCACCATTAAGCACTGTTTCAGAGAGCCTAACTAAACCCATTTACATCTTGTCTTCTCTCGCTGCTGGTAAGACTGTCTCCCAGCCTGACCTTCTCTACCTTAATTCCACTTCCTTCACATCAATGGGCTTTGTTTTGTTTTCCTTCATCTGTATCCTAAGATTTATCCCAGGACATAGATCAGGATCACAAGCTCCACTCAACTCCTTTTCCTTCCCCTTCCCCTGGCTGCCCTGTGCTTTTCAGTGTCTACCTTGGAGACAGCACCACCTCTAGGATAACACAAAACAGCACAGCTGAAACAGAGAGGCAGCTTTCTTTATCAAACTCAGCACTTTGTACCACAAAAACATCTTCAGACTAAGCAAGAACACCTTGGGAAGAACAAGAGATTATGCTAGGGTTAGTCCATGGGAAATATAGAGGAAGATCACCCAGGTCCCTCTATTTACAATGTCACTTTAAAACAATTATGTGTAGGAATCAAGTTGTTTTAGGCAAATATAATACTTTCAAAATATTTTGTTATTTTCTCTGCAGGTAATTCTGAAAATCATTTAATTTTTGTTTAGTTCTGCAAAGCAGATCTTTTGTGTCATAACTGTAAAAACCATGCAGCAACAATCACCTATTCTGTGAGTTATAACTGAAAAACTTTCCATGCAAATGTTTAACAAGAGCAGGAAATTTTAATCTATTTACAATTATGCAAAAGAACAGTTCAAAGGTCGTTTATTTCTTCTACTTGAAATAATAATGAAGAATGATGTAATTACTTCCTAGAATTTTTAATACATTCAGCTATCTTTGAAATCACTAAAATTGCTCAACTCCTGTAGAGTTCATTATAACTGAAAAAAATGCCTGAACTCGTATTTGTTAATGCCAGATGCAAGAACATTGGGAATATTTTTACTTATCAGTATATTTTCCCTCAAATAGCTTGCACTGACACGAACACCACAAAATACACACAGTGTTCACAATTTATTAAACCCACAAAACTACTCCTAGCTACCTCTAGGGAAAAGGAGAGATAGCCCCACACAGCATTCAATATACAAAGTAAGAGCTAGTACTAATATATAAAACTGCAACTGAACAAGTAGCTATGTAAAAACTACTATTTGGCTGGAATGCCAGAATTAAGAATCCTCCAGCTTTATGAAACTCTTTGTAACTTGTAGAGATATTTGATCTCAGCTGAAAGGCAGAATTTCCTACAGAGCACTCTTACATTCATGCCAGAGCACTTGTTCAATGCTGGCTCAGAGGAATGAGTAGAATATGCTGTAGTCCCTGATACATGTTAGAGAACAATCAACACAAGTACTGGAATTTTTGTGTCACCTTTTCAAAAGTGAGAAGAGCACAAACAAAAGCAGCTGTTGCTGATAACTAGAGAGCAGTAGCAGTGGCTTCTGTAGCACCATATTTCCTCTGAATGACAGTATACACCTTCTCACTTAAAGTGTAGATGTCAAAACAAGATC
>WEIV01020644.1:253-40071 GCA_013390005.1 Calyptomena viridis
AGGCCATGTTTAGCTGTGAATATATTATTACAGATCCCTCTTCCACATAAATGATATTACCGTAAGGCAGATGAACCAACACTATGAACTCAGGCTTTGCTGTGCCTCATCAGGGATCAAAGCTTTTAAATAACCATTTAAAAATGACATCAATTTTTAAATTGATCATTTTTCCAATAACAGTCATTTTTCCAATAACAGTAACTCTGTAGAAATCTAGTGTCTAAATTTCTAGCTCCATATAAAATATTAAGTAAAAGCGTGAAAGAAGACAAAGAGTCAAGCAATTCCATCAACATTCCCTGCTGGATCAGTATGAAGACCTGGTAGATTCTCATTTGCAGTAGATGTTCAACTTTGGCAGATTGAAACTTAATAGTTTTAAGAGTAGGCTTTAGACAGACAGTAAAAAATTAACACATTTTTGGCCCAGACCAGTTTGCTTCTCCCAGAAATCAGCTCCTCCATTATTTTTGTTCCAGTCAACAGTATTTTTATTAGATAAAATATAAAGGCAGTCAGTTTATCGCATCCAAGGCTTGAACACACAGAGGAATGACACTGCAAAAACAGAGCGTGTTAATACATAGGTAATGTAGCCATTATTAAAAAATATATACATTACCACACTGATTTTTCTTCTCCCACATTAAGCATATACTGCAAAAGATAGCAAATCAAAATTGCAAAAGCCTCAGGACATAAAGACAGCATGTTGTTTTGTAAGTAGAAGCAGGCAGCCAGCAAAGTACTTACTAAATGGATGCCTGAAAACAGTTTTCCATCTTTTTTTGAAAAAAATTAAATTAAAGGAAAGCACTTCACTGGAAATATTATCATGTCTATTATTCCCACATAGTGTCAGAACACTAAAACAAAAAAAGATATGGCTGCACATTACCCCAAAACATCTGATGATTTCTCTCCTCAATTCCCCCCTGCACTACCCTTTTACTGTCAGTTGATATTGCAAATGTTGGCACAAAGTTTTTACCAGGAATAATCTCCTTTTGTCAGTAACTGGCAGGTTATCTACTTTCTTCCAAACTCCTTAATTACCAAATCATTGATTATCGGTGCGTGGATGCTAGATAAAAAACTGAAAAGAGCCTGTTATCTGTGCTAAACTACACAAAGAATGACCCCTTCCATTTTTCCTTACCCCTTTCACCATCCCAAATCAAAATGTTTATGTGAAGAGGAAACAAAAAAAAAAAAATTTCTTGTCCTCTTAAGCAGGCAATAACCTTTATCAAGGAAGACAAAGTAGGTACAACAAAAGTCTAAAAGGCAGAAAATGTCTGGCACAGCCAAGTGGTGCAAAACAGTAAGCTCAGCCATTAGAACTCTGTGAAAGAATTATTTAAGGCAGCTTCAGGGCTACTTTATGTCAGTTGACAATTATCTCTGTGGCCTTCAGGAAACAATAAAATAATTTTCACAAAATAAAACCAACAGCACTAACAACTCACAGTAAACATCCTAATCTACCCACTCCAGCACTAAGTAACTATGCATCAGCCACCTGCACCAGCCTGAAGGTTACTCTGCCCTTCTATGAAGGCAATAGTACCATTTGCAAGAGAATGTACCTGGGTTTGCTTAAACACACACCATCATTTACCTTCTTTGTCCATATTGCTTTTTATCCTTAGTCTCATGACACACTTCTATTTATTAGCCTTGAAAAACTCTACCCCAAGGTCATTGCAAAAGATACAGTATAATCCTGTTTATACAATCCACAGGACAACTGCATTCTCATAGGCATCTCTGATACAAATGACACATCCAAGAACAAAATGCTTGCAGCTACATCAATAGCCAGCAATACACTTTTATGAAAGAAACCAAAACAGTTTCCACTGTTCCACCTAAACTGCATTTAAATTCAAATTTCAAAAGCAACGAAGCAATGAAAAAATCTTCTGGGCGGATTTTTTGTGTGGTTTTTAACATAATTTTAACGTAATGTTTCTAGTCTGTAAATAAAATTAATAAAATTTTGTATCCCTATTCAGATTAAATGTAGAATAAGGCAAATGGAACTGGATGAACAATATTAATATGTTCTAAAAGTAGGTATTTTAAATTCAGTAAGTTTGATTTGGTCACACTTGTGAACCTTTCAAAAAGCCTTTCTGGAGAACTTACATTTGCCAGGCATAGATGCATATAGGAATCATGTCCAAATTGTCTAAGAAAACTAAATTTTCAGTTTGCACTTACAAACATCTGTGTTGGAAGTACTTGCACAATGATACAAGTAGAATGTAATCCTCTTATGCAATATATCCAACAGACTATATTCAAGAGTACAATTCAAATCTTTGAATACTACTTAAGTGCAACCAATCCATAAGCGAGTTAAGACAGTTGGGAAAAGGAGATAAAAACAGCTCTTTGCCAGAAAATCTGAAACAAATAAGGATTTAAAGGAAACCACTCTGCCTTTACAGACACAGCAGATGAAGACAGTTCAAGTTCATTAAGAACACTATTTACAAGAAATTATTCATGTTATTCTACAGATCATTATGGATGTTTTGTAGAAAAAACAATGTTTATGCATGAAGTGGAAATGGAACAATCTCCTCATATTCCATAAGCAGAATGAACAGCATTATTGACTATGATTGCTAAACATCTTGGGCTTGTTTAAAACAAAACCAGGAAATTTTTTTAGGATATTTCCTAATAGAACAATCCACAACAAACAAGAATATTCCACCCTTACCTATTTATCATGGGCTTGATGATCTTTCTACTGAAGTCAGCTCAACTTTGAACACAGACTGATTTCACAAGGGCAACTGACAGTATCTCAGCATTTGGAAGGGACCACCCCTTGATCATTCATTTACTTTATCTACATGGAAATCTACATCCAGGCTTTCACCTCTTCTTATTATGACTGTTCTGCTACGTGCATAATACAGTCCTCATGCAATGTCTCTTACTTCAGAGGGCATTACTTCCAAACTTCTCATTTCCTCTCAAATGTTTTTCTGAAAGCTGGAATTCTTCCACCACCTACATTTGTTCTATAATACCTACCTACTAGTTTTTAGGTGTGTATCGACATTTATTATTGTCATTGCAATTACTGTTTAACTCTCTAAAGCACACAATATTAAAGACTTCCCAAAATACAGTGTGTGGAGCAAATTTATGGTATACTGAAAAACACTGCAATGCTGGAGATTCCAAAACAGACACTGGCTGCTCTATTCAATTTACAAAAGAAATTGTAAGAATCCACCTAAAACACTACATTTGACTTTCTCACAGAATCAGAGGTTTTCTAGAGATCAGAAAGAATGCCTCTCTAGAAGTAAATTGTAGCAAGAAGCTTTTTTTCTTCAACCTCTCTCCTCACTCTAATGCAATCCTTCCTACTGTAGCAGCACAAAATGACATTAGAGCAGTGATGAAAAGTAGAAAAGTGCTCAAGCAGTGCAAGAACTCTATTTGTGAAATCACTGCTTTCATAGTTCCTGCTGATGACTGAAACACAAGTACATAGTCAGAGTTCTACTCATTTGACAGTATCTGAACTTTAACAATTCTTGGGTGAGAAAGATCCCTGTGCTTTACAAAGAAAAACAATCATTCAGAGCCTGCTGCTGTTTCAACAATTTCATAACAGTTATGCTACTCATATTGGGGTAAAAGACTAATGGCATGCCTATACAAAATCTGCAGAAGAATAAAAACTAAAAATAACTTCTACTGCAGTTAGCAAATAGGAATTTGCTTAAAACCCCCAAACAAACAAAACAAGTAAAAAAGAGTCAAAGTCATAAAAGGGGTATCTGAACTCCACAATTCAGACATGTGGCATGGTAATACTAGCTTACTTCAGTCACTAAAGCAGGCAAACAATCCTGTGAACAATCAGATCAAAGGTATATAAAGTTAAGAAAGACTAAATATCTCAAAACTCATAACTTGATAATCTATTGAGTCATAGTCACTATGACATAACCTTTCTTGGCAAAATTTTGTTCTTAAGACCTCTACTACCCACAGTATTCCTTGCAGTATTTATTTCTATGATTAGTAATTAAATATTTCAGTCTTCACAAACTATCATGACAAAGGGTATGGATTCACTGTTTTCATAAGGAAAGTAAAGTATGAAAGTATAAGTGTGAAAACATTATTAGAATATATACTGGTTTATTGTTTGATTGTGTGTTTAAAGAAACCATGAGGAAAACTACAATGATTTACACTTCTTACAATGATATATTCATCTAGACAGCTAAATAGAAGAAAGCTGTACTCTTTAGATTGTCTCTAGATCCAAGACACTGGGTCAGAAAAAAAAATATAGCAGTATGAATGAAAAGGATATACTTTGTTTAGCCTACTTACCTAAGGAAACCAGGCTTCTGAGATCACATTGACTACCCAACACCCCTTGAATAGTGCTGAAGCTTCCACTTTCAACCAAATTTGACAGAGACAAATAAAAAAATTAACAAATTTCAGTTTCTGCCAGTGTCATGGAAACAGATGGTTAAGGCTGTAAAGAAACATCCTGTTTAAGCCCTCACTGGATAAAAGGCTATTAAATTCACTAAGATCCAAATTTAATGACTTTTTTTCTTACATAACCTAACAGCACACTGCTGAATACCTCATTCACAGCTCATACATAATTAACATGTTATACACCTAAATAGCTGTCAACTATATAGGATGCAACGCAGACAAGGAAACCTCTACACTTTTTGCGAAGGTCAAAGTGCCATGAGTTTCAAGGCAGGACTCTTTGTACTGGGCTTAAAACAAAATGAAAGGAACAAGACAAAATGGATAAGCAACGTTAAATTTTTCATGAAGTTTATCTCGAAGTGAATAGGGTAACTCCCACTTAGAGCTAATGCCTTATTGCCTGTAGACAAAGTAGCATTTTGGAAATTTCAACTAGACTTTTAATTAATGCTATAGCAAACAATGACACTGAAGCCTATCTAGTGACTGCGACACAAGAAAACCCTCCAAAATGCCAAAGACCTTCACAAGAAATACTTCAGTTCCTTACCTTTGCACTCATTAATAAATATTCACTACAGTCAATTTGAATTACTGTTAAGACTTTCAAGGGTGAAATAAGGGTTAATGAGGCCAAAACAAACACATGAACAGAGATAACTGTGGAATTCTAGAAAAATAAAGCAAGGAGTACGCAAGAAGCTGATTTCACATAGAATTAGTGGCAAATGGAGAAAAGCCTCTATTTTGCCTAACATTAAAACACCACTCCATGATCAGGTGTGACTGGGGCTTCTCAAGACACACTGTTTCCACGTGTGTTATTGTAATGACACACATCCTTGGCTCATTACTGTTAATTACAATGAAAACCTCCTATAATTAACTGTAAAAGAATGTATCAATGAAACTGAGATGAAGAGACCTTTCCACACACCCCCATACATATATACCTACCTACCTACCAGTGATTTTTTTACACTGACAGTTCTGTAAAATAATTCTTTGAGTACAATAATCAACATCATGATGTTTCTTGTATTCTTGGGAATATTTCTTGAGAAATCATTCAAATACAGATTCCATGAGCTATTCCTCCAGATGCCGTCAACAAGAGGTGCTCTGAATTGAACCTATTACAAAAGCAAACCATCTTCCTATGGTACTCAAATTAGACGTTAAATTTATGTGCTGCATTATTAAAAATAATTTTTATTCCCCTATCACTCCCACTAGGAGTGAAGAGCTAAGCACAGCCATTTTTCAGCACTGCTCCATGTATCCCTCTTCCAACTTCTCTAAGAGGCCCTAATCCTCTCTTTGTGGCATCAGTTACTCTCAGTAAGTGTGACGCACCAGAAGGCTGCTCAGGACAAATTTTGCATATCTGATCAATCAACACGTTTGGCTGTTACCCACCAATTTGAACAGAAGGCTTTTCCCTGTCAGTTTTGCCCACCCACAGCCAGATGTCACCAGGTTCCACTAAAGTTCCAGATGCTGCAACTGGACCTCTTCGAAAGGACCAGCAGGCTGCTGTAGGTAAACACTTTTTTTCAGCTTTTAAGGTGGCAGTCAGTGAGAACTCCACACAGAGAAAGCAAGCGAGAGCTCTACTTAATATTAAGTTCTCTCTCCATGGCACCCTTTCTAAGTCTGCTCTGAACTACGAATGAACCCTCGCTCCTCCCCAAAAAGCCCCTTCTTTTGATCTCAGTAAAAGCACATTAAGAGTGATTAATACATTTGTAAAATGCTAATGTATCTGGGAGAAAAGCTAGATATGCCTATTTTAAATATCTTTATAGAGTCAGTATTTTTTTATTCCAAATAAAAATGATGAATATAAAGACTGCTGCAAAATGGATAGGACTTTGCAACACAACTTATACTTTTTTCCTATTCATCATTACATTTTGCCAGATTTTCTGTCTCACTCTTCCTCATCCCCTTGGAAAAAAAAATATTCCAAGCCATTATCTCCTAATCTTCCAAGCTTTAAAGTCAAGCTCTAAAGGAGCACTACTTTCTTCATCTGCATGCCACTGCAACCCAAATGTAAAGATACACACCCTGAGAACATAATGTGGTGAATCAGGCCCTCATACTGCGCTGCTTGTCCTCTTCCTCAAATGCTGCAGGTTGCCTGCTTACCCTCCAAAACAAGCAGGATAAGGACAAGCTACATGCCACACACTGTTCATGCCATTCTGCATGCTCCAAAATGGGATTAGCACAGAAAATGCGAGAAGATCAGAATGCATCTTTCCATATTTAGCCATGTATGTTTAATACTGAGTTAGATTTCACCCCACTGCATTATTCCATTAATCAAGGGCGAGTATAACAAGAGAGACAGACTGGCATCAGCTACTTTTAAGATTTCTCTTCCTCTTCCCCCCACCTCCAGCTTCTATGACACCATGCATTGTGCATTTCATGTTCATTCGTGTGTGCAAACAGCAGAGACTTATCTATAAAAATCAGTTATACGGTAAAACAGCAAAAGGAAACTTTCACCCTTGTCCAGCTGGTTGAATAACTGCAGAGGCCAACAGCAGCAAGCCTCTAAATACATCCTGTTCTTCTCCCTCCACCCCCACGTCTCTAATCACTTAGGAGGAAGATAGGAAGATTAGCAGAGAGGAAAAAAAATAACCAAAGCTGCAGATAACCCTTTAGGACCACAACGTCAGGCTATAAGAACATGGAGCAAAAGGTTAATGCAGCTGTATTTTCAGGAATCTCAGGCACAATTGTATTTAAAGCGGAGGGAGGGGTGCTGAGAATGTGAGACCGAGAGAAAAAAGGAAATGGTGATGAAGGCAAAAATAAATTTGTCATCTACAGCTAGCTCTTTGATCACCTGAAGTATCCAGGAATGGATTATAAGCAAAAATAGGGCAGTTTAATAACAATATACTGCAATACTTGTATTTTGATTTTCATAATCATATTTTAGTAAGAACACAGCTGCAGAAGACTTATTAAGCTACGCTAAGAATAAAGGTGGTAACCAAAACAGTGACAGAGAACTACCTTCAGCAGCTGATACACTGAAGAGATTTGAAAAAAAATAAAATATAAATAAAAGTCACTTCCACTAGAAGACAATGTCATCTTCATCCACGTCTCTGAACGGTTGCTATGGGGTTGTGAAGAGGAGGGGAAGGATGGGGGGGAGGTTATAATCAATCATCTCAGAAGAGCATTGCTTCTTACAGAGAAAGATCTGGATTTTGACTGTGTCCCTAAGAAAATTGCAGACTGCAGAGCTGCTGCCACGCAGGGCAGTGAGGAAGCAGGCAGAGCAGAGGCAGCAGCTGGGGATGGAAACGCCTATTAAATCCTTTAGACAACAGATGGGCAAAGCTCGGCTGGGTTATAAAAAAAAAAAAAATACACCACAACGCATCATGTTTTATTGTCCCACCATAATGAACAACACTTAACACCCACATGCCCAAAGAAGCCCCCCTATGGCTGATCTTACCCCTTCCCTAAATAATAACCTCAAGTCTCGATCCACTTTTGGGGGGTTCCCAACCCAATGAATTTGCTAGATGCCACTGCTTATTCCACCTGTTACTAAAAAAAAAACAACCAACAAACAAACACCAAAAAACCCCCCAAAACATTTGAGCTTCTTCTTCAGTGTTTTTCTTCCAATTAATGCTCCCCTGCCCTTGAAGTGAATATGCTATCCAAGCAACAGCAAGTCCAGATCTTGAACGCATTTAGGGGATCTAATTATGTCATGTAGGGCAGAAGCACCTGCTCTCTGCTAATTCCCTCCACTCTGTTTCCTCTTTTTAATATTTCTTACCATTGTTCCATTCAGGAAAATCTGCTGGGGATGAGTTTCATAAACAAGCTTTAAGAAAAATAATTAAATAACCTCCCTTCCCCCCTCCCAATCCCTCCTACAAAAACACAGCATAACCAGAATGAATTCTGCTACCAATCCTCTATTTTTCTTTTATTTCAGACCCTACCCACAAAAATCACCAGCCCATCCATCCATATTTGCTAAATACCCACAGTAGTCAGTGCCAGAGACATACTGTACATATTTCCACCCCCCCTCAACTGCACCTTAAGGACTACACCCTTTTCAATCATGATGTCATGAAATACTGCTGGTGACTCCCCCACTACCACCACCACCAACCTCCTCGGTACTACAGGCTGTGAACCTTTAATTTCAATATAATTTGATTAAAAAGAAAATGCTCCTAAGTAGGGCAGTGAAGAAATGGATGGGAAAATTAACCACCAGCAGACCATCTATTTTTTCCTCTGCATGCACTCTGGCTGTCATCAGAACAACACCCATTAGCAGGAGTAATGAACATAAAGCATCCTGGGCTTNGAAAAAAAAGCCTCCTTGGGTTTTTTTTTCTTTTTTTTCCTTTACCCAAAAAAAAAAAAAAAAAAAAAAGGAAAAAAGGAAAAAAGGAAGAAAGAATTAAAATGAAAACTAAAAATAAATAAAGGTAAAACTCCCCTACGAATATTATCTGCACTAAAACAGCAAATGGAAAACCTGAGCCCTTAAATATCCCAACCCCAACATCTCACTGGCTGCTCCAGCACCTTCCCTCTAGCACCGGTGCTGCTGCAAAAGAACCAACCTGTCTGTCCTTTTCCTAGGGTTTTCTCCAAACGATAGGGTCCAACATATTGTGCATGTTGAGCTCCGCTGCCTTCTTTCCCTGTTGATGTCATTTCTACCTGGATCTGTAATTCTGCAATGTGTATGTGCTGATGAGCTGGAATTTCTCTCTCTGCAGCTCTTTAAATTCCCACTTTGCAGCTGTGCAAGCAAAGCACTCTTTTTCTTTGCTTTAGTCCCCTTGGTTGCAGATTTTCGTCTTCCTCCTCTTTCTTTCCTCTCTCTCACGTGCGTGTTTTCTCGCTGGGTCTGCTTGGGACGCTGAAAGACGAAGGAGTTATTTTAAACGTTCAAAGAGGGGGAATCTACGATCCAAGCCCAAGGAGCATGATGCTGGTGATCCGAGCTCCGCACGCCTTGTTCTCTCTAGGAGCTGTTCAAGGGAGAGCCAGAGCTGGAGCAGCGGAAGAGCCGGGGCCCGCAGCTGAGACTGACATTAAAAGCAGCCAATCCCCTCGTCTCCCACCTTCTTCTCCCCTCCTCCTTCCACTACCTTTTCTTTTCCATCGGCAGCAGTTGCTGCCTCTGCCTGCTACAGAGCATCAGGACCAATGGCAACAGCAAACACCTAAGTTCATCAGTATATTGATAAGGCAGCATTAAATATAGTTTAATGTGTATATTATTTTAAGAACCAAGAGTACACTTTTTTTTTTCCTACCTCAGAATTCTGCTCCACTATGCAGATTATTAAAGAAAAGGCAAGATTGTAGCAGGAAACAGGAAAGGGGAAAAAAAGCTACTTCTGAAAATGAGCTTGGGAAATTCATTGATTCTGTTTGATTCTGAAGAACCTGTATCTCCTGGGGGTTTTACCCTTTAAAGAGAACCTTGGGGGAAGGAGGGGGAAGGGGGGGAGTCAAAGAAAACAAAAAATGCGAAAAATAACAGGGCCAATCCTGTAACCACTGAACCCAGTGACAGACCTGCTTTGGAGCAAATGAACTTCAAGTTCTTAAATGAACAGATCAAAAATGGCATGGCCACTCTCTTAATTAGAAACACAACTGAAAATCTGGGGATTAGATGGTAATAGGAACTGATTGCCAGATCCACAGACTCCATACTAGCAGTGTAAGAAATCTTTCATTGTTTTTGTACCAATATTTATGCCTGTGTTTAAACTTCAGAGCTTAAGGAACTGGATGATATAAAAGATTCTGCAGATACGCTTCGGGTTTGGCACAAGCCAATGTACTTTCTGGATTCAGCATCATACAGTAGTCTCAGCCAGACTCCAGGCTTATCAAGCTGAAACCATTACCATTACCAAGTTCCATTTTTACCTTCTCTACTTCGCTCCAGACAGAAAACTGGTCAAGATATTCCTATTCAAATTCCAACTGAGATACATAGAGAGCATAGATTCATGAGTCAGAGGGGGAAGCCTTGATAAGCCTGTAAAAGAGAAAGTGAAGAGAGGGCAAAACTTGAACAAGCCTTTTTACTATCTGTTGCTCACTGAGAGAAGACTATATCAGGTTTGTTGGGCTTTTTGAAGAGGGAAATTTACCTTCTTTTAACACTTGCATCTACAGACTGCAGCTGCTCTTGTAATTTGGAATAAAGCTAGAAATTGGCTCTTTACCTTTACTGCATACAACACAACTCTACTCAACAGGTCAAAGAGGAGTTAGTAATATGAGGAAAGTAGACAGGACAGTAGACTGAAACCTTAAACCAGTTCCAACGTATCCTCCTATCTCCTCAGGAAACAAAACACCAACAATTGTTTGAAAGTTAAAGCCCTTCATGCTTTTTCTCTTTTGCTCTTTTTGGTTCACCTTTACTTACTTCCAGACTGTGCCTCTGCTGCAACCTGTCAGCAAACTCCAAAACACCCCAAACCATCTCCATCCCTAAGCTTCTCCCTCCCACAGGTTACCCTGTGTGACCACCCACCAAGACTCCTTCTTTGCTGAGAATTGCCTCTGTGACTTTCCAATGGCAACCCCTGCCTCCTTGAGCCCCTATAGGTGTTTATTTCCCCCCTCACACACACTAAACTCAAGTCCAAATTGCTATTTCTCCAAGCTCCCTTCCCCAGATCTTTCATTAAGCATTGCTCTTCCCCCACCCCACCACAAGCCCGTCCTTGCTGCCCCACACGTTCTCCCTTCAGAGCCCTGGTGTGTCACCTCACACACCTGAGCCTGCAGTCTCTCACCATGGAGGGGGGGAAGAAAGTTGGGGAAAATAACGCCAACAACTGGGGTGGCATGTCCACACACTGTGCTCCACTGCCCTCTCTTCTGCAGCCTCTGGCAAAGCCCCAGGACCAGAGGAGAGGACCAGAGAGGAGGTAGGTGGCCCCGCTGGCAGCCACAGTGACATGGCGGCTTTTCCCACACAAGGTGTCGACTGGGGCATCAGGGACCAGAGGGCAGGGGGAAGGCTCTGTGGGGTATCCCTGTGGAGAGGCGTAGGGTAGGCTGGTAGTACTGGTGGCTAAATAGGCAGCTGACAGGCCTACAAGAGCTGCCCCATGGCTGAGGGGTAAGGCACAACCTGCCCGTGGTACAAAACAAACCTGCCCCAGGTGTGGCACAGGACTCGGCCCTTGCAGCACGGACAGACTTGAGGGCTCAAAAACCCAACCACAAGACCCAGGGACGTCAGGATGGATTCAGCAGAAGGGTCTGATATGTCTTGTGACATGGGTAAAAAAATGTCTCTGAAATGTGAGGCACCTACTGCATGACCCAGAAGCCCTCCTTTGCCTATGGCTCACGAGCCAGGATGGGCCTGTTCAAGGTTAGGCACCATGGTGGGAGAACCCCTCTCCCCGCTGGGCTTTTGGCTACTGAAATCAGGTGTTAAGGGGAATCAAAATGTGTTGTGGTTTCAGACCTTTTGCTCCCCCTAAATGTTTGACCACCCTCGCTGTTAAAAGGCCCTACAAAGACAGTACAGAACAACACTGAAATACAGGAATGTGAGCATAGCATTCAGAAAGAGGAAAATACTGTTTATTTGTATAAATTAGAGAAGTATCCACACCACCATAGTAATAATGCAGAGGGTGAATATCAGCAGAGATCAACATATTTTTTAATTCTGAAATTTGTACTTTAAAGGGCATTTAATAGATTAGGATGTCTGTATGTAGATGAATCGTATCTGGGTCATGATATTAATAGCAAGATGAGGACTCAGCAATATTGTCCATCCAAGACGTGTATTTCACAGTTTGCTTCTGTTTGGCATTTGGGAAAATGAGTTACAGGGACATGCATGTTACAACTCCCCACCTTCTGCCACAAAATATGTGTCAGTGTCATGGCTGGAATAAGGTCAGAAAACTTGGTGAAGTTCATATGATCCTGATTAGAAGATCAGTGAGTTTAAGAAACAAAACAAGAAAAACAAACACAGACATGCATGCACAAGCTCTCCTCCACCAAAACTTCTGTATCTTTTTGGTCTCATTTAGTTATTTTGATTCCATAGGAATATTATCCTGTATGGCCTCTTGCAATAATTTTCACCTTTGTACTAAACTCTTTTTGAGAAATGCTTGGACACTTCTTGATTCCTGAATAATCAAATGTTGTTTATTTTATTTGTTCATATAGAGACAAACCCCATTTATCTGTACCCCTTTGATCTGAAACTCAGTCCTTTGAATCTAGGTTATGTCCCCCTGGTGTGAATTACTTATACAATAACTCCCTCAATTATTTGAAGCCCTGTTTATCCAAATGTTTTGATGTTCCAAAAGTATTTTGAATAAACAGGACTCTGCTGTCATTGTATATATCAGATATCTTTGGGGATGCATATGGGATGATTTCCCCTGACCTTATTCTGTATTATCTTGTGCTTAAATGAACAAGCAGTGTAAACTTAAGTGTATAGTTAGATTATTGGCATAATTTTCAATACTTTTACTTCTTTCTCAATTAATTATTTTTCTTCTTTTATTCTCATTTAAAAACTAAATTTCACTCAGGAAGGACTCAACACAGATCTCAGAAAAAATTTTGCTTGAGTATGGAGTGAATAAAAAAGTAACGATCTAGATTTTTGCTGTTTTATCAATCAGTTTTATCAAAAAACCAAAACCTCAGAGCAAATTATTTGCTTTTTTTTGCATTTTTCACCAACTCCCACTGACACTAGCTTGTGTCTAATGAAAGTCCATATGTTCATTTGTTTTCTTGCTTGCCATTGCCTTTCCTCTTATTCCCATGAAAATATAAAGGGTCAAGATGGATCATTAAATGGTTCAAGAAATTAGAGGGAAAAACAGGTCTATTAGGAATTTTTTCCAATATTTTTCAATTGTTCAGTTGAATGTATTTGTGGAGTTAATAATGAAAAAACAAACAAAAAAAAAGGAAATGTAAGGCTTCCAAGAAAAGGCACCAACAAATTTGTGTAATTAGCAGAGAATAAATCAGTTGTCTTCTTGTGGTAGGAAGCATTCACATAAGGTAGGGCTTTGTATCCAATTAGAATAACCTAATTATTAGAATATTAATAGAATTATTATAATAGCTAATGTCAATGATAAGCACATATCAAAGATTAACAGAACAAAAATATTCAGCATATACAATGTCAGCATCCATTATCACATGTCCCATCCACATACCTATGGACCCCTTTGATAAGCAGTATTGGCAACAGGATATTTTGGGAATTAATCTCCATGATAAATTGACACAGGTATTTGAGGGACACTTAGTCACCAATACTGTTGACAAACTGATAATACTTTTATTGAGGATTATTATATCAATCTGCAACATCTCCTTACAGATGTTAACAGTCTAAAATTAAGACATTTTCTGCTTTGTAATAGGTAGCTACCATCTTCATAAGAAGCTGAGGCAGGCTGTAAGAAAATAAAGGATTGGATTTCAGTAAGTGGGTGGTGTTTCAAGTTCTTAGAACACCCTCGGAGTTCAGACACTTTTTCTACTATAGCAAGTGTTGAGGAACTTCTACTAATTAACATCGGTTACTGGAAGACAGTGCTTCCATAAAGCCTTCCACTTTAGCAGCTCCTAAACTGGTCCACATTATTCAGCAGAGGTATACCATGATAGTATTTGGACAGATGCTTTGGAGATTTTGCTGTTGTTGTTCCTATTATTATCATGTACTTATTTTTAAGGTTCACCCAGAAAAATGAACTGTTAGCTTGTTATCTACATGTCATCTTTGTTTCAAACTGGACTAAGGTAAAGGCTTGTAAAATATTTAGTAAGAAAATAGGTAACTGCTTTCACAGTAGCATTTTCTCTGGACTCTGGTCTCTCTTTATTCCTTTGGAAATATTACTGTCATTTTCTCAAGCCTGCTGCTGTCATTACCTGTGCCTCACAGAACTGTTAAACTATTAAGAAACAAAAAGCACTTTCCATAATAAAGTAATGTGAAAGTCTTTGTATGAAGTCTTTTCTTTCATACAGTGAGCTTTATATTTCATGGAAGTATGAATATGCAGGCACATTCATACATTCAATGAGTGAAGCTTTTGACTGGGTCCTGACAGAAATCAAACCTGAAAGCAATCAGACACTTTCAGCGTGAGGATGGATTTGTGGTAACTGACCTGTCTTTGAGGTACAAGAGACCAAAAGAATGTCTGTTTTCAGTTGTCAGATCAAGTGTCCGCCTACCCTGATATTGTATGTCCAACGGTGCCTGTAAATACAAACTTAAGGAAGAATAAGTCTAATGCAAGTGTATGTGATTGTTCCCTGCAGTACTCTCTCAGGATTCAATTGTTTGCAGCTCAGGGACTTTCTAAGCCAGATGTTGTTTCTGTGTATGCTGTAGTGCTCAACAGATTTCTTCCTCTGTGAGCTTGTTTTTGTCTTCCCTTAAAAACTTGACACCACGACAGATGGCCAGATATCTCTTCTGATTATATGCATACTTCTCAGAAGACAGTGAATCCTTGAGACAAGCAACATCCATTGATCAATGCCCAAGAACCCCAAAAAGTAAAGCAAGAAAATTATATGTGAGGTACCATTCTTGAAATCCTGCAGCTGCAGTATGGAGCAGTTCCAGCTGCAAAGTCTCTAGGCTTTCAGGGAGCCTAGAAACAGTAAAGCTGAGAGTTCAGAGCATTTGGTGTTTAAGATGTAAAAAATAGGTATGTGAAAACAAATGCATTTTCTGCCTGTGCTTTTCTGGTTTTAGAGCAATTCCATTCATTCAGTTTCTGCCACGAAATGCGTGTATGCCCTCATCACTGGCTGATTATCTTTATGATGGTATCATAAAGAGGTGACTGTTGGGCACATATTAGCAGCTATCATGGATGTTTTATGGGTATTTTAACACTATGCAGTGAAGTTGCATGATGTCAAATACACTGAATAAAGCAAATTTTCTAGATTTTATCACAGATGGGTCAGTGGAGCATTCAGTCAACATCCAAGAATATTCCTGCATTTCTCTGCAGTGATTTCAAGTAGACTGATTTCAAGTAGACCCAAATGAACAAGTAAAAGTATTGTCTACACCACAGGGTCAGACTGCCTGATAGTTGACACCTGGGTCCCAGTCCTCTCAGTTGCCAGGACCCACTCCTACAAGCCAGTGAGGCCGACACCCCCACTCACTGCTGCTTCTCCTGTGATCTTGTCTGGAGAGATGCAGAGGTGCTCTCACACCTGGAGCTGGCCCTTAGAAACTATCTCCTACACTTGGTCCCAGATCACTTCACCTACTCACCAGCTGGTTTGGCCTGATCTTTGCTCATGATCACACTCACTCATGCAGCTACACTTCATCAGTCACTGCACCACAGACACACAGACTCTCTAGCCTGTGGTCTGCCTCTAGTTGCTGGGTGCACCCCCAATCACATGTGTGCACAGAATAGACACCACTCACCCAGGAAAGAATTAGAAAATATTTTAATAAGAACACAGGTCAGACCGCACTGATCAGGCACAGGGCATAGCCAGACAGGCATTCTGACTAGCCACTTAGGGCAACTTGCCCTTTTTATTTGCTTACCCCTCTATTTTCTCACATCTGTCTCTCTCTGAATCACCTAACCACTCTTCACTCTTCTTCACCTTTGGTTCCTTCCCATAATATCCCATAATTAGTCTCGTATGAGCTGGAACTGCTTTTCTCTTACGTCTCATAATGTAAGGCATCCTAGGCAGTGAGCCCCTTAGTCCAAAAGCTGACTGGAGACTCCTTGATCTGAGTTTCTGACAGCCCTTGTGCCCCTGTGCTCATCCAGGCTTGTGCTGATGGACCCTGTGATTGGCCTGGGAGTGGGCCAGCAGGGTATTATTTGGGACCTCACTCCTGTTAGTGTCTCTCTGAGATCTTTTCTGGGATTTCGTCACACAACATTTTATAGCTTATGCTGTTGGATAACTCATCTCCTAACTGCAAGAAGCACTTGGTCTCTTGGTTACAATAGCCTGCCCTTCCTACTGCAGGGAGAATTATAGAAATGATCCTCAGACAGGAATTGTCATCTGGAAGTGTGCCATATCTCTTGGAAGATAAGGCATACCTGGCATTTGACACATAATGGGAAATAACTAAGTTCACGAATTTATAGTGATTTAGCACCCACTGGGGATTTGAGAAGAGGACATCCAGCTCTAGGTTCTCTCAAAACGCTGGAAGGAAAAGTTAAAGACAGGCCAGCAATGATGGCAATGGCAAAATGATAAAGGATACCCTGCTCCATAAAAGTACACTATCCCAGGTAAATGGTGAAAGATGAGCAAAGAGATTGATGAGGTGAAAAAGTAGGACTTTGTTCTTTGCATTCACATCAGTCTCACAGAAAACAAAAGGCATTACTTGAAAACAATCAAAAACAGTGCCAAGATAAGCAGTAGGCAAATAAAACAAAGGAGCAAAGAACCTGAGGCCACTATGCACCAGTGAACAGAACTGCATCTATTCATCAAAATGCTACATATAGCATGGCAACTGCAAAAGATAAGCTTTTAAGGAAGACAGATCACATGAGGTAGTTGCTGACATAGGATAGGACTTAGAATGAAGGCTGCGAGGCAGGTGTAGGTTAGCAACAGCCAAAAGTCCTGACAGCAGAATCAAGGATAAAGCAATAGGAAGAGTTTCATCTGATGAAAGAAAGTGAAGAACTGAAGAACAATTTAAAGGGTCAACAGGATATTGTTTGTCAAAAGAAAAGCAGCTACAGGATTTTTCTGCCGCCAGTTGCACAGGCAAGAAGGGAAAGGCCATTCTGAAGATTTGCATAGTGAGTGCTATGCACTGGTGAAAGTGGTTGCTTATACTGGGCAAAATAATGATTTTGTATCACAAAGGAAAATCAATATAATTTCCCTTAAAATGTATTTGTTAACTGCATCAATCATTTGATCATTCAAAATCAGCTCAACAAAAGTAACAAAAGCCATACACTGAAGTAGTAACACCTTCTTGATTTTCTTCAGAGCCTTTCTGCTCTGTAATGGACACCGAAACACATTCAGAGTGGGAGCACTGGATACTGTATGCAATATTTATTAGATATTAGAACAATATTTAGAGAACTGAGCTGTGCTAATGCTGCTAAGATAAAAGTGCAATTACCATTCATCAAAAAATGAAAAAAAACCAGCTCCAAAATCCATGAGGTATTGAACAGGTCAGTCCAGGAAGCACTTTCCCTCCCTCCCCAAAGAGCAAAGAATTGTAGGAGGGGATTTTAGACTCACTGAAACCTATGTTTTAATGACTCTACTTTTTAAAGAAAAAGTAAAGGATGTTCTGAAGTTTTTGCAGAACCATTCAAGCACCAGAAGGTCACAGTTCCCAGCTCCATAGGTGATGCAGCTTTTCAGAGAAAATGCCAGTCTATGGGGAAAGCCTCAAGCAAAATAAAACAATAGGTGGATGAAAGTTATGAGGATGACCGAAAGGTGAAAGGCAAAGTGCTTTTTAAATCCCCACCTGCTGGCAATCTAAAAAGCTGAAGCAAACTATAACATTGTAATGATTAAGTGATTCAGATGAAACAGGGAGAAAGTATTGCAAACTGGTTGAATACACAAACTTGGGAAAATAGGACACTGTCCTGCTATATGGATTTGCTTTTGATTTACTGAATGAACTTGGGCAAGTCACTCTGACCAAGAGCTGATAAACCAGTTAGTGAGTTTATGTGTCACAAATATGTGCACTTCACTGGCAGAGGCCCAGCTACCAAAAAGGGCAGATTCCCACCTTCCTAAACATAGGTCCTATTCAAATTAGTTAAAAGTAGGCAGCCCAAAGCTGAGATGTCTAAAATCCCATTATTGCCCTTAGCTTCTTTTTTTTTTGTTTCAGTCCTTTTCAGAAAATATTTCCACCTTATCTGCTCTTTATGATATGCTTGGTGATCCCTGAGTAGGATTCTTGAAATGTCTGAGATATTTGAAAAATTGTATCAGAAATGTATTATTTGCATATTAGTTTTTTTTTCCAGCTGCCTAGAAATGAGAACAACAAACGCTCCAACAACAGGACTGAAGGATCATCTTTTTTTAATGTGGTCAGTTTGCATTGATCTTTTCAATAGTTATGCTGAAAAGCTGGGACACTACTGCTCTGAGGAATGGTCTGTGAACCCCACAGGAGCAGCATGAGTGCCTTCTTCAAATTTCTTCTACCAAGGCAAAAGTTATTGCCTCAGAAAAGCAGTAAGTCAGATCACCTGCTCTTTTTTTTCACTGTGGTTAGTAGGTCACATACACTTAAGGATAGAACGTGGCCTCTAGGCATAGGCTTGCCTGGAATACAGTACAGCATGTACTATAAGAGGAGAGTCCCAGAAGGCTTTCTTTTTTCTCTGCCTTTTCCACCATGCTCTTTTTACATCTTTCCTCTATATCATCCCTTTTTGTGTATCCAGAATTTGAGGAAATGCTGAGAAAATTGTCTCAATAGATATAATGTTGTCTCTTTGAGAGCTTCATAAGAGCAAAATTCCAAATGCCATCTTCACTTTTTATACACCTAAATGTAAGAAAATGTCTATCCATTATTAAAATGTCAGATAAAAGCCTATGGAATTTCCACAGTTACTCGTCACCTGGGAAACTTTCTTTTCCTTGCTAGGAATGGCAAATCAGTAAAATACAAAATGAAAAATTGTATAGTGGAGAAATCCTGAAATCTTGCTTGCTAGATCTACAGTGTTTGTTATGGCAAAGTAGAAAAAAGTCTCAAGGGCTTCTCTTATGACTGGACTTGCATGATGTGTTAATAAAGAAAAAAATAATTTTGAGTTCAATGTATGCCCTTATTAGCTTATACACATAGATTCCATTAACATTGATGAAAACTACCTGGTTGCACTGATGGGACAGTAGACCCTTGGTCAAGTTAGAAGTGTCAAGTTGGTCAAGTTAGAAGGAAAAGAGTAGCGAAACAATAATATCTGTAAAATGTATCCTTTTCCCCAATGCTCCAAAAAGATGTTTTTAAATACTCAGCAGTAGTTTTGTGCTTTTTTACTGCTGGGAATTTTCAAACCTCGAGTTATTTCATTAGACAATACCACCAGAATTTAAAATGTCAGACTTGAACTGCATTTCCCAGTGTGAACGCTGAATACCAGTGCCCGAAGGGAAGTTTTATAGCATCGATTAACTACAACCGTTTGTAGAACTGACAAAGAGCTGTGTAAAAGGTTTATTCTGACTTTTAGATGTGAGTATTGTGCATCACTTTTATAACATGCAAGCCAACAATGATGTACTTTGTTATTGCAGGTCAGAACAACTTCACCCCAGCAGATAAATTACAGAAACTGACATTAGTTCCAGAACCTGCCAGGCATAGGATGAGAGACTCCATAGAAGAGGTATTTCATTGGGTTTCCCATTTATTCCACTTACTGTTGAGACAAACAAAATATGAAGAACAACTGACATGGAAAAAAATACTAGTGAAACAGGGCCTGACCCGAAATGGTACAAGTAGGCAAGATACCTGTAAATGAACGTAGATGGAAGTAGTGTCATATGTCTCTCAAAAGTCCAAAGACCAGGTCCTGAGCAGATACAAATAGACTTTTGAAAAAATGTATAAATAAATAGACATTAGTGGTGGTAAAATCAAGACCTGACTTTAACACATTCTGGTAGACATTTTTACAAAAAGGAACACATTTTTTAAAAGGGGAATACACCGCACATATGTTGTTCATGTCAGCATTTACAGGTTATTAGATTTAATTTTACAGTCTGATGTAGAGGTCCAAACATGGGTAAGAGCTATATCTTAAGAAGTACTAGACAAACACAAGAATGTGACCGGTGATGACTCTCTCCAGTTCACAAAGACACATGTGTGTCAGAGAGATAAAATAAATTATTCAGCATAATTTGAGAGGTGTACACTGTAACAGAGTCAAAAATAACAGAAACAGAATTTGGAGTCCAAATTCAGCAGCCACAATGCAGTTTTTTCTCTCTATTTCTTTCCAAAAGCCATGAAATCTTTGGACACTCAAAAGCAAAAAAACCCAACTAAATTGCTTTCTGCTAAAGCTTAGCTACTTTAGCATGTGTCACAAGATTCATCTGATTATCGATGATGTGAATTCAAGTTATGTCAAAGGAGAGAAGTAGAAACAAGTTTTGCTTGTAAAACAGAATCATAAAGAGTTGAAAACCAAAAGGGTTAAGATACTTCCCACTATAACAAAAATTGTGCTATCAGTAACAACAGTTGAAAAGGCTTATTACTCCTAGGTGGTCTGGATAGAGTTCTAAATGGCATAACAGGAACATGCAGAGAAAAACAAATGAAAATAAGATATATAAAGACAAGAAAAGATTTAGATCTATGGACAAACTGTACTGAATACTACTGCTTGAGAGGTCCTCTTGCAAAATGTACCTGTTTGCAAATGGTGGACTTCTGGCTAGTTTTTTGACAGCAAGTCAGCTCTGTGTGAACCTAAGTGAGATGTCTGAGTACCAAGGTCACTTAAAAAAATTTCCACCTCACCTGTAAAGATTTGGATAATTACAAGTCCAAAACTTCTTGCCCTCTCATGAAGAAATCATGCTGGCAGGTCTGCCAGCATTAGTGACAATACAATGCATTTATGCTGTTCCCAGCAACCCATACAACTGTGGCAAATAATGTAGCATGTTACTTTTGTGTTCTCTATTGTCTAAGGCAAACCAAATATGCTCTTGACTAATTTCAACCATGGAATTTCATAGATGGTTCTCCTAGCTGGCCAATAATTCTTGATCTTGCAGAGTCACAGTGGTGAAGGATTGTCTATACGGTGGCAGATGTATGGAGAGCACAAAACACTGAGATTGGTGCGGTCTGGCGCCTCCCTCCTTTACACCAGATCCCGTTTTTCTCTTGCACACCTTTTCCAGTCTCCCATCCCGAAGGCGTCCAGTGCAAATGTGCGCTACTGTCCTCTGGTGGTCAACGGGGCAAAGGGAAATGTCCTTCTGAACCCCCCCCCCCGGGGTACATGGCCCAGAGGTCAGATTGCGGACGCGTTTTGCAGCTGACGCTATTGGGATCCACCACAAAAATGCATTTGCCTGACAGAATTGAAGCCTGTAAGCATGTGGACAGATCTGTTACACACTCATGGTTTCTCTTAACCCGCAGGAGTAGGTTGGGTACGATGGGATTACAGCTCTAATGCTAAAACAGGCCAAAGAGTTCTCTTTGTTTACATCTGTGGCTCCTCAGAGAATGGGGCACCTGTGAATGGCATCTTCAAAATTCTTCTGTGTCTTCTCTGTTGACTGCTTAGGTGTTTGCACAACAGATCTCTATGGCTGCATCTAATCATAAATCACTGTCAATCACTTTTCAGCATTGGCAGCAGTCATTTTCTATTTACAGTCATTTACAGGAGTTCAAATTCCTGTAAGTATTAATGTAATATATAGCATGTCATGAATACTGTAGGGGCCTGGATGTAGAAACAGACAAGCTCAGTCTTCACCTACTGTATATTAGTATCGGTACCAGTGACCTCGTGGATCATTGAAATGAAATCTTGTTAAGCTCCCTGTACCTTTTTCTTAAAAGAAATTCCCCCGTCCAACGAACTTTTAGCTTTCTATGTAAGCAAAGCTGCCAGTAAACTGATGCACACTTGTTTCTTCATTTTTTAAAATTTTCATCACTGTTATGTCAAGTTCCCTGAAACACTCAAACAGCACATTTAAGTCTCTTTTGAACATGAATTGGTTAATCATGTGAAAACACCCTACAAAAGATTTGAACAGAGCTTTCTTGACTGGACTAATGCCAAAGCTATAAACCAATATCTTGGTGCTGAAAGCTATAAACAGCTACGTGACTGGCTTAGGATTGCATCTTAAGAACAATTTATATGCATTAATCTGCATAACTGTACATCTGGTGACAATAGAAAACATGGTGCATAAACAGGCACAGCCAGGGTTACAGACAATAAATTCAGGTAATCAGTGGCCTTTTCTATGTTGAAGCTTTTGTGGTTCCCTCTAAGAACTAGACTATGCTTGTACAAAAAAGCACTAACACAGCCTTCTAGGGCAAACAAGGAGTCAAAAGCCACTTAAAAATTGGCTTTACTACTTTGAGGAGGAATGGGTAAAGGCCATGGGACAGAATATCACCTGTGGGCACTCTCAGTTCCCTTCAACTCGTATTATCTGCAAGTAACAAGATTTTAGCTTTCTCTATCACCTTCTCCACTGAGACCATGGTTCTCTCAACTGTCCAATGCAGCCTTGCACCCACCTTTGTGAAACCGAGGGAGAAGTATCCCTTTCAGCCTGCCAAAACTATGTCTGGCAGCATGGGACAAAGAGTCAAAGTAAGAAATAATTACTGGAAAATGATTGGATACTGTGGTATGCATTTATAGAAAAAGGAGTCTCTCTCTGTAACATACACCTCATGAGTTCCTATTGCTGATGAAGGTATTTTTTCCATAAAAATACGAATTTCTGAGGAGCTTATATTGCTCTGGAACTAAATTGTTCTGCTTACAATGCATAAAGGCATTTCATGGTGAGTCCTGTACTGCAGAAGTCAAAGTGCTGGATGAAGACATAGAAGAATCTTTCATTTAAAGAAGTTGCATTGAGGTGTTTCATTCCTTTTGCTTTGTTTTTTTTTTCCCCCCAAACCAACCTCTAATTTTGGATAGTGAAAATTAAAGTGATAGTGCATATTTTCAAAGGAAGTAATCTGTTGCTTTTTGATCTGATAAAGCTTTAGCTCAAGATATAGAAGTGCAATTAGCATATGGTGAAGAGTCTGATGTTTGAGCTGTAGGTGGTGGTGTTGCTTTATGGGAGTTTAAGTTCAGTGAGGATGGACTACTTAAAGAGACATAAGTAGAGGCAAATTGAGGTAGCTAACAAATCAGTTGTCTTCAGTAGTCATCTTTTCTTCGTCATCAGTTGCTCACACAACATATTTTAGAAATATGAATAAACATGGAAGTCTTACATTTCACATGACTTAGGAACAGAGGTAGAATAGCAATGCAAGCATAAGTGGACAGGTGCCAGACAAATAATGGGAGAAGTTATCTTTATCAATACAGTGCTTACTGACAATTTTTTTTTTTGTCATTCTGCCTTTGATGTAAACTCATTCTTCAATTATGTGGTGCATTAGATTTCAAAGTACATTTCACAGTAGCCTTGGTTTTGGTTTCAGTCAACGTATGTGCGATTTGTCTTGCAGGCAGAGTCTAATCTAACACCCGATAGAGATAATCGACTTGAGGGAGTTTTACATACACCGGAATCCCATTGATTTAGTGTTTGTATACAAATTGAGGAATTAAACCTTACATCTCTATGAACCAATGGAGAGTTCAGACTGATAGACACACAGGGATATTGTGAGTCTCTTCAATGTAGCTACTGCCAGGTGCCCATCGATAAAGCTCTCATAGTCCACCATCCCTTGTGGACAGATCTGTGGCCAACAAGTTGGCAATGAACTGGAAGAATAACCCTACTTCACTGCAGCTGTGTACTGACTTTGGTTGGGGTGGAGTTAATTTTCTTCACACTGGCTAGTATTTTGGATTTGTGCTGAACACAGGATTGATAATATAGAGATGTTTTTGGTTTTGCTGAGCAGATCTTACACAGAGCCAAGGCCTTTTCTGCTTCTCATATTGGCAAGGGGGCTGGGGGTGCATGGGAAGTTTGGGAGGAGATGCAGTCAGGACAACTGACCCCAGCTGACAAGAGGGATTTTCCATACCATATGACATCATGCTCAGCATATAAAATGGAGGGAAGAAGGAAAAAAAGGGAGGACATTTGGAGTTAAGGTGTTTATCTTTCCAAGTAACCATTACATGTGATGGGGCCCTGCTCTCCTGGAGATGGCTGAGCACCTGACTGCCAATGGGAAGCAGCGAAAGAATTCCTTATTTTGCTTTACTTGTGTGCACTGGTTTTGCTATAGCTATTAAATTCATTATCTCAACCCACAGGTTTTCTGCCTGTGAAGGAGTGAGCGAGTGGCTGCGTGGGGCTGTGTTGCTGCCTGGGGTTAACTCATGACAAGCTGTCAAAAAGAAACCATACATGAGTTCACGTTATGCAAAAAAACCTCTCCAAAACAACAAATAATGAAAAGTGTTATTTGAGACACCCAGCACACGAACAAAATACTTTTTCTACAGTGTCTGAGTTTTGGCAATGTGCTGATGTCTCCCTGAGAGAACTCTTGAGGCATGGTACATCTCTGCTCAACACAGCAACTTTGCTACAAGGGCATGAGACAGAGAGAGCAGAGTCTTTACAAAGATTTACAGCTGGAGGATGCACTATGGGAAGAGGGAAGAGAAAGCAGAGAATACATAAAGCAAACTAGAGCCCCTTGGTCTTTCCAGAAAGGAAGTAATTTCACTGTACTTTTGCATAAAGGCACCTTAATGAGCAATCACCTGAGAAGGGCAAAGTTAGAAAAAATTTTCAGGATCAGAAAGTGCTCAGAATCCAGAGAGTCACAGGCACAAATTCAGTTACACATGCAAGTGTAAGTTTAGAATTAAGTGGTTAGAGTGCTTACTTAGAGCAATTTCCAGACAGGGATACTACTTAGACATCACTCTTGGACATTCAATTCAGACATAGTGTGCAACTTAGGTTTTTCCTGCTTTGCCATGCCCCAAGGAAGCCTGCATTGCTCCCAAGTCTTCTGCGGATATAGAAAAGGAAATGTGAGGATATTGGTATGAGGAGCTGTCAGTCTCTTTAGGCTGTGGTTTTGGTTTTCTTCCCTGGTGACAGAGCTTTTTGTGTCCTCCTGGCAGACACTATTCAGCTTAATCATCATTTAAACTGCCAGTTCATTACTCTCATGAGTCTTCACGCCAGCTAACAGATTTAAAGTTGCTTTTCCCTGATCAGACTAAGACATTCAGACCCCTATTTCATTATTCTGTGCTTGATCTCCACAACTGCTGACACATGCTAACTTGACTCAAGCTTGTCACTAACCTAAATAATCATAAAAATTGCTAACCTCCATTTAATGTCTTCAAAGAGGGGATTTTGGTAGTTTTTTGCTATCTTAAAAGTTGAATGTATCCGTGTTATTTGTCAGGAAGGTCATCCATGTCCAAATCAAAAGTGTTACTGATGACAGATCTCTGGTAGGACACTGTTTTTAATTAATTTAACTTAATCTACTTAATGGATTTACTTGTAAGTTATCTGAAAATTCACTCACAGCTTAAATACTGTAAGTTCAAGGGTGATTCATGGAGCTTTTACATGCTGCATGGAGGCTGTGTCCTTTTTTTTTTAGAAAGAAAACACCAATTTTTTGGAATTGTATTCAACCATGGTTTTGCCATTTTTCATATGATTAACACTAGGCAAAAAGCTTTAAAGTTGGGAAGTGCCTGAGTTTAAGCTATTGGCAGTGTAATACAATCTCATGTCAGGATTTTTTTTTTCAGGTGACCATAGCTCTTTCAGTGAAAGAGGCTTTAATTTTAGCTAATAAAAAATTTTATTTCATTACCATTGCTAACTGTTTAGTCAGCAGATCTTACTTATTTACTGAATATGGATCAAATACTTATAAAGAGACGATTGTTAATTTCCCTGTGGGTTTTCCCATAGCAGTCATCACTGTAATATGCCAATACTTCACACTTTTTTTCCCCACAACGTTCTTGTTAATTTAATTATTTTTGCTCACATTTTCCAGATGGAAATTTAGACAGAGTGAGTGCAAATTGTTTTTTCTCTTTTTGTTGAGCATTATAAATTAAACAGTTCTCATCGATGGTAATTTTAGCTGCAAATTCTTAACTCATCTGATCAGATACTTAATGAATAGGAAGCAATTAATGAATGTATGTAAAATATATGACTTCTTATCTTGCAGCATGTTATCTGAAGACTTCCACAGTGGCAAGGAAAGAACAGAGTTTGCCAGGGTATCAGTGATTACCTTAAGCATGAGCCCATCCTGTTCTGCTCTAAACATCCCCAGCTCCATTTCCTACTTACCTGTAAGCCTTGGCAAAGAATGGGGGAGTATCATGTGGAACCAAGAAGCAGACATGAAATTCAAACTGTTATATATAAAGATAATGGAAAATCTGGTATTTAGCTGTAAAGGGCCCAGACAGATTACTTACTGAAGTTCTAAAACCAGATAGATTCTTTAAATCCCAAATTACTTCATATACTATCAAAAATAAAATCTATCTAGACACACCTAGGACAGACCTAACTAAAATAAACACAAATTGAACCCAATTAAAAAACCACAAGCAAAGTACTGTAGCAGTGGAGGGGTAAGTACTGCTTATTTTCTATTTTCCCTGTGAATTCACAAAAAAAAAGAATCAATGAAGAAAGGGACTGTGGCAAAAACAATTGGTCATAGAAAACATGGGACTGTGTATACTGCTCTGAATGATCACTGTTTACATCAAAACCTAATATTGTTTATACTCAAGTGAGATGTGTCTTACTATTCTTTGCGTATTTAGTATTACTGCCTTTGTATTTACTTTTTTAATGAAATATAGGTCTTGAGATGTTTGCAGTGTTTCTTCTTCTGATGAAACTCTTGGAAGTGAAAGGTTAATATGCTTCACCATGCAATGGGGCAATTTGTTTTTGTTTTAATTACTTTTTTTTTTATCAGAAGCATATTACACCCCAAACATATGAAAGACAACATTTGAAGGTGCAAGTAGTCATACCAAAAAGCTCTTTAAATGAAAGTAATAGAAAAATATTGGAAAAGCCATGCAAAGCATTAGATTTATCTAATTCATTGCATGGAGATCATACCCTGGTAACATTGCTTTATGAAAGTATTGTTATTCTGTACAGAAGTTTCCAAGTTGCCAAGATTTAACCAGCTTGGATTTCTTGTAAGGGCTTTTGCTATGGCTGTTCCTTGTAATAGGTCTGATCTAGAGCCACTGAAACTACATAGGAATTTTTCAGGTGACAATGCTCTGCCTCTTGCCCCAAAAGCACTAAGTAGACAGCAGTAATAAAGTGGATATAAGTTCATAAAAGCCCTTGTGCAGAGAAGACTCATGCCTTGCTCTTCATTCCTACCCTATGAACTGAAAATACATGAAACTTGTAGTAAAATTGCGCTAACCAATTCCTTTCACTTTTACAAAATACAAATTTCATCCCAAGTATACCCAGCCCTCATCCTATCCCTGTGAAAAGCATTCTGACTGAGATATCTTTGATTTATAATAAGAGAAATCCCGCTGAATTGCCCCTAGAAATCTCAGCCAGGACAGTTGCAAAGGAATCAAGAGGCAGCCCCTCTGGTAACCATATCGAATAAATATAGGGATTTACAGGTTGATCCTAGTATTTTAAACTCCATTTAGAAACCTAGCAGCAGCTGCTCTAGACCCAGAAATATTGGTGTAATAATAATTTTGTTATGATGCTGCTTTGAAAATTGGTCATGGAATTGTTCCTCAGCTTGAGTCTCCCGGGGCGCTAAGATAAAGTGTAATGCAGCTAAATAATCTTGAAGTGATAGAAATAGGGATTACTCTGGCGAGGATTACCTCTGGAAGAGAAAGTCACAGTCTTCTCACCAGATAAAGATGAGAATGTTGATAATAAATCTGACCAAGAAAAGCTTTAGTATCCTTCTGTTTTATCTAGGCAGTAGAATTCAGCTGAGATCTTTCCAAGCTAATGAGGCCATCATATAGGCCGCTTCAGTGATGACTGTACAGCACTACAGGAGTAAATCAGCTCTGTTATCTCCTCACTAAATTGGCAAGTACTGTCATTTCCAAAGCCTTCAAGAGCTTCAGGAATCAAGCTGCCATCCTTAACTTTATATGTCTGCTTCAGGACAAAATGAAAACACGTCTCTTAATGCCTAGAAATTCCCTGTCCTCACCCTGTTCATTATTACAATGTCTTGAAATTCAGCCAGAATTGCTTAAGTAACTGAAAAATAATCTCCAGAGATTAAGTGATCTTCAACAAAAACAATAGGCGAGTGATCCCTGGAGCGGGGGCTTTGTATCTTGTTTTGCTTATATAAGACCATAACAGCTTCACAGAAGATACAGAAGCAGAGGAATCAAAAGAGAAGAGCACGAAGCCTGCAATTATTGCTAATTATTTGCTAATCTTTAAAAATGAGGATTTTCCAATGTAAAAGGGAAATTTGAAGTGGATGGGAAGTCTTGCATGAGTTTTCTCACGAACGGCTCCTTCGTTTTACCTGTTGATCTGCTTTTGCATCAGTTTTTGTATGATTTTTCTATTTTTTTCCCTAGTGACCTACTCTCATCCTATATGAGGAAAAGATTTTGGGGAGGCCATTTTACTAGACCTTTCTAAAACTAGAAATGATGGACACATCTATAAATCTGCATAGTGGATATAGACTTTTCTTCCTTATAGGCTGAAAGTGTCTTTGCCTGTTTAAATTTCATCAAGTGATTAATGTACAGCTCCAGAGATATCTGCACTATCACTATAGACAGGCAATTGTTTTCCCCTTTCTTGGAAGTCAGTCATTTCACTGTTGTGCTGGGCTGAGCAGACACATAGGTCTTGGATTTGCCCAGGCCAGAGGTTAGATCATATTTAAGTGGTACTGCAGTCATAGTGTTTTCTTCTCTTCCTCTTCTCAGTTCCAAGTTTGCTTCCTAAATGGTCTTCAGCTTCCAAAGTCTGCTAATTCCTTGTGCTTCTGTTTTAAGCAGCCCAGCACAAAGCATTCTATAACCTGTTTCTTTTTTAAACAGACAGATATTTTTTCCCCTCTGGATCTTTCCCTGTCTTCGTTTTCTGTCTATCACAGAAAGCCAGTCAGTCTGCCTGACAAATCCTCTCTCACCCAGCTCCCAAAAACCTGTCTCTTGATCCAGTGTTCAGACATTTCACCTCTGGGCTTCCAGTCCTATAACTTGCAAGATATAGCAATAAAGCAAGCACAAGTAAGACTAATCTCTGAAATAGACTAGGTAATTCTCCTTCCTATTCTCCCTCAAGGCAAGCACATTGACATTTTGAGTTAAGTTAAATTCTGGTTATATAAAAAGAAACTGGATTTTACCTATAAAGTTTCTAATGGCTACCACTGACAGTCTCTCAGAGGGCAAAAACTGGGGCAGAATTTGCCGCAAATACATAGGAAATTTCTCCAGGTAATGTCAGGGAAATCACTCTTCCTCTATGTAAGCAAATTGTGCTATGTTTAGACATTTTGAGGAAAGCTATTAATCCTGGGCCTGATCCATCTTATACTAATGCAAACCAGAAAGAAATCCCCTGAAATCAGAGGAGTTACAAAAATTCATTAAAAAATCTTTAATTATTACTAAGGACAGGACTAAGCATCTGTCTTGCCCCACATTTGACATTTCTAAACTTTCTAACATGATGAGCAATGTGGTCTAGCATCAGAGCACAGAAATAAGAGCTGGGAGGCCTGGAATCTATTCCTGGGTCTGACAGTAATGAAACGGAGGTTTGGGGGGTTTTGCTTAAGTTAGCCACATGAATTAAACATTTACCATGATACAAAGAGCTAAGAAAATGCAAATTTCTGGAGCNCTTAAACAAGTTGTGGAGTCTATTTATTCCGCATATCGCTTCAGTAACATATTAGGTGACAATGAGCAGATCATTTTACTTTTGTAAGCCAACACTTCCCCCTTCACCTTTGGTCTTGTTTGTAAAT
Organism: Calyptomena viridis; assembly: GCA_013390005.1. Taxonomy (NCBI): domain Eukaryota; kingdom Metazoa; phylum Chordata; class Aves; order Passeriformes; family Eurylaimidae; genus Calyptomena; species Calyptomena viridis. Next base: position 30,606 of record WEIV01020644.1, read on the forward strand.
TCTTTGGTCTCAATAGGACCTTCAAAGTATTGCCATAAGCAATAACAAACTGACCCTTGCAATGACTAATTCTAAAAGAAAACAAAGTGGGATTTATATACACTGAAGTTACTTAAGAATCATGGAAAACACATATCAAGGTATTGTTTATTAGCATTAGAATTACATAGCTCCAGAGCAACAAGGCTGTTTTGTTACCCCAACTAATTTGTCACCAACAGTCACAATGTTTTTTTAAAGACAACAAGAGATCAGTCTATCTAACTTGCAATTAGGGATTAAAAAAAAAAAAGCTTCACAGAAAGATCTGACCTTAATTTAAAAAATTAACACTCTGACAAAAAGCAAACGAAGAGCATTTTCAGTTTAATTAAAATGCCACAATTACAATGTAAATAATTGTGTTTTATTAATCATCTGCATTCAAGCTTGAGACTGGAGCAATACTAATGATAATTAAGTTGCTGGTGCTGAGTATGGTGCCTTAATAATTACATAGTAGTTAATACAGAATGCTAACTAAAACAGGGAAGTTCTGCATAGCAATTATGTTATCTAAGGCTGCTAATTAGTTATGTTAATTTAGAATTACTTCAATTTCTTGTGTAGACTGGGCTTGTTTAACTGCATGTACCCATTGTCCCTTCTGTCATATACAACAGAACTGGTGCTCTCTTTCCATTGGACTTTACACAAGAATGTTTCACGTCATCAAAGTGGTCTCTAAGGGAGAGAGATTCTATAGAATCTTATACTGTATTTATTCATTATTTTTCTGGCATGTTCAGGTAGCAGCATGTTTATAGCTCAGGATGCTTAATCATGATAAGGACCCTTCTAATCATTAATGTCAAGGCAGAGTAATTTTTATTAGTACTTTATTATAGGCAGGAAAAAAATGGTTATTTTAAGGGATATGAAGAGAATGAGAACAAGAAACTAAGCTGGTCCACTGATAGAGCAGAGATAGAATTAAAAAGTCTAGGTAATTCCTGCTTGCAGTCATAATACTGAGAACTGTTTTAAGATCTGGGCTTCTGAGTCAAGGTAAAAGCAAGAATCTGTGAAGCCTCAAATGCCAAGTCAGTTGAGCTGAATGTACTCTAAGGCAGACATTGCAAATAGCTCGAGTGCACAAAGTCTCAAAGGTAAAAAGCAATTGAGAAAATACCCTGCTAGGGAAAGTGAACTGGCCCCATTTGTCTGTGGCATTACTATTTTTAATATCTTTAGTTATTATTAGTCTTGGAGACTTAAGACTTTTATTAATATTAATTTTTACATCTGTATATTTTACATGCCACAAACACATACATGCATAGTTAAAGTTCAGGGTTCTTTGGCATGGCTTTCTTTCATAGCTCTCTCATGGTTCTATTTCTCTCCTGCTTCATCTTCTTTCATTGTTCTCTCACGGTTGTCTCTTCTGTCTCATAGTTGTGTCTGTCTTTTTAGTTCTCTATCTAGATCTTTCTAAGAACACTTCCATACATGGAAAACCGTATCCAAGCAACAAAGTAGCTAACTTTTGGTCAGTTGGCTTAGTTTTGCCCAACGTGGGTCACGTTTGTTACTACTTGCAAAGGCTCTTACCTTGATTAGAGCTCTCTTAGAGCCATCGGTCAGTTCTATTCATTTGTTAATAGAACTTAACAACCTTACTCCAACGTTTGTCTATTTAAAATTCTTCAGAATACAGAAATCAAATGGAGGAAGATTAATGAGTACCTTCCCTGCATCTGAAAGGAACAGCTGTCAGAATAAGGAAGACAGAGGTCCAGTCTTCTTTCAGATACACCTCGACTGGCTGGGAGTCAGTAACCTAATGTCCTCATCTGCTTTACTATTCCACAACAGGATGGTTGTAAACTGAAAATGAGAATGAAGGACATTTCTTCTTCACATTCTCCCAGTAGGTTGTCGCAGATAGCCATAAGCCATAAGCCTCCTCTTCCCGCGACTAGAAAACACACTTCCCTAAGCCTTTCCTAATAACTTTTATGTACATATTACATGCTAAGATCCACAAGAGCATTTGGGCAACCCACTCACCTAAATGCCTTTATGCATCATGGCCTGATTTCCGAACACCACACAATCTCCTCTTTGTTTCTTAGAGAAACAAATAGTAAACAAATAGTAAAGCTGCTTTGCCTCTATTGTGGAGTAACATATCCACTGCAGGCAAAACCTTCTTTAACAGATCTTTCCATTTCCTGCCTTTTTGATCTTGATAGGAGGAATTATATACTCCCTATTGAAACAGAGGTTTGGAGGGGTTTGCTTAAGTTAGCCACATGAATTAAACATTTGCCATGATACAAAGAGCTAAGAAAATGCAAATTTCTGGAGCCACCTACTGATAAAGGACAATACCCAGAGGAGACCAAAAGATGCAAGAGATAGATAAAGAAGCCTCCTGTCTCCAGACTAGTAGAATCAACAAAAATCACTCAAGATAACACCAAAGAACCCGAGCACATGCGCAGAGGAGAAAAGTTCAAAAGTTCCACCTGAGGAAGATCAGCCTTTGGCCTCAAAAGACCACTGAAAGGAGCCTTTCTGGGACCACCAGAACAAAGGATGCATGCTCAGAAGGGCGTGAACCTAATTAACATACAAGGTGAGGACAGGTGGGGCCAGGGGTTGAATATGCATGGAAAAGGCTATGTAACCCAATGAATATGGAACGCCTTTGTGAATAAAGATGTGGTTCAGGCTGAGGTGAGTTACACAAGTCTTTGGAGAATTATCTCCCTTGTGTCCAGCGCTGAATACATACCCACTTTATAATTTTCAAAAGTTATGGAGTTTTATTTATTCCGCATCGTTTCACTATATATTCATGTGGTGACTTTAGGGTTAGAAGGCAATAGAGACAAGTTCCTGCCCAGTGCAGCAGGTATGTCTCCTCTGTGACTACCCCACCTTCCCAGGTGCCCTGGCATAAGGGGGATGAGGCTTTGCAAGTGGAAACAAACAATGATGAGAATAATGTTTCACAGAATCACAGAATGGGTCAGGTTGGAAGAGACCACCGTGGGTCATCTGGTCCAACCTCCCTGCTCAAGCAGGGTCATCCTATAGCACATGGCACAGCATTTCATCCAGATGGTTCTTTAATATCTCTGGTGTGGGAGACTCCAAAACCTCTCTGGCTAACCTGTTCCAGTGCATAGTCACTCTCCCAGTAAAGAAGTTCTTCCTTCTGTTCAAGTGGAACTTCCTGTCCATCAGTTTCTGCCTGTTGCTTCTTGTGCTATTGCTTGGCACCACTAAAAAGAGCCTGGATCCATCCCCTTGACACCCTCCCTTCAGATACTTACATTACATTGATGGGATCCTCTCTCAGTTGCCTCTTCTTGAGGCTGAACAGGCCCAACTCCCTCAGCGTTTTCTCATAAGAGAGGCATTTCAGACCCTTGACTAACCTAGTAGCTCTCTATTGGGCCTCCTTCAGGAGATCTGTGTATCTCTTGTACTGTGGGGCCCAGAACTCGACACAGTACTCCAAATGTCATCTTGATAGGGCTTAGTAAAGGGGCAGAATCATCTTCCTTGACCTACTGGGAATGCTCTTTCTAATGCATCCCAGGATTCCGTTGGCCTTCTTGGCCACAAGGACATACAGCTGGTTCATGGACAGCTTGTCCATCAGAACACCTAGGTCCTTCTGCACAGAGCTGCTTTCCAGCAGGCTGGCCCCCAGCCTGTGCTGGTATATGGGGTTATCTTCCCCTCAGGTGCAGGACTCTGCATGTGCCTTGGTTGAATTGGTTGAATCTCTCCAACCTGTCAAGATCCTTCTAAATGGCTGCACAGCACTCTAGGTATCAGACACTTCATCAGTTCTATATCATCAGCAAACTTGATGAGAAGGCATCTGCCCCTTCATCCAAGTCATTGATGAGCAAGTTAAACAACATTGTACCCAGTACTGTTATTTAACCTGGAGGACGGGGTTCATCTAATCTGGAGAGGTGTTAAGTCATCCTATGCCCTGCATCAAAACAACTTGCAGAAGTAAAAAAAATGAGCTTTTGTAATAGGAGACCTATAAGAGACCCAGGTGAAAGATGTGATGAGGAAACTTCCAACCCAGGTGCAGCCCTTGGATTATTATTATCTTTCATATAGGAAGTGATGAAGTTGCAATAAGAAGGCCAAGGGGAATCTAAAGAAACTTCAGAGCCTTGAGACAACTGGTTATAGGATCAGGAGCATGTGTTCTCCTCTATCTTCCAGTTGCAGGGAATGATGAGGGAAGAAACAATAACTTACAGATAAATATCTGGCTCCATGACTAGTGTTCCTGGCAAAAATTTGTGATTTTTTGATTGTGGGTTGGCCCATGACACCAGGCCTGCTGGCAACAGGTGAGGGTACAATCGTCTCAAAGGGAGAAAAAGATCTTTGCACAGGACTTAGCAGGGCTCATTGAAAGAGCTTTAAGCCACATTTGAAGGAGGGATAAAACCAGGCTTGCTAGAGGTAGCCTGGTGGCTGCACACCAATGTTTGAGGGATAGAGCGGTAGCAATGTCCTTCACACTGTGCCATGATGTGTGAGTACACTGGAGTGCCTGTGAAGTGTCCCCATGCACACAGCACGTAGCCATGTCAGTGGAGGCGAGGGTTGGAGATACACATAGCAGAAAAGACACAAGAGTTGCTGATGTGCTAGAAACCACAGAAACACCTGAGAACAGTAACATCGAAATTAGATCTTCTTCCCCAAAAATGGTGGCAGGTCAATAGCCCAACTGAAATGTGTTTACGCCAGTGTACACAGTATAGGCAACAAGCAGCGGGAGCTGGAAAGCACGGTGCAGCAGGAAATTATGACAGTAGCCATCCTGATAGTAGCCATCACAGAGACATGGTGGGATAACACGCACAACTGGAGTGCTTCAATGGATGGCTGTAAACTCTTCAGAAGGGACAGGTGAGGAAGAAGAGATGGTGGCTGCACTGTATGTTAGGGAGTATTTTGACTGTCAACAGCTCAGTGATGGTCAGGCTAGAGTTAAGCATTTATGGGTGAGAATTGGGATTGCCATCTTTGCCTCAGTTTTTAATAATAAAACCATTTGTTCTTGGGGTATCTAGCTCCCTGACATGGAAGACAGGGAACGGAATGAAGACCTGATAATCCAAGCAAAAATGGTTAGCGACACCACTTAGACACAGAAATCTATAGTACTGAAGGAGTTGTTGGAAATGCTCACCAATCCATTTTCAATGATTTGTCAGCAGTCCTGGCTAACCAGGGAGTCCCAGCTGACTGGAAGTTAGCAAATGTGATGCCCATTTACAAAAGGGGCCAGAAGGAGGATCTGGGGAACTACAGGCCTGTCAGCCTGACCTTGGTGCCAGGGAAGAATATGGAGCAGATCATCTTGAGGGGCATGACATGTCATGTACAGGACAACCAGGGGATCAGGCCCAGACAGCATGGGTTTAGGAAAGGCAGGTGCTGCTTGAGCAACCTGATGTCTTTCTATGAACAACTGACCTGCCTAGTGGATGAGGGGAAGGCTGTGGATGTTGTCTGCTTGGAGTCTAGTAAAGCCTTTGACGCTATTTCCCACATCACTCTCCTGGAGAAACTGTCTTCCAATGGCTGGGTAAAAAATTGGTTGGATGGCTGGGCTCAAAGAGTGGGGGTGAATGGAGTTAACTACGTTCAGGAGGTTCAACAAGGTGAAGTTCTGAGTCCTGCACTTGAGTCACAACAACCCCATGCAGTGCCACAGGCTTGGGGAAGAGTGGCTGGAAAGCTGCCTGGTGGAAAAACACCTAGAAGTGTTGGTCAACAGCTGGCTGAACATGAGCCAGCAGTGCGCCAAGGTGGCCAAGAAGGCCAATTGCATCCTGGCTTGTATGAGGAATAATGTGGCCAGCAGGACCAGGGCTGTGATTGTGTCCCTGTACTGGGCACTGGTGAGGCTGCATCTCGAGTACCATGTCTACTTCTGGGCCCCTCACTACAAGAAAGATGTTGAGGTGCTGGAGTGAGTCCAGAGAAGAGCAACAGAGCTGGTGAATGGTCTGGAGCACAAGTCCTGTGAGGAGCGGCTGAGGGAGCTGGGAGTGTTCCTCCTGGAGACAAGGAGGCACAAGGAGGACCTTATCATTCTCTGCAACTCCCTGAAAAGGAGTTTTTAGTGAGGTGGGTTCCAAGTGACAGGAACCAGGAAGTAGCAAGTGATAGGACAAGAGGAAATGGCCTCAAGTTGCACCAAGGGAGGTTCAGGTAGGATATTAGGAAAAATTTCTTCACTGAAACGGTGATCAGGCATTGGAACAGGCTGCCCAGGGATGCAGTGGAGTTACTATCTCTGGAGGTATTTAAAAGATGTGTAGATGTGAGGCACAGGGGCATGGTCTAGTTGTGGACTTGGCAGTGTTAGGATTACATTTGAACTTGATGATCTTGAGCACCTTTTCCAACCTAAATGATTCTATGATTCTATTCCTTCACGTCTTTAGAGAAACAATCTGAGTGTGGCCAACAAGGATGTGCAGGGAAGTGCCTTTTTTTCTGTTGGTAGAGTAAGGACTACAAATAAGGATTTTATGCTAATGCAATGGCAACATCAAGAGCTTTAAACCCCGATCTTATGTTTTCTAATACATGTTCATCTCCTATGTTGACTGCTTCCTTATATTGTGAGGATAAGTTTCTAACTAATGTTCAAACATGTTGTTCTGAGCTTGTTTGAAAATGGCTATGGAGACTCTATAGAGAGAATGGAACAAAAGAGAAGAATCCCTCCCTCTTCACTCAACCTTTATGAACACAGAAGCTATTTTTAATATTACAAATGAATACATATGGGGAAACAGAACTTGTCAGCAATAGAGTGTCAGCAGCATCTGAGACTGAAAGATGCAGGAAAGAAGGGCTGGCAGCTCTTAAGGGCTCTGCTTCCCCAGGCAAAGCAGCAAGTCTCCCACACATCTTTACTGGACAATTAGCTGTTTGAAATGTTTTGCTGCACTTGCCAGCCCCATTGATAGAGCTGGCCTTGCAAAGAATTTAAATACATCAGGATACCCAGTGACATTCTTTATCCTACAACTAGCAGCTCCTTCCCATCTCAGAGTCCTGCTATCAGATATTGAAGGTGTGGCTACTTTCACTTACTTTTTTTCCATTGGTGACTTTATTAAGTTTTGATCTCGGCCTGAAGTTTATAACTTGTGTCTGTATATTTTCATAAAACATCCACTTGAGGACCAAATTCTGCTCCAGTTGCTCCTACATAATATGTTTCAAAACTGAACGGATTAATAGGAATGGATTAATTTAGTTCAATTTAGGGACTTTAGTTTAGGTTAAATATCAGGAGAAGGTTTTTCACCCACAGAGTGGTTGAGCACTGGAACAGGCTCCCCAGGGAAATGGTCAGAGCACCAAGCCTGTCTGAGTTCAAGGAGTGTTTGGCCCATGCTCTCAGTCACATGGTATGTTTCTTGGGGTGTCCTAAGCAGGGCCAGGAGTTGGACTCAGTGATCCTGATGGGTCCCTTCCAACTCAGTGTATCCTGTTATTCTATGAACTTTGTAGTCCACATAGCAAGTCATCAGAGCCACAAAACAAGATTTTTTATTTTCCTCAAAATACTATTAGAGTGGAGAACTGACACTTCATTCTGACATTATTTTCTTAGATTTGTTTCTAACCTTGTTTTTCATGGAAGCAAAGTAGTTTTTCAAGAAGCAAATACTATTCAGAGAGGCAGGCTTCTGTTTCCAGTGGACAACTTTTCACAGTTATCCACAATTGCAAAGGCATTGAGATCATCACTCAAGCTACTCAGCAATTTTTAATACCCCAGTTTTACAAAGCACACACCTATCAAGACAATCTGAAAAACACACATATGCTGTTTTATAGAAAAAACACTCCCTGCATGTAGCCAGTAACATCCCTTGCAGTATCAAAAAGCATACTGTAAACACAAGCTAATTATATTGCCCCAGGAAGGTTATCTTAACTGCAAATTCACAAACAAAGAAACCAAGACCCAGAAGGCTTATGTAACTTGGTTAGTAGGAATTTTGTGGTTAAGGCACTGGTTCTAGAAATCTTTACCGAGTTCCTCATGCTCCAATTACTGGGCTGCACTTCTGAAGGGATTCCCCTGTGAAGAACTGCTAGTTTACAGCTGCTCTCCTAGCTATCTGCTGCAGACCATCCGATTCCTGTCTGAATTTGTTTGGTCATTTTCATTGAATGTGGCAGTGTCAGCAGAGGCAGTTCATCTCTTTGTTCTGCATGTACAAGCAGGCAGGTCTCTTTTGGGGAACTGTCACATATGACTTGCTAGCTGCATATGTACCACCACGGATAAGAGCACTTCTGTCCAGGAAATTTTGAGGTAAGCCACTTAACAAGCTGCCTCTGTGTGTCTAGAAGGCTGGAATTCAAAACACTCCAAGGCCTGAACTGCCTCCTACAGATGAGCCATTTCCAAATGCTTTTCATATAGCACAGCGTAAGGGCCATCAGCACAGTTCAGCTGGTGAGCAGCAGGGTCATGTGTAGCTTATTTCAGTATCTCCATCCCAAACATCCCATACACCGGGGCATTCTGAAAATTTGGGCTCTTGTGTCAAGATAGGTCAGTCTGTATCTGGTTCCCCTTCAAATGTTTCCCAAAGTACAAACATCTGGTCTTTTTCAACGGCATGGAAGGCAATTTAGCATGCAGCTTCAAATGTTTCTCAAAATCTTCCCCACAAACGCTTAGAAATATAGGCTGTTGTGCTCATGCTGTTCTCCAAGTGCTGAAGTATGTGGTATTACACCAGTGTAAGATAAAACTGAGGGGATGAAATGACCCCATGAGAGGCCCTTCTGGACAGCAATGGTGAAAATGAAGCTGTTAATCATCATACTGCATCGTGATGAGACTCTGCTGCCAGGCTAATAAATACCCTGATCCAGCATGGTATGGATGCACAACCAGATGTGTTCTTGTCTGCAGAGAAAGCAGAGGGATTTCAAGGTCTGCAGTGGGTCTGCTGGAGACAGAGGAAGTATTAGTAGTGTTAGCAATTTGAATAGTTAAATTGATGAGGGGCTCGGGGAAAATGTCAGTAAATTAGAAATCATTAGAGACATTTGAAAAGCATTAAGGTTGAGAATTTTGTTAAAGGACATGTTTATTACAGAGATGATTGAACCCTTTTAGAAATTAAAAGACATTTTGTATCACTTGACTGAAAGAACAAGGGCATAGATATGTCTGTAAGTACACACACACACAGTCAAACACACTGGCAAGCTTCTAAAAGAGCAAAGTTTCAGACAAACAAAACGAGAACAAGAATTTCAACAGGGTAAGAAGTTGAAACAGAAGCTTTTAAGTGCTTCCTGATTTCTTGGGTCAAATATTGAATATGAAAAAAAGAGAAGGCAGAACAACATAATTTTCTGTTTGATTCTCCCTCCCGTT
>WEIV01020644.1:40080-55196 GCA_013390005.1 Calyptomena viridis
AAAGGCTTCTCTAGGCTTTCTCCTTTTGTGCATTAAAAGTTTTAAATATTGTAAAACTAATTATTTTATGAGATCTGCACTGCTGTATTGTCTAAATGTGCAGACAAAATACTTTTTTTTACCATAATCAGCAGAAATCATCCATCTCTATAATGTTTTCTAACCTCTTGATTAGCACAAAGTTAATTTGGTGCTTATCAGTCCAAAGCAAGGGGAGCATGAAATTAAGTTAGGGCCAAATCTTCATTTCCTTCCTTCCACAACTTCCTTTTGACACAAACAGTCATTTTCTTGAATAATGAATGAGTTTAAAATAGATGACAACTTTCTGATTTCGCTATAGAGTATTTTCATGTTATTCACTATGGCATTTTTCTTTGCTGCATCTTATTTATCTCTACCCCCAAATCTCTTCAATACTCCCTTAAATACAGGTACAGTTTGGCTCTGGTGTAACTCTCTGGCTTTCCAACTTCCTTTCAAATACAAAATTAGAATTTTTTACTTATTTTCTAGTAACATCAATAGATGAAATGATGTTAAATATAGCTGTTTCTTTTCTAATTTTATGACAAACCATAGTGGTCCAAGGAGTAGCTTCTTTTAGTTTTGAAGGCTGAACTTTATCCTCCTCAAACTGTAATATTCCCCCACTATTGTCTACAGGAGTTTGTCTTTCTCTCCTGCATCAATATGCAGCACAAGCAGGGAGGCTGCACTTCTGAAACAGCCATGTGGAGTCTTCAAGAGGTCACCTGAAGCCACCTGAGGAGTCACCAGCAGGATTTTCCAGTGATTATCATTTTCCTTAGTCTTCCTTGGGTTTTTTGCAGCTGTGGATTGAGCTTTAATGAAGGTTAGCTATGGTGTATGGGTTAAGATAAATTAAGACATGGGACATCACCCCATGTTTCCTAACAAGGTTTCCCTTCTGTAGAAATTCATGGCACATTTCTGAATTTCCTTCCATCTCCCTCTACACTTCTTGCTTCTTAGGGAAGTGTGTTTTAAAGGGACATTGTTCAAAGATATGTCATTACATTTCAGATATTTCAGCTGGAATTTCTCCACATGCAGAACTGCAGCATGTCCCAGTCTTATTAAAACAGTAAGGACTTTGCACAATGACAATTATGCCAACAAGCTCAAGCTTTACAATGCAAAATACATCACAATCTTTCTTGCTCCTGTTACCTTTTCTTCCTGTTTTGCCTACAACATTAATGGATGCTTCTATTCAGGAGACATTTTAAAAGGGCATTTTTTTGAAGCCACTTGGAATTGTCTTTCTTGATACACTTGATAGCCCTACTGAAATCAAGTTTGCAGTATGGGGCTTTGTAATTTCATGCTAGAACTGCATAAAATAGAAGAATAACTCATCCAGAAGGAGGGGATTATGTAACAGTAATGAAGGAGAATCAGCCCAGGTAGGGAAGATCCTTCAGAAAGCTGCTGGTTCTGCAGTGCCATACACCTGCTAATTGGTTTCAAAAAATGGGGAGACACACTGCCAACAAGTGGAAGAAAAGAGAGGGAGAAAAAAAGCTTGATATTAATATAGCTCACCTAAATTCACTCAGAAAAAAAGAAATATTGCACTTCAATAAAATCCTCCTTTATTGTCCAGGCTCCATCTTGTGAATGTCTGCATTTCCTTCTATGGAAAAGGTGTCACTGGTGTATTTCAGCCACTGAGAATGAAGAGTGAGGCATTTAGCTTAGGGATGTGCTCAGCCTGTTACAAGTCATGTCAAACAGGAGCAGGACAGTTGAGTGCTGGGAGAACTACAAGACACCACATTAAGAATTTGTGTGAAAGTGTGCTGAGTTAATGGAAGCTGTGGATTCTGCCCCAGAAAGGACACTCATTAATAAAGCAAAAGGATTACTGACAGACACACTGAAGAAATTTTGAAGATTGATGAGCTGAACTTGGAAATCTCATTAACTATTCCAGCACTTGGATGCTCTAGGAGTGCCACAGATCTCCACTGGAGAATAGGATAGACAGCCCTACACAGCCTACCTTGCTTGCCCTGGTATTGGAGTACGTGAGGATGGGACTAGTGTGAGAATGGCAATGACACTCAGTGCTGTATACAGCTATTCTAGGCTACTCCTTGCCTTGAAAACACCCACAATAAAGGCACAGATAAAATACACTGTCAGCCAAGGGTGTACAATCACAAACTCAGGAGAAAAACCAAGGATGAGAATTGCCATGGATAGGGGCAGGAGATGGGCAGAGAACCAAAGAAAGAGGGCTAGAGGAGCTCTGCTGCAAGAACAGCCCACTAGGTTCACCCTATCATTTTTTTATCCATTATGAATTCTCCTTGCTGCTGTTAATTTTATGGAGATTACTGTTTTATTGACCTATGCACCAGGATTTCCACATTTGTCTCCTATATGGTTACTGTTTTCTAAGAATCTCATGTACAATTCAGCTGGAATTGCTCTAACATGCAGAATCCTATGTCATCTAAAAATGAGGTTACTTCACTCTTCATAACAGTTCTTCAAACATTCATTCAGTAAATACACCAAAAGCATCAGTCCTACCATGATGCCTTTCACCACTCGCTGTTAAACACTTACCTGTTTTGAAAAATGATACATTTCTGTGCACTGTTTAACTCTCACATAATTTCTAATGAAGTAATGTTACCCTAAAGCTCTTAATTTTCTTAATAACACCTTTTGATACTTTTTTTTCATAATGTCTTGCGAGCAATGGCCACCCAGTAGGAGCAGGCAGTTAGGAGACATGGAATAGTGAAATCCACACTGTCACACTTGGGCAGGTTAGAAGATTGCAGAGCACAGCAGTGTCCTGCCACTTTGACCATGCTTTCTCCCTCTAGCATGAAAAGCTCTCTGGTTAATAAATTATATTTTAAAAATGAAAACTCACAAAACCAAAGATGGCACCTCAGGCAAACAGTAGCAAAGCCAGATATTAGAAATTGGAATTTACTGAAGGAAAGTGAAGATTTGAAGGATGACTGCAGGTGACTGCAGGCCAATGAAAGCTGTTTGAGGACATCAATAGAAAACCTACATAGAGTAGTGGATGATGCCAGGAACACATTGGAAGACAAAAAAATCAAACAATTAGAACTACAAAGTAAAAATTTGGTTTAAATCAATGAACCACTGAAGTCAGAGATCATGGAAATGTCCTGCCAGATTTCTCTATGCTAAGATAATAAAATGTATCAAAAAGTGGATATATTAGAAGTAAGAAAAATGTTTGAAAATGAGGGACATTTGGAATGCTTGCAAATCATGCTGGGATTGAAGGAGAAACTGTATAAGCAAGAAAAACTCAGAGCCTGCAGTTAAGGAACATATTAGAAGAACTTTACAAGCTCAGAGAAGTTCAGAGGAATTGGATTCTGCAAGTGAAAGGACAACTAGAAGAATTAGCTGAGAAAGATGCACTTTTGGCAGTAGTGATGAGAACAAATCCTGGCATGTTTCCCCTTACTGCATAAGTATGCTGAAGCCAAGCTTCTGGAGAGCTCCTCTTTGCTTAAAACACAAAATTTGTTCTGATACATTTGGAATATCTTAAAGGTCTTGCTGTCAATAGCACTTTTCAATTACTATTTCATCAGTAACAACAATCCACTGTGTTCAGTGGCAGTGTATTTGATATACCGGTGCAAATCCTTATCCGTACTTCAATTTTAAAAAGAAACTACTACCATTTTAAGAATAGCTATAAAAGGCTCTGCAGAACTCTCCATATCAATTTAGTAATTTCCTCTTGTACTGGTTCTGACTATGATAGAGTTAAATTTCTTCACAATAGTTTGCATGGGTTTGTGATTAAAACAGGGATATTTTCATTATCACTGAGTATTGCTTACACAGTGCCAAGGCCTTTTCTGCTTCTCACACTGCCTCACCAGCGAGGAGGCTGAGGGGACACAGCTGGGACAGCTGACCCCAACTGACCAAAGGGATATCTCACACCATGTGATGCCATGCTCAGAAATAAAACTGGGGTTTGGAGGTGGAAGATGGCAAGAGCTGCCATTTCTCAGAGACTGGCTGGGCATTGATTGGTTGATTGTGAGCAAGTGTTTTCTTTTGCATAATTTTTTTTACTTGGTTTTGTTTATTGTGTTGTTTTCTCCTCTCCCTTATAAAAAAAAGTTAAGTTCCCTTTATCTCAATACAGAAGTTTTCCCATTTTTACCCTCCTGACTCTATCTGTAGTCCTACAAGCAGTTGTGTGTTGTCAGTGCCTACCCAGGCGAAACATTCTGTATATTAATACGCAAGTTCATGTGGGGTTTTTCTAGAAATCAAGTAAACGTTATGTTCTGACCATAGTTTTTTTTAAATTACATTGTTAATTGTGAATATATTTTATAGCAGATAGCTGCATGTAGTAAAAACCCAACAAAGGGTTGGCTCAGGCAAAGGAGACAAAAAAATGCAGTTTGTGTTAATCTGACTGAAAGTGGGCAATGTACAGTACTTCATCCGGGATCCTGGAATCCACTTTCCCACTATACTGTCAGCTTGTAAGTTTTTCACCTATGGGTCACATTTCAGATTGCAGAGTATATGTTTTCTCCAGACTTTGAGAAAGAGCATGGACGAACCTAAAGATGTAGGAGGGTATGTTAGTAAACATACTAACATATGTTTGGTTGGTTAAGAAGGGTTTTAATTGGTGGATATTAATTTAGACAGTGCATATTTACATTTAGCTGAAACCTTTTGTTTGTGCATCTAGACACAATAGGCACTGGAATTTTTAAAATACAAATAAATAAATACATGTCATTTTTGTGGATGAAAAGTTAAATCCCAAAGCCCAACATGGCAGCTGGCCAACTGGCAATCATACTGAGCCTTCAGAATTATCCCTGACATTTATGCACAAAGCAGGTAGATGAAGCTTGCCAGGGAGAAGCTGGAAAGCAAATGTGCGCTGAACAAATACAATACAGGGAAAAAAATTGTGAGATGGTGAAGGAAAAGCTGTGATTCCAGGACATAATTTTCACTGTAGCTTGTACCAGTGGCAGTGGAGAAAAATTCCAGAGATGAAAAGCCTAGAACAACCCCTTAATCTCTGTGCCTGTCCTGTGTGACAAGTCACCCTTTGAAATCAGAAGAGATACAGTCTAGAAAAGGAAAGTCTGAGCATAAAGAGATTGGGCAATGCACAGAGGTAAGATGAAGCCAGTACAAAGAATTCTATTTAAGATGCTGAACTGGGACTCAGAGGAACTAAATTTTCTTCCTGTGTCCTTCCTCCTTTTCCTCTGGCAAGTCAATCTTTCCATATCTCAGTTCCCCAATGGAATAATGAAGCAGTAATATTAAATAGCATGTTTCTTTGCATACTTCAGAGCATTTGTTTGTTTGTCTATTTTAAACCAGAATAATTTTACAGAACTGAGGAAAGGAATTATAAAACAACTGGTTGAAAGAGCAAATCAGAGGCGGCAAAAAAGAAGTTGTGGCAAAGGCTACGAGTTAGAATCTCTTACTTTGGATCAACAACATCAGTCAGAACAGTTAATGTACACATAAAAATGGTTTAATCAGGGAAAATGCCTTCTACAACTAGAATCCAATCTAAATAGAGACTTTCCAGTACTATTGTTATTGGATAATACTGATCATGAAATGTGAACTGCTTAAGGAGGTATTTGTGCCAAGGTAGTCTGAACTGTGTTACCTGGCATTCATGGATAATTGCACCTGTGCAAAGCCAGACTGATGTTATGGAATTCTTGATGTCCAGTGCCACAGGAAATGCTATGAGAAAAACAAATGTTTGGTTGGATCAAAGGTAAAAAGGGTTCCAGAAATATGTCTTGATAAGAGTCACAGAAGATAACTCTCCAGTGGGATAGCTTTCTTGCCCTCATTTTGCAACAGATCTTCTCAACTATCTTCAGCTGCTGTTCTGAATGCAGAGCACACACAAAATCTGAGGGTGGCTTACACAGAGGTGTCTGTAGAAGCCAACAGCAGCATTGCAGCTTGAAAAGGTATTACAGTTTAAAATTGTTACTTCACAAAACATGTAAATATTTGGTGAATTCTGCACAGAGAGAAAACAAATCTTTCTCTGGTTTTGATAAACTATTTCAATAGCAGTATTTATAGGTCATACAAAGTAAGGGTTTTTTTCCTGTTAAACCAGGGATAAAGAACCAGAATGAAAAATCACATATGCACTATCCTTTCTCTAATTTGCAGTCTTTATGAATGATATAGAGGCTCAGATAATCCTATGATGTTTCTGTCTTTTTCATCTTTATTTTAGGAAAAAAAAAAGGAAGGAAAACTATGTGCTTGCTTATTAAAAAAAAAAAGGCACAAATTCGTATTTTTAATTTACACATTTTTCATGTTCTGAATATAGTTGTAGGGCTGAATTCTTCAGAGGAAATCTGTACAATTACAGTCAGGTGACACCACCTTCATGTTGAAGACACCAATACGTGCCAGAAAGTGCTACATGATGTTATAAGCAGCAGAAGGGAAGTCAAGCAAGAAGTGACTTGAAACAGGTACATAAGCATATCTGTTATACAGATATGTTATATCTGTGTGTTTTACAAACTTTTGCTTTCTTTACAGTTTACTAGAATTTGGTTAAAACCACACTTGGAGCAGCAATTCACTGCTTTTAAACAGCAATTTTCTTAATCTTTACATACAAAGATGATAAAAGCTGGTTTTTCTTACCTGCCTGATTTCATTACTTTTTCTGGCATTCCTTCTTTCCAAGTGCACTCTTGCAGACAGTTTGCAGTGTACATGGGGCCTCATGAGGGTTCAGATGCACACATACTGTTGCAATTATCCTAACTAGAAGGCCACTGTATCATAACAAGTTAGTGATCAATAGCACAGCTAACCTGAGACAGTGTGGACTTGCGCTGTGCTGCACATTCAGCTTGGTATGCAGGCTCTGGTGTGCTGCACATATCCACTGGCCACAGGAGATTCCCAGCCTGCTAATGGTAATGGAGCAGCCTGCTGGCAGCTCCCATGTGGCACCAGTGATTACACCACCTGCATGTCCTGTATCTTAAAACACACTTCCATTTTTTCTAAGTCTTCCTCCAGTCTTTCAGAAGATACAAAGGAATGATGTACGCTCTGTAAATATTGGGGGTTTAATTTCTTCCTGTAAATTACAGTTTATTCCTGTATATTACATATTGCAGTAAGTGCTGAAGACCTTGACCAAAAGGACCTTTTGTGCTCTCTCCATGTTCACAGATGATCCTGCCCTTGAGCATGCAGAATTGTAACACTCGACAGGTGCATTAATGTCACCTTGTTTGGGAATGGAGAGGCAGTGTGGAGAGATCAAATCACTTACTGAGATCATAGAGCCTGTGGAAACTGAACTTAGATCTTCAGCAAGTCTAAAAAGATGTGTATTGCTCTTGCATTTAAAGCAATTCGCTGTAAACACGAGACCTCATTAGATGTTTCTCTTGCACACAGAAATTAATTTTCTTCCTTCACATACTTACGTGACTGAACACTGAGGTGTCACTTTACATGATGACACCTAATAACCAGTGAACAGAAGTAGGAGTTGAGAAATGCTTGTGATATTTAGCTACAGATGCAGACTTGTATGGTCCTGATGTTTGAGAATGCTGAAGCTACAGCTGACTCAGTATCAATTTCTTTACCTCAACACTGTCTCTACTACCCCAACAACTTGAGGTTGTTGGAAAAAACACGCTAAAAAGTTGCTGAATGTGCTGCATTTTCAGACGTGCTGCACTCCTGCAGCTCCTACTGACTCCCCTGATGCTGAACCAAGACAGCTGTACAGAGAAGCAAAACTGCTGTCCCTCCCTGGAAAGAGCTCCAGACACTCTGTATATCAGTGCTGACTTCATAGGAGTATGAGGATCTGACCACAAAGAAATCAGAGATAGTACATATAAAAATCTTTTCACTGCAGGCACCAAGTGTATTTCTGTGCAACTTGCCCTGTCTCCCACAACCTGTCACATTTAGCAAGAAAGACTCTGGAGGAAAGATGGAAGTAGTAAGTCAGGCTATTCAATTATTTGAAAATAATCTATTCCAAAGGGAACATAGGCTACAGACTTTTAAAAAGATAGGACTTTAGAGCTGACAACTGTATCTAGCGTGTCAATGTGGTAATGAAGTTAGTTCTGCACTGTTTGGAAAACAGCAAATTTCCTTGCAAGGTTTGTGATTAAACATCTAACAGAAAATAGTGATTTCCTTGCAGGCACTTAGGCACCAAGTATAAAGAGTTAGAGGAAGAGCCCACTGGAGAAAGAACCTACAAAATATCACTGTTGAAAGCCACTGTTATTGTAGAGTCATCATACTATTCACTGTTAATTATAAAAATTATTATCTATAAAAATGAAGTACCCAGTGGGATAAAAAAAGTATGCTATTTAATGTGCAGAAATCCTTTTACACACAAGAAAAATTGGTGCCTATTTTGTAAAAAACAGCAGTTGGAGAGAGGACAGAGAGAGAGCATACTGACTTGCATGTATATCTTGTTATTGAGGAGGATCAACAAATTAGCTAAATTACAAAGGAGAAAAACTATGTTTTGCTGCATATGAGTAAAGATTTCCATAATGAACTTGAGAAAGCAGAAGACCAATGTTTGTTTACCTGGGGATGGAGTGGGAAAGAAAGAATTTCTGCCCAGAAATATTAGAATATTAGATCAAATGGAAATGTATGAATAAATTGAGCATGAAGTATTTGGAAGAAACCTGAGAAAAATTGTGCTCCTTAGAATTACTCTAAAATAATACCCTTAACTTTTTGAAGGAAGTCTTGCTTGTTCTGTGTCATTTCCCTTTTATTTTTCATTGTCTCTTCCCTTCCAAGTCTGAATTTTTATTTTGGTGAGGAGAAATTTGGTGAGCAGACAAAACCAATTCCTTAATTTTTCTACATATTTATTTTATATTCGGAGAAGAGAACAAACATGAAATGAAATTAATACACGGAAATTCATCCAGCACATGAACAGGATTCCTATAATATCTATTCACAGCCTGGAACAGTACTAGGTACAAATATGGATATCATAACTGAGAAAGCTACACATCCTCCTTCTGTGATACCAGAATGCCAAAATCTATGTTGTTTTAGTCTTTATTTGCAAATAATGACTTCTAAATTCTGCATTTTTTTTAGATGAGGCAGCAGAGAATTCTCTGAAAAACAGTCTAGATAAAAAAGAATAATCTAATTCAATAGAAAAGATGAGAAAATTTTATTTGCTAGACTTCTCTCTAGGTAAGAGAGTAGCTTCTTTTTCAATAAATAAACATGTTGATTTATTCACGGTTACATATCAGGTAAACATTGTAGAGCAACACCAAGAGTAGTTCAGAGGATGCAACTCAGTAAAAACTAACAGGTCACACACTTAGGCAAGAATAATGAACTGCAGAAACATAAGGTGAGGAAGAACAAGCTAAATAATCACATGTCAGAAACAGATTTGGATGTTAAAGTAGATCATAAGCTGAATAGGAGTGAGCAATGTTATGCTGCTGTAAAAAAGGCAAACTCTTTATTGCTATAAATTGCCATAAGCAATTTATAGCCTGTGTTATAACCTAAAAAATATTTAGCAATTCTTCAGCTCTCCTTGAAGCTGTCTGCCCAAGCTATGTCCAATTTTGGATGCTTAAAGTGTGGTCCTGTTGGGAAAAAAAACAGAGGAAGATAACAATAACTATCAGGCTGGCTAAAAGTATACTTGTAAAGAAAGGCTGAAGAAATTAGGATAAATTTAATCTTGCATTCCTCTGAAAAGCTGAACTTCAGAGAAAAGAAAACTAAGAGGTAAAACAATAGCAGCTTTCAAATACAAAGAAGGTAATTTCAATAAGAGGAACAAGCTGTTTTCTATGTCTGCTGTGCACAGGACAAAGACATTTCGCTCTCCTAACTGTTTGCTCATCTCTGTTGAAATGCTGTCTGGAAACGGACATGTTACCCAAAAAACACTAAATAGAATCTTTGCACTGGTGCATTCAAAATACACTTAAGAAATACAACTGGGGAAAAGCATGGTGGAACTGGAGAAAAAGGAAAAAAATCTTCCCATGATTGTAGATTGCTCTCCTCCTCTGAAGCAGCTGCTATCTGAAATTGTTTTCAAAGAACCTTCTCCTCACCTCTGTGCTGATGAACCTGCAGAAAAACCTTGCACAAGCTTGATTTGAAATGAAATAACTCCCATTTTGGAGTAGACCGTGTGATGAAGATGTAGTTATAAAATAAATAATGATTCAGCTCTAACTTTCAATTTTGTCCTTATTAAGTTGCTCAACCAGGTGTTGAAGCCAATAGAATTTGCTTTTCCTCTGTTGGAAAGCTATTTTGAGTGCAGCATGTCTGAAGAATAGCCACTTATTAGCTGCTCGGCAGTGCTCTCGGCTTTGCTGCTAGAATCCCCCACAATTGCTCGAACAACACTTTTGCCAATACTCATCCAGCTCAATCACCAGCTATAACACTGGAGTATGAAATTCTGCAGTGTTTGTGAGGATGGTAAGTTGCCTGCTGTTTAACATCTCTGTTTCACGGTCTGGTGTCAGGAGGGAGGCATTGCTGATTTTGATCTTCAGTTTGTATTTAATTCTTTCTCTCTTCAATCTATCTAAATGAATTCTCTTGCAGTCTCAGTGCAGTATAATGTTGCTATGTGCTGTTACAGAGTTGCCATGCTTCATGCTGGAGCTATCTTTCCTTTATGATGGGGGATGTAATTCTTCTGCATCCCAACTGGACTGTGAGGATTAATTAAAGTTTGCAATGCACTGTGAATACCTTGTATGCTATTGAAGTGGAAATTATTGTTTATTACAGCCAGTCTGAATGCCATCTGGGATCTCCATGTTCCTGTTTCAGCTGAGTTGTACATTACCAAGCTCGATCTGGTACCATGAATGAAAGGTTAGCATTGCAGTCTCTTGTTCTGCAACATCCCTTTTCTTTTTCTGCACTTCTACTCTGATATGGGTTGGATCCACAAAGCAGTGGATTCCCTTTGGCCTTCTTCACCGTCACCCTTGCCTGCAATTAACTTCAAGTCAGCTTTGCAATGATGGTGGGATTGGGCTCTGCATTTTGCAAAAGACACTTTTTCTCATGCAATAGAATTGTGCCTTTGTGTGGTATCTAAAGTCCTATGTGGACATGATGAAAAGGGCTGAGATCCAAGAGAGCAATATAAGTGATGCATAGCCATCCCACAATATTCCTGTATGTTTGCAATACGTACACGACTGAACCCAAAACCTCTTTTGTTAGTTCACTGTGAGATCCCCTGCAGGGCCAGTGAATATCTCTAAACTAAACAAACCACAACCATGATTTGTTACTCTGCTTTTATGCACCAGCTTTAGGTCAGCTAAGAGTACATTTTAAAACATGTTCTTGTGACTTCAAAGTCTTTGTAAGCTCCAATAAGCAAATGGGGTTAAATGACTGTGGGAACTCCCCCAGTATCATGAGAGATATTCAAAATGGCATAAAATGTAACCACCCAACTAAATTGTAAGCTTTTCCTAGGGAACAGATCAGCTAACAAAGAGTTTAAAGTTTACTTCCTAACTGAAGTATTCTATTATGTATCTTTTCTAAATAACCTGGGAGGTTTGACCTTCCTAGAAGTGCATCATTTTCACAGAGGTACAAGTGTAATCCTTTCACCACACTAACTACTGCTGTTTACATTTTGCAGATCTGACTGGTTTCAGTTTTAGAGTCAGACCTCAATGCTGAGTGCTAAAAAATACCTCTCCATCTGAGCTTTGTGTTCTCTCACTCCTCCCATTGCACCAGACNCATGCTGAGTGCTAAAAAATACCTACCAAAAGTTAGACACTCTCCATCTGAGCTTTGTGTTCAGATGTGCTCACTCCTCCCATTGCACCAGACTCTCCTCCATCTTTGAAATGTCCCTTCTGGCTTTTTGAAGAAAATTAATCTGGCAGGAATTCTGCCAGAATTCGGTGAGAACAGCGTCATATGCATCACTGTCCTCCTCTACCACCTTGAGACATTATTTTCCGGTTTTATGAAGAACAGCTTAGGTTGTATCTACACTTTCACATTCTGGAGCCAGCCTAGGGAGCAGTGCTATCTGATAATTTTCAAGCAACCACACTATGTGTGGTTGACAAAATATATCTGTTTATCTCTACACATGTCCAACCAGCTATCTGGTGTGTCTTCAGAGATATTAAGCTCTCAGAAATTTAATTAAAAGCATCAAGCGGTTATAGACAATAAACCGTATTAGTGTCCCTACCACGCAAAGATTTCAGCAAAGGTGACAGTCACCTTTGGCATTTGTCCTGGTATGGGGGAATCCGCATGAAGAGCTCAGAAACATGTTGCCTCTTACCCAGCCAGTAGCTGGGAGCAGGGGGATGAGATTTGAAAAGTGCAAATGGAAAGCTCCAGATGACATTTCAGAAAATATGGGGCTTGTGACAAATCTGAAGGGTAGATGAAGAGCTGGGAACCACAGAGACTGGAAACCAGAATGAAAGAATGATACAGGAGAAACTGACATCTAAATGTCTATTACAAGATAAACACAATTTATCGTCATTACAGCTTCTTTGATTACCTTTCAACATTTTTCTTAACGATGTCCATATGTTGCAAATAAAAGGGTTTTATGACTTTTGTTCTCTCACTCTCCCCATGGCTTACATTCCCACTTTAATTAACACGTTGACATCAGATGCCTCGCCCAATGCTCTTGCCGCAGAGCTCCCTGTTTTCGGTGATCCCCGTTCCCTGGAAGCCAACGCGCCGTCCCCCACTTGCCGTTCCGGCGGTGCCCGCCAGGTGGCGATGCCGGCACTGCTGTGCCCTCTCCAAGCCACCTGCAAGGACCGATTAAAGGCAGGGGGGGCTTTCGTCTAACAACAAATCCTTGAAATAAATGCTTAACATGGCTTGAAATGGTGAATAAAAGTAAGTTATCAGATTCTATGTGGATTTACTGAGGACCACAATAAGACGGGAAAGTAAAAAACGCAGTTAGGAAGTGGTAGCGTTGTCAGGAAGGGACAATGCTCACTTTAGTCACTGTGTATCTCTGTACAAGGAAAGCGCATCTCAAGAGTCTCTTAGTTACTTTTTTTCCCTGTTGATACAAATTTCATAGCGACAATAATGTCTTCTCCAGTCTGATCTCTTTGAAATTATCGTGACTAGATGAAGTCTTGGAATGAAATCCGTGGTGACTAAAACTGTAACTGCTCATGACTTACTCAAAACTAATTTCCTAGCTTGTGTGGTTATAGATGTAAGAATATCACTGAAGCTTGTTAACACTCTTTCCCTTCCAAAGTGCCCTTGAAATAATGCGGAATAAATAGACTCCACAACCTGTTACAGTTATGAAGTGGGTAGGTATTATGAACGCCTGGCACAAGCGAGATATCTCTCGTAAAACTTGTGCACCTTACTCCAGCCTGAACCACACCTTTATTCACGAAGATTTTCCATATTCATTGGGTTACATAACCTTTTCATGCATATTCAACCCCTGGCCCCACCTGTCCTCGCCTTGTATGTTAATTAGGTTCACGCCCTTCTGAGCATGCGTCCTTGGTCTTAGAAAGGCTTCTTTTCGGAGGGTTGAGGCCACAGGCCAGTTTTCTTTAGGCTAAACTTTTGACCTTTTCTCCTTTGCATGTGCGCTCTGGCTCTTTGGCTTTATCTTGAGTGAGTTTTGTTGATTCTTACTAGTCTGGAGACAGGAGGCTTCTTTATCTGTCTCTTGCATCTTTTGGTCTCCCCCTTGGTATTGTCCTTTATCAGTAGGTGGCTCCAGAAATTTGTATTTTCTTAGCTCTTTGTATTATGGCAAATGTTTAATTCATGTGGCTAACCCAAGCAAAAACCCCCCAACCTCTGTTTCACCCTCACTATATCAAGACTGCAATGATGTAATGATGCAAAGACTTTCTCCCTGCAGACAAAGATGATTGATGAAAAACTCAACATGAGCCAGCTCACGGCCCAGAAAGCCAACCATATTCTGGGCTGCATCAAAAGGAGCATGGCCAGCAGGTCAAGGGAGGTGATTCTCCCCCTCTATTCCGATCTTGTGAGACCCCACCTGGAGTACTGCCCACAGTTCTGGTGTCCAGGACATAAGAAGGACATGGAACTGTTGGACCAAGTCCAGAGGAGGGTCAGGAAATTGATAAGGGGACTAGAGCAGCTCCCCTACAAAGACGGGTGGAGGAAGTTGGGCTGTTCAGGAGAAGGCAGCATGGAGACCTCATAGCAATCTTCCAGTGTCTGAAGGGGGGCCTACAGCGAAGCTGGAGAAGGACTTTTCATCAGGAACTATAGTGGTAGGACAAGGAGTAATAGGTACAAAGTGAAAGAGGGGATATTAAGCTTAGATATTATAAAGAAATTCTTTACTGTGAGTGTGGTGATGCATTGAACAGGTTGCTCGGGGAGGTTGAGGATGCCCATGCCTGGAAGTGTTTAAGGCCTGGTTGGATGGGGCTGTGAGCAGCCCGGTCTGGTGGGAGGTGTCCCTGCCCATGGCACGGGTTTGGAACTAAATGATCTTTAAGGTCCCTTCCAACCCCCTAACATTCTGTGAGTCTATGATTCTATAAAGTAAAAAGATGAGGCTGTTCCCACTGCAAGTGGATGCTAGTGTAGTGTGGAGAAAAAAAAAAAAAAGGCAAAAAAAAGCTGGTGCTATATTTGGAGTGTTCTTAATTGCACTGTTCTATTTCTAGCTGCCAAAATCCACGCTAGAATTTTAATTAAGGGCTAAAATTGTGCCGCAGATCCTGACAACAGGAACCAGCCCTAACAACGGGAAACAGTTTAAACAGGTTTTGGAATAATCAGATTTTATCTCCCGAAGCGACGGTCGGATGAACATTAAAGCTGCTTTTGTTCTCCCGGAAAGGGCTGCGCTTGCTCGGCAAGCTTTGGGAATCCACTGTGGCCCGGCCAGGCACCGAGCCGCTCGCTCACACGGGGCCCGCACGGCCGGCAGGGAGCGGCCGTGAACGACCCCGGGGCCGCCCCCGCGC
>WEIV01020644.1:65153-77351 GCA_013390005.1 Calyptomena viridis
GGATTAATGAGGATGTTATATACAAGGAAAGGCCGAGAGACCCGCGGAACAGTCTTCAGGGGAATCTTACCAACGAGTAGGCCCTGCCATCAGGTATTTATGAAGAAGACAAGTAGGTTCTTTTGAGTGCTATCTAGAGGAAGGACAGGAATGAACACGAATTAAAACACAGCAAACTTATTTGATTATATGGAAAACCTTTTTACAGGGAAGAACATCAAACATCCAAACAAGTTGCCCAAAATGGAGACACTTGGAACTTACCTGAGCATTTGACCCTGCTTTTAAAAGGGGGTTGGACTAAGCAATCTCTAGGGGTCTTGTCCAACCTCAGCTGTTCCGTGATTCTGTGAAACCCTTAGTTGCAGTAGTGGCCCTTTTGGGACTCATTCAGGCATGACTGTGTGTTCTACTGGGCTGCCTGGAACTAAAGAGAACGGTACTGCAGGTGTGGTCTCCCTAGTGCTGGGTAGAAGGAATCTTCCCTGATCTGCTAGCTGTGCTTTTCCTAGTGCAACACAGGATGCTGCCTATCTTTGCTCTAACGGAGTATTGCTGGCCCATTTCCAACTGGGTGTCCACCAGGACCCCCATGTTACTCTCCTCAAAGTTACTCTCCAGTCAGTTGGGCCACAGTCTACCATTGTGCATGTGGTTGCTCCTCCTCAGGGGTGGGATGTTGCATTTTCATTTGTTGAACTTTTTGTTTCCTGTCTGCACACTTGTTCAGCCTGTCAAGGTCTTTCTGAATAGTACTACAACTCTGTGGTATCCCAATAGATACTCTTCTGTACCTGTCCGGGAGTTTATGCAGGAATGCTATGGAATCTTGGCTGCATATTGACACATTGCAGGTATAGTTAACCTGTAGAAGATGAAAAGCTGGTTGAATTATTGTGTATTTAAATATGTATCAAGCAATATGCCTTAGTTCTGTTACTAAGAAACTGGTGGAAGTTCAGAAGAAGCTTTTGGGAAGGTAATTTGCTGCCTTTTTTTTTTCCTTGGATATATATAGGAGTGGTGGTGAGTTTGTCTAAGCATGGTTGATTGTCACCTTTCTTTTGGTGAAGTTTTATGATAAACTGCTTGATCTCATGACTTCAGAGGCTGGAGAGTAGATCATTTAAATGCCAGTTTTCCTACTTTGTTAAGTCTGTGTTTACAAGAAACAGTTTGAGACTTTTCTCACCAGCTGTAATTGTGAATTGCTGAACCAGCACATGCCTGAGGTGTAGCCTTTGTGATAAATGGTAAATGTTACTCACCTCTCATATGTTGTGAGTTCTATAAATGTCCTGTAGGTGGGAGGCAGCTGAGGCACCATGGTTTGTCACTTATCTTACTATAAAAAGAACTATAGGCTGCTTAGTACAGGTCAGAGAAACAGCATGTCCAAAAAGCCCAACTTCTACTTGGGCATAGCTGTGCAACAGTACTGAGTGTTATGTTCAGGACTGTCATCAACTTGTTTTGTTCTGTTCTTGTGATGTTACAGCAAAAGTATGTCAGATCTCTTCTGATTCTACACAGCATCTGTTTTATAGTAATGTTAGGACAGTTTAAAAAGAGAATCCCTTTTCAAGGTGTCCCAGACACTTAGTAGTGTCATTGGTTTTGGATTACATTTGAATCTGAATGCTGTTTTTCTTGACTTCTTGTCTTTCCTGTCTACCACATAATTGAATCTAGTCCTTGGTTCAATATTTGATTCTTATTGTGAACTACTAGTAATTAAATTTACAAGTTAATGTCAATATTATATTCTTACTGTGTTTTTTTTCTTTGCAGGCAAAACTGGCAAAGAACTATGGAATGACACGCATGGATCCGTATTGCCGAATACGACTGGGGTATGCTGTGTATGAAACTCCAACAGCACATAATGGAGCCAAGAACCCCCGCTGGAACAAAGTTATTCAGTGCACTGTTCCCCCGGGTGTGGACTCTTTCTATCTAGAGATATTTGATGAGGTCAGAACTGCTGTATATTTTTCTACCCTTCCCCATCTGCTCTTTTAACTGAGGTTTGGGTGAATCCTTTACAAAGCACTGAGTTACCAAAGATAATTTCTGTGTTTTCTAGGAGGTGATGAAAATTTTTCAGAATGCCAAAAGCAGCAATGCATAAGGCTTTACTCTTCCCCAAGAATGTCAAAACTATTTTTCCTTTGGTAGCTGGTAAGGGGACTGGTGGGGTTGCCTACAAAAGAATAGAAGCAGAAGATATCTGTGTGTATTTAGGCTCCTCTTTGCTATCAAAATGCCCTGCAGCCTTCTATTATGCATTGTGCCTATTAAAAATACCTTGTTTGTACAGTGCTATTTTACTTGAAAATTCCTGAGTGCTATTCTAACCTAGGAAGACCTCGGAAATGCTGAGAATAAAACCATCTTATATAGACTGAGTGTAGTCACTAGGATTTATTAGGAGAAACTAAGGGCTACAACTCAGGCTATAGTTTGCCTGTTTTTTGCTGCCTCTCATGTAAAGCATGACACTGCAGCACTGGTGTGGTCATTACACAAATGAGGCTTTTGGATGCTCTTTTGTGGGCTTAGTTGATAAGGTTCAAGTGCCTGTTTCGTTGCTGCAGCAAAGGTGGCAGATCAGTGCTTGTATCTGCTCTTGAATTACTGAGTTTCATAGCCTAGCAGATAGAAGCTGTTTACATTAATGTAATGGCCTCTGATGTGATGTCACAAGAGTCACACAGACTATGCTGTTTATTAGTATGTTGTATTGCTAGAAGTGTTCTGCTTCAGGTTTTCAATTTTTGCTATTAAATATCTGCAATCTCTAATTCCATTTAAAGCATTATTCACCCTGGTTAGAAAGGAGATGGCCAAAATATTTACCAACGGTTCAGTAATTTTAAAAAGAATAAAAATTAACAAAATTAAATAGCATAAAATTGAAGTGTTAGTCAAGCATAATTTTAAGTTTGGGGTTTTTTTTCAGGGCTATTAACTTGATAATATTTTAAAGTATTATATTTAAATGATATTCCAGCGAGCCTTTTCAATGGATGACCGTATCGCTTGGACACACATTACAATTCCTGAGTCTCTGAAACAAGGAAATGTGGAGGATGAATGGTATAGCCTGAGTGGAAGGCAAGGTGATGACAAGGAAGGAATGATTAATCTGGTTATGTCATACACGGTAAGCCAAGTTTGGAGTGGGAGGAGGAAGAGAGAGAAGCTTATTAAGCAGTGGGAGTGAGATGTTTTAGGCTGAAGTAGAAGTAGTTGCTTTGTACAATACTGGGTGTTTGTGTGTGTTAGCATTTAAAATAATAATAAGTAAGTCTGGAAATAGCAGTCAAAAATATTAGTTAAGGCAATAAATGTTTTTTAGTGAGATGGTAAATGAGTATTTATCTTGTTCTGTGATTACAGAAATTCAGCGTGTTCCTGTTGTTGAAGAATACACCCAATGCTGGTGTGTGTAGTGCAGTTGGGTGTACAGCTGCAGCGTGGGCTGCTGGTTGTGCCCTGGGTGGGGGAAATGGTGGGAGACCCAGACCAGGGCTGTGAGCTGGTGCTGACACTTTCCACCACAAAGGGCAGGGACCTGCGGCACCAGTCAGGTGACCAGGCACTTGGATACAGCAGGAGCTGATGAACTTAGAGGGCACAGACAGTAAGGGCATAAAAGCCCGGGGATTCCTTTGCTGGGGGGGGATCCCTACTGGAGGCAGCAGCTTGAGCTGTTTCTGTGTTACTGCATCATCATTAAATTGCTTTAAGAATCCATACATCTGAGAGTCTCCTGTGGGGAAATCTAGGGCTGAGCCAGTGAGGGAAATGTCTGGCCTGTGAATGTGGGATGTGCAGGGAGTCCCGGGGGGGAACCCCTTGGGTCACTGGAGCTGCCTGATGTGAAGGGGCTTCAGTCCCAGCAGTGAAAGTGTGGGGTGGTGGGAGTGAGGCTGACAGTGGCTCCTGGATGGTCAGACAGCAAAGTTTTGTTAACACTGTGCTAGTAGAAGTATAAAAAATAAAACCTCAGTCAAATTTTCATTTCTAATCTAAAAATAATAGTTTTTAAAAATCTCTGTGCAATCTAACAATACCTTCCTCTCTCTCCTCCTCTCAAATCTTAAGAAACTCATTTCAATTTAAAAGCAAAATAATGGAAACTTCTCTGTCTTAGGTCTTTGTCAGGTAATTTGAATGATCTTTCAGATGACATTGTTTTTTACTTCCATTTTTGTTCATTTGGTGCTACTGGTCATGAACTGCTAACTTACACTGATGGGTTTAGCAGCTAATGGAGTGTTCTCCTCTCTCACATTTGTATTAAGTAGCTGTTGGATAACGTGGAGCATTTGCAGCCCTGAATGCTTCCTATTACACTTGTGCAACATCAGAAGTTCCAAGCTGCTGTTGAGTGCACAGCTGGGAGCAGATGTTCCCTGCTGTTTGGAATTCACATTCTGCTCCAGATCTGAACAGCTGTTTCATTGCCTCTAAGAAAAATGAGCTTGTAATTAACTTTGAAACTGTCTCTCCATGAATGTACTGTGCATAGAATTGTACCTTTTAATATTTTCAAGGATCAAACTGAACTGAATTGTGGTAGTAAAATGGAATGGGGTTAAATTGATATTTTATTTAAAGGACTGGTTTACCTCAAAAATAATTGATTTTAACTAAATTTTGCTTCTAAGAGCAGTATGCTGCTTTTAAAAATAAAAAATTAGAATAAAATTCAGATTTTGCTAATATTTATGATGAATATGTTGTATATTTAGTTTACTAGAACAAGACATAAAAGGTGATTAAGCCTTTATTTTAAAATAATTCATTTCAGTGACAAATTTTATCACACTCTTGCAAAAGGCTACTTTGACTTGATGTGTTTTTATTGATTTACAGGCAAATTAATTGTCACTTAAAAGATGGTAGTTCAGTTTATTTGCCAGAGATTTTGTGCAATATAGATTGGCACTTAGCATAGTGATTTTGTGATACTAAACATGGATTTGCAATATGACAACTTGTTTACAAGCAGTTTAAATTGCTGATTTTGTTTTTTTGCTATTTCTTGAGTAGTTCTAATGTGTTGTGCTCTGTGCCTTTTGTGTCAAGTCTTTGCCAGCTGCCATGATGATGCAGCCCCAGCCGGTGGTCCTGATGCCCACTGTATATCAGCAAGGAGTTGGATATGTGCCTATAGCAGGTATGTTTGCTCTCCTTGAAGACTCTTAAACTTCCACATGATGGGTTTTGAAGAAGTAAATACCAAAATCTATCCTGTTTTCAGAATGTAAAGGAATCTAGAAATGATTTTGTTCTTAACCACTTTTTCCATGATACATTTTTGTGAGAAGAGGGAGCGGATTAAGCGTAGGTCTGCTTTCAGTCTTGTACCCTGTTTAAGGATGCTGCACGACTTTGATTAAATGGATTGTAATGTCCATCAAGATGGAACAAGTATTCTGAAGGCTTCTCTTTTGAAGTATGTGTTTTAGACTTAGGTAAGGTCACTGAATAACTATCTAGGAGGCTACACTTTATTATGATGTGTGCTTATTTAAATGGTGTCAATCCATGTGTAAAGCTGTTTGGACTTGAAGAGGTGCCCCAAATGGATTGTGCTGTCAGAACTGCACAAATACGGCCCATAAAGGGATTAATTTGCCTGTGATCATTGAAGGTGCTTTGTTGGAAACTTGCTGCACAGCATGTGAAGCGTGTGGCTCAGTGAATGAAGTATGCAAGGGAGCTCTGAGATAGTTGTGGAGATACATCAAAATGAGTTACAGCAGGTATTGCTCTTAGTTGGTTCAAAGTGAGTTTTGGACTTGTAGATGTGTTAACTTAAATTTTGTAATTTTTCTGTCAAATATGAAAAGTTTTTAAATTATGTAAATAAGCTTGAACTTGCCCTACTTAGGTAACTGATAAGTAAACTTCACTTGAGTTTATGTTTCACTTCCAGCTCTTACAATCTCAGATTTATGTGGATATTCAGTGATGTGTGTACTTTCTAGGGAAAATAAGAGAGAAATTTACATATTTTTAATTTCTTTGCATGCAAGTGTAGGAATGAGTGATAGAGTGTGTGGGACATAATTGCAGTCCTAAGGGCTGACACAACAGTGACATGTATTTTATTTTTATTTTGTAAGACTAGGGGATGGTTGAACGAAAAATTCCATCTCTGGAAAAACAAACGTCATCAACAAAAGACTGACGTAACTTAGGAATCCTATCTCCTGTTTCATTTTTATGGAGTTAAGTCAGAGCAAAACATGGAAAAGTTTGTCTACTAACTTTATTCCCTGATAAAAACATGCAGTTTGCTCTGTTTCAAGTATTTTTTAAATTGTAAGTCTTGCTTGCTTTGCGAGTGAACTGCTTTGAACTTGTGTGTGAGTTCTGAGGGGTGATTCTGTTGTGGTAAAACAGACTTTCTGTAGTGAACTTCAAACATAGTCATCTTGTGTATGGTTGAAAAATACAATAGAAGGTGCTATAGAATAGATCAAAATGAGAATATTCGTATGATATTACAAAATTTCTCTGCCAGACAGAGTATAAACAGAAGAAATGAAGCAGAGACTTGTTTGAGGTATAATTTAAACTAGATATAGAACTGAATAGATAAAACCGATGCAAGACTTTGAAACTTGTTTTTCAAGTACTGTGGTGTATCTTATCTTGAGAATATTTTCTGCTTGGACAAATGAAGAAATAACTAATATTTTCCAAGTGATAGTAATGTCTGACATTTTAACATATAAGAATTTGCCTTTATAGTACAGTTTTATGGGTCTGTGTGGTGAAGCATTGCCCTTCTGCCACGGTCCAGCATGTTTAATTACTGCTATAATCATCTGTAATAAAAATTCTTCCAGGGTCTATGACTTGGTATTTTTAAAGCATTGTGAAGTTCCACCCATGGATTTGAACTTTTTATTTTGTTCTGGGAAAACTTGAATGTACTTCCTGGACTCTATAAATGCCAACTTCTTATGAGACACCTTGACCTATATTTCTTTTTTTTTTTTTTTTTAAATGTTACTATGCTTTGTGTTTGCTGTTCTAGAATTTCTGTGGACATCATCAGAATTTCCCAAAGCACTGTGAGTTTTAAAGCTTTGACTTACTCACTAATCAGTGATCCACTCAGAATATATGGATGGTTAGGTTTAGAGTTGGAAAGTGATTTGACTTCAGAATACTTTATTGTTTCATACATTTAGTGGCTTAATAAAAGTAATTTCCAGTTACAGAAGGAACCAGTAGTGTCTCTTGGAAGATACAAAGTTTTTTTAAACTGTTTTTTGTATACTGAACTAGACGCTCCTCCTGGATTCTGTAAACTCTTTCAGAAAGCTGTGAAAAAACTCCTGGCTTTCCCTACCCAACCGAATTATTTGTATCTTCTGGGCCCACTCTGTTGGCACACTTCCTTTGACTGTACAGCATTTTCGCTCTTTTCTTTGAGACTGCTTCAAGAAGGGCAATGGTAGGACATCAGTAGGTTCCAGAGGAATATGTTTACCTTCTTTGCATCTTTTTAGCTCATGTTTTTAACCTATCCAGCTAAATGAGTGTAGTCAGTAAGCAAGTTCTATTTGTTTCCTTCAGAAGAGTGTAAGATCTTTACTGAATAGTTTTCTATATCTCAAATGGAGGGGATTCTGCTGTTGGTCAAGACTGTTAGAATCTAAGCTTATCTATGATGGAAATACAGCATCTGGACTAACATGCTTATCCAGGCAGTTTAACAATTACTTGTTAACTGTCCAAAATAACTGTGCTTTAAAGTTAAGTCAAATTTTGGTGTGTCACAAAGGCCAAGCTGTTCTTCTGTAACAGAAAACTTCTGTTCGAAACTTGGTATATTGTAACTGACCTG
Source organism: Calyptomena viridis (assembly GCA_013390005.1). Taxonomy (NCBI): domain Eukaryota; kingdom Metazoa; phylum Chordata; class Aves; order Passeriformes; family Eurylaimidae; genus Calyptomena; species Calyptomena viridis. Next base: position 73,030 of record WEIV01020644.1, read on the forward strand.
CTAATTGGGGCTCAAGGAGCCAATTCCTCTCACACAGGCTGGGGTAAACAGTACAAGCAAGAAGTTATTCACTGTGGTAAAGCAGGTGAAGCTTGAAGTGCCAGTACAAGTAATGCTCATTTCCTCACGTTTGGTAGTAGATGTTACAGAGCTGTGATGAGAACAGAAAGGGCCATAGAATATTCTTGCACCCTGTTAATTAGTTTCAGAAGTTTTTAAAATTGAAAACTTCTGCTAATGGCACTAGGTGCTGCAAACTATAGTTGCCATAGATGATATATTTGTAGATCGGGTATGCGAATTTGAATGTGTCAGTCCTGTTGCTCTTCTAGAAGTTGAGTTTATCGACCATTTCTTCCTGTTTCTTTTTCTAAAAATTACTTAATTTAGGCTGTAGAATATTGTGATATACTGGTGCTTACAGTATCTTTGTTGTAGTGTGTCAGAGACAGTAAGCTAAAAGTGTTAGTTCAATAAGCAAGTGATATTTCTTATTAGCTAAATAATCATGGGATAAATAGGAAATTTATTTTTACTTACTTTTCACACAGGTGTTTATAAATTACCTTAATCTTTGTGTTTCAGGGTCCTGTCAGAGTTGAGAATATCACTTTTCATTGAGGCAAGGTCGTGTGTATATGTACATAACTCCTTTAGGTGTCTGTATTGAGTTTCATGGGTTAGCTTGTGACATTACTGGTATTTGTTCAGAAAACCGTGGATGTACGTTGTCCTTTCTGGGCTATAAAATATAATCCTTCCTGCAAACACAAGGTGGCCTACTTACTTTGGAAACATTTTCTCCAATTGTTGCCTCTGTACAAATAGCACGTTTAGGAAACTTGTTCAGAGTGCTTGAGCAAATTAGTTAGTTGAGAGACTGAATCCTAGCAGCATTTAGTTTTTTAATATTAGGTAGTTTAGGTTTTACCCAACTGCCTCAGTTTATCCAACTTTCACTGTTGGAAGCTAAACGATCAATTTCCTTTTAAAAATAGATTAATATTTCTTTCCCATGTCTTATTCCTTTCCCCTTGCCCCTTCATTTTCACCTGTCTTTAGGGCTTGAGTACTTTGCACTGGGTAAGTTTCCAAGCTCTTTTCTCACTCCCATCCTCATTGATTCAAGAGTCTTTGCATGAACTCACCTAAATGGCTTTATTTGTTACAGCAGACTGTATCACAAGGTATTGCCACTTGGTTGTCACAATAGAACAATTTAATCCATCTCCTGGAAATTGTTAAGGCTTTTCTAATCTCTTGGAAAGTCTTTAAAGACTCGGCTTTGTTCTGTAATGGTTAAACTAATTGGTGATAATGATGTTGATGGATATAATGTGATGTTTAATATTCTTCTGAAGCTGTTGTATGTCAGTGAGCAATTTTAGGTGATAGTACTGGTTTCCTAGAAGAGAAATTATTCTTGCAATTGTTCTGTACTGCAAAGTTTGGGGGGAATGTCGCAACAGGTAATGTCACAACTTTTTGCAAACTTGAAAGCAAAGAACTCAGTTCTGCAGTGCCACTGAGGACACCTTGCCAGTTGCCTTCTATTAATCTTCAAATAAGCTTTTTTTTTAAAAAAAAAGATACACGCTGATAAAAACGTGGTATCTTTTCATGCATATGTTTCAGATCCATGTCAAATTAAGGACCTCATTAGAACTCTTAAAGGCAAATGATTTTACAGGAAATCAATTTTCCTTCAATTTAGACTGACTTTACTGTGTCACCTTTGATTTGTGCAAAGATACTATGACATCATTAACGTTGATAAAGCATTAGTCTTCAATCAAATGTTCAGAAAATTCTGGAATTACTCCTTGTGAGATGTCATTTCTTGATGCTCTGAATTTCGAAAAGATGCTGTAAACAGAACTGTTGTTGTTGTCACAACATATTTGATTTGTTCAGGGCAGCATAATTTCAGAATTTTTTTGTCAGTCCATGCACTTAATTTTTCTACTAGCTTGCAAAGAAGCAACACTTAAAAAAATTGAGATGTCCTGCTATTTTAGCACAGAGTTTTTTTCTGAAGCAAATATCATTAAGACCTATAGTGTATTTTAGAAAAGGCGATACTGATTTCTTCATTTAAATGGAAGAATTCATGCTGAGAAGGTTCCTGAGTTTAGTCTGAAGAGTCTATGCATGGGACAGAATAATAATGAATTAAGAAATTAACCATAACCACTTGACTGAAAAGGAAAATAAAATTACAAGTGTGTAATGCCTTGTATGCAGTTAGAAAAAGTTTACCCTGTTGATTCTGCTTTGGTGCTTCCATTGCTGCTTGTAGCAATTGACTTGCTGTTGTTTCATATAATGGAATGTCACTGCTTATGCTAGCATGTTTGCCATTGCCATTTCACTGAATTGGAGAACAGTGCTTCATTCTTCTAATTTATAACATTTACCTAATATCTGAGAGCAACACAGGAGTCTGCAAGTCCATTGATAGTGGATTCTTACATTGTTTAGTTCCAGTTTTCACCTGTTAGTGGTACGAGCTTTTTAATATGTAAAGCAGATCTTTAATGGACGTTGATAATTTGGGAGTTTATTATAACTTCTTCTACTGCCTGCATATCTATGTCTATTTTATAAATTTTAGTGCATAGTTCTTCAAGTTTATGCTTAAGCTTTACTGTTTTGCAAATCAGAAATTATGGATGCTTTTTAGCCTGAGTGCAGAACAAAACCCGAAGTACTCTTAAATTGGTATTTGTATAGCTTGAATGTTTAGTTTAATGAGAACCAAGCTTTTATGGTGGAGGTATTTATTAAAAGTCACTGTGATACTAATTTCCATTTGTATACAATGTAGTTGTAGACAACATAAACTAATTCTAAAACTTTAAGAGCTGAGAAAATACATTTTGAAAATCGTTAGTGAGATACAGTCAAATTTCGTATATATAGAATCTACTATTTATATTGAAAATAGTTTTTGAAATCTGTGCAGATGTCTGGCTTCATAATTATCTTTTTTTTGATGAAAGCAGTAAGGACAACTGTGTTCTAGTCTTGATTTTTTTTTGACACTGGTAAGACACTGAAACGTTGGTAAGCTANCTTGGTAGAGGTGTGATGCAGGTGACTGGGCAGGGATATGGTTCCAGTGTGGAGGTAATAAATGTATGAGATTATGACTGACTTGTCAGTATGAACCTTTTGAATAGATGAAACCTATACATTAGACTTAAAGCTTCTAGGTTTCTTTTTTGCTTGTAATAAAACTTAAGATGGTTGAGGTGCTTATAAATCAGTAATGCATCCCTTCAGAGGACAAAAGGCCAAGTTGAGGAAAGAAATACAATACATTAGGTAAAATCATGGTTGAAATGCACACAAACTGTATTCAGTTACAGTCCAGAGTTAATGTTTAGCTCATCAAGCCTTGAATCTGAGTTTTAGTATAGCATTTTTAATGAAAAAAGGGTCACAGAGATGCTGAAACAGTTTTACAAGTTAAAGTGGGTATAGGCATTTCTGGTTACATAGTTACAGATAAAATCTTGAAGACACAAGTATTTAAACTGCTCCTTGCTCTCTTTTTAGATACTAAGTCTGAATAGAAGTAGTGTAATATAGTTAGAATAATCACATAAGTACTTTAGTCATTATGCTAAAAGAGATGAAGCTGCAAGGACACATTCTTGAAAATTATCAGTTGTACACATGCTTTGTTATTTTTGAGCAGTTAGAATTCAATAGAAGAGAAGCAGCTTCTGATCTGCTTCTGAGTAATACCTGAAAGCTGGTTCCAAAAGAGTTATTTTGGAGGTGTGTAATAGTGGTGATGCAAGTAGTCCATGCTTTGTTTAACTTAGAGAAGTAATTAAGGTCAGATAGAAAGCTAAACAGATGAACTAAAAACTGTGTAAAATAAGTTGTTAGCTGCTCAGAGAAAATACAAGCCCACAAACAGTGAAGTAGGTTTGTGTAAAAAATTTATAGGCCTGTCCAAATATGGAAATGTTNATTTGGATTGATGTTTTAAGATGACCTCCTGTATGGACAGTTTCTACACAGTTTAGGCTGATTTTTGGATAATTTTAAGGTGTTGATCACTAACTAAAAAATACTGGAAAGTTTGTGTTAGAAGTAAAACATAACTTTTATTGCTCTATTCTTTCAGGTACTTTGCAACTTTACTTTTTCGAGGCCATACACCTTTGTTCACCCCTTTTAAATGCCAAGATTATTTGTAGGACGTGTGTGGAACGAGCTCAGGCTTGTTGAAGGTATAGAAGAGGCAGTCTGAAACGCTGCTAGATATGATTCCTGGGTAAAGTGTATTTGCAGTGCTGGTGAGGATC
>WEIV01020644.1:77495-94983 GCA_013390005.1 Calyptomena viridis
ATTTTTGAGCAGTTAGAATTCAATAGAAGAGAAGCAGCTTCTGATCTGCTTCTGAGTAATACCTGAAAGCTGGTTCCAAAAGAGTTATTTTGGAGGTGTGTAATAGTGGTGATGCAAGTAGTCCATGCTTTGTTTAACTTAGAGAAGTAATTAAGGTCAGATAGAAAGCTAAACAGATGAACTAAAAACTGTGTAAAATAAGTTGTTAGCTGCTCAGAGAAAATACAAGCCCACAAACAGTGAAGTAGGTTTGTGTAAAAAATTTATAGGCCTGTCCAAATATGGAAATGTTAGTGTTAATTAAATATTAAATCTGAAGTGGTTACAAGGTTAAATAACAAAGGTTTTGAAGATCAAAGTGTAAAAAATTGAGAACTGTTTATTTTAAAGAAGCAGAGAACCTAGAATCATTTATGTAATTAAATGACTATGAAGGTAAAAGTATGTAAGGTAGTACAAAAAAACCCAGTGGGAAAGTGAGACCGTAATGGAGGGAGGAAGAAACTGTTATGTTTTGGGAATGCTTTTTTTATGAAGGAGGAGCCTTAGATTATAATTTCAGAGTTTAGCACTAATTGTTAAGATCATTAATAAGAAGATGCAGGCAAGATAACATGTATTCCATCTTGTATGCTGGATTTTTTTTTACCCTTTGCAGTATGTAATCAGTTGCTTAATTGGTCTTGCTTTCAAAAGACTGGAGGGTAGCAAAGTGAAATTTCTTTTAAAAACAGTTCTGAAGTAGCCATTTTTGCATAAAATTATTAAAGCCTATGAAGAATATAACAAACTGTTTTAAACCAAACATGTAACCTGGTAAACTTTAGGAGGAGGTAACATGGTTGTGTGGTGAAAGCTCATACCTTAAAATTTATAGGTGTATATGTAATAAAGAATGGTGTGATCTGTGTGTATCACCTTGTGAGCTGCATTTGGAAAAGTATTTTCTAAGTATTCTATCACATGATGTTCTGATACAATAAAGGTCATCTTGTGGTTTAATAGCTATTTTGAAAAGCCAATGAACAGATAAAAAAAAGTGATTATTTATCTCCTAATGAAGAGATGACTTTCATTAATAAGGAGACCTTGGTTGGGGTGCATCATATTTCTTGAAAAACTAATTGAGAGAAGGGGACTAATAGGCAGTTTGTCAAAGCAAAAGCACTTAGCAGTTTTCTAATTCTCTCTGACTGCAACAGGTTGCAGAAAGATCTTGTTATAGTAAATGGGAAATAAAATTGTACATTAAGGCTGATGCTAATGTATGTGTGAAGAAAAATCTCAACTAATACATATTTGGTGATGATTTCTCGACTGGTTATTGCTGCATATGAAGGTCTTTGAATTACTTTTGAATTACTCCATAACAATACCAGGTGAATAGTCTTTGAAACAGTGCATAAAGTGCTTGAAAGCAAATAGCAGCATAATAAAGTTTTAGTATTTGTTCTCGGTGTGAGGCAGTGCCATGTCTGTATCTAGATGCAGGTAGTTCTCCTTGCCCTACCTTGGAAACGCTACGGGAGAACTGCAGAAGATAACACAGTGGAGTAGGACTAAAATAATCAGGGGTCTGAAACTATATAGTGAAGAAGTGAAATACACCATTTTCAGAAGTGATAACAAAAGACTCTATATGCATACTGTAGCTGGTTTCAGTTTTATAGTAAACAAAAGGTAACATTTTCAGTAGTTGATCTGTGCTTGATGATGAATGTTCTTACGTGATGAAAAGGGGATTCTGTCTAGTAATTCCTTTTAACAGGAATTGGAAAACTCATTTTCTAAAACTGATGAACTGACAGTGCTTGACTTTTATGTAGACATGAAAGAAGTTAACAGTGTCGGATTGGATGAATTTTGTCCTCTGGCAGAGAGACAGGGAAGACCAGTATGTACCCCTATAGGCATTGCTCTTCTGTCACGTGGTGATTTTGCAGGCTGGATGGAACTTTAGCCAGGGAAAAACATTTGCTAAAAATGGCTTATTTAGCAGACCCAAAATACTTTGCTTTCCTTTAAATGCACTTGAGATTGCACTCCTTGACTTTCTAAATATCAGCTGTGTGTATTGCTGATGTAAAACCATTTTTTTCATCACAACATAAGCACACTGGGAACTAAAATACGATGAGGGGACAGCAGCCACACCTTTCTGTGATGAGCTTAGTGTTTGGTTAGTGATTCATGTGTAAACCTGGTTAATGCAAGTTGTACCTAATTTTGAACAGTGCCCGTTGCCGTACTGTAGTTTACAACTTCTGGAATAGAACTTGGGGGAGAGAACCTGTTCCAGAAAAATGTTTTCCAGTTGCAACACTGTAGGTATAATCTCTGCAGTCTTTTTTCCCCACCCCTTCTCTGGAATGCATGTTGAAATAAATGCTGACGTTGGTAGGTTGGGATAAGTCCTGAGCTGCTTTCTTCAAAATCAGTGATTTTTATTTTTTCNGCTTTTTTTCTTCTTGTCTTTTTAACTTGCAGGGATGCCTGCAGTCTGTAATCCAGGCATGGTACCAGTGGCAATACCTCCTCCTGCGGTCAACCCTCAGCACCTGTGTAATGAAGAAGACCTGAAATCTATCCAGGACATGTTTCCCAACATGGACAGGGAAGTAATCCGGTCAGTGCTAGAAGCTCAGAGGGGGAACAAGGATGCAGCTATCAACTCCTTACTTCAGATGGCTGAAGAATCATAGATGCCCACTTCCTGTGTAGTCTCTGTCCTCGATGCCACTTATTTTTACTTGCCAAGCCAGGGATTTAGCTAGAGGAAGAATTTCCCAACAGCTTTCTTTTAGTGCATCCAGTGTGAAAGATTATACTCCTTTTCTCCTTGGACATTTGGATCTTTTTCTTTTTGTCACTCTGTACATACTCAGTTTAGTTTATGTCCTACAATAGAGCAGTGAAGCAAGCATCCTTATTTTCAGCTGTGCCCTGAGTGGCTGTAATCTGATGGGGTGTGGAGTAATGCTGCTTTGTTTCTTTCTCTCTCCCTTTTCATAAACTTGCTCTTACAAAGTAACTCTATGCAGTGCAGGATTGACTCGTGTTCATTAGATTGGGAAAAAAATTTTTCCGTGGAAGGTTTGCTCTTTAAACACAACTGATTTGTTAAAAGTATTTAGGTTTCAGCAACAGCCTATTTTTGACAGAAATTAAAGACCCTTTTTTGTCCTGTGGTATTTAGTTGTTACTGAGATATATTCACCCCTTTCTCATTGACGATTTATAATTTAAAAAGTGAAATTTCTTAGGTTGCGCTGTTGGTATTTGCAGTGAGCATCTTCTATTCCATCTAGTCTTTGGGCATCAAAGCAATCTATTTTCTGGTGTGCATTTGGGGCTTTGTCCTCCCACATAGTATTTATTGTTATGTATTTGTAAAATCTTAATAGGTAACTTTTAACTTGTACGGTATGTATTGCTGTAGCAGAGAACAGGGCTGAGCCCTAATGTACTCCAGCAGTTAATTGCACTCTAACTACTACTTCTGCATTCCCATGGCTATTTCAAAGAATAAGTGCAGAAGGAAAGATTTTGATCTGGAAAATGACTGAAGCCATAAAGAATTATTGAAGATGTTGTCTTACATTAAAAAAGCAGAAATCTCTGATTGGTTATAAGGCTTCTTTCTTTACAACTATATTTCAGCAAAATTACTGTTTTACATTACTGGGAAAAGTATCGTATTTTTTCCTATAGTATTAAAATAAGCATGAAAAGTAGCTTCAGGATCTTAGAATTCTAAATTGCTCAGTGACTTGTTAGACTACAGTTGCTGTAGTAAATTTACTATTTGATGCAGATGGAAATAAAGTTCTTTGTGAGAGACAATTTAACATCTGAGTTACGGTCTGATCCTTAGAGGAGGTTGTTTGTATTTATTGTTAGTGTAATTTTTTCAAATAAGAGTTGATTTTGGAGCTGCAGAATCTTACAGTATGCACCAGTTACATCTGTTGGATAAATTTCTGCAGTGTCTGTTTTTGTAAAGTAATGCACTTTAAATAGTATGCACCGATTTATTTTTCCAGTGATGTGCAATGTTGCTGTTTTATCTCTTTAATGTTTCATTTCAAATACTTTCTACAATAGCCATAGACCTTTATATTTTCAAGAGTTGAATGTACAATTGAAATCTAGGCTCTTGAGTGATTCACAAGAATATTAAAGCCAGGTTTGGAATAGAGAATAATGACTCATATTTTCTTCTTCCCCATACCTTATTTCATGTCCCATGCTTAAAATATTTTCTTTATTATCTGTTGGAAGGCTGGTTTTATTTTTTTTCCCCTAAACCTACATTCAAGTAGCCTTTAGGTAGCACTGGCAGTAGGGCATGAATTTTTTTTATCATTAAAAGTAGTCCTGAAGCTTTTAAAATACAGCACCAAAAATCATCCCAGTTTTTGAACTTCTAAAGTTGTCTTTTCATAATGTATGGTTTTAAGTTTTGTTATGAATCCCTTAACATCTTAAATTTACCGTTGAAAGCCTAAGTGTCATTAAACATCCTCCAATTGGCTTTTGAGATTCAAGGCTATAGTTGCTGTGTGCTGTAGTTATAGAATCACCCCACTTTTGTTTTCTAAAGTCAAATGGGTGTTCTTCAAGAAACTAGTCTTGCCTCTTCCCTACAATCACAGTAAATTTTCTGATTGAGTGTAGGTGTAGGGGCATTTGGTATTTATAGCATGATGTTTTTTGATGTCTTGACCCACGAGGGTAAATGTTGGTAAGGATTTAATGCTTAGATACCTCCAAGAGGAGTCCCTTGCTCTAACTTTTACACAGATAGCATGAATTGCTATGGATGGAATTCAGGGAAAATGTATATATTTAAATTTAAATATTAAAATGGTGGGGCTCATGATACAGCTTTTCATAAAAGCAAGTGGTCATGGTTCAATGTAATGACTGGTAAATTGTTCTGCATCCTATTACAACTCCATTTCAAGCACAGAATAAACACCTTTCAATCCTAACCACCTGAAGGGGTAAGTGTGAATATTAGGTCAGCCAGGTTTATTCATAAGCTGGGCTCTGGGCCTCTGAGGGAGATGCCTGTTCTTAGATTTACTTTTGGCGTGTATTTTTTCCCTAGGCAAACCTTATACAAAACAGGGTACATGTATGAGTTGAAAATTGGATATGTAGGAGCAATATGGCCAGTAGATGGATTTCAGTATTTTACACTATACTTAAATATTGTTCTGTGGGTTTTTTTGTCTTTCTTTACTTAAGCATTAGAGCTGAACCTCTTAGGTCAAGATGTGCTACTTGCTTTTATTAAAAAATCATAAGCCTACTAAGCTATTCAGCATACATATCCTTCCAGTGAAACTATTGTCAGGTTTGAATTGGAGAGAGATGAAAAAAGGTGGGGAGCGTTTAGTTATTTTAGGGTCTGGGAAATTAAGGTATTTGAATTGAAAGTCTGTTTCTTTATTGAAAAGAGATAAATTGTCACTCATGATTGTAGCTTTTGACAAAATGCTGATGGGGTAATACTGTGTTTGATGCTGCTTCTCCGCTCAACAGCTTCAAGCAGCTTGGAGCCAAAGCCAGCTGTATAGGACAGGCATCTCCTAGAAGTTAGTGCTCTTAGTACTAGTTTGAGTCCTGCCAAGAGTCTCAACTTGCTAAAGGTAGGAATGTATTTTGTCTAGCTAGATCCTTGCAACTTCTCTACTGCTCTTTGCATCTGCTGATGGTACTGAATGTTTTTTCCCCCCTTACAAACGTTATTGCCTGTTGGATTGATATGTAATACCATACAGAGGATGTACAGATGCTGTAATTATTCTGAAGACATTGTTTCTCTGTATTGAGGTCCAGTGTCCAAATATGTTTCTTGCACTCTAAAATACATTAACTTTTTAATTCTAATTTAATAAATGTATCATCTAAATGAAAGTGTATTATGTCTCTGTTGAAGAGCACCACAGTTTGAGTCTTTGTCTGTAGACTGATCTAGAATTCAAGTATCAGTTACTATCTTTTATTCAGTGTTGCACATTAGTTGACAAATTACCCTGGTTCGTGATGTGACTGTTTGGTGGGAAGGATTGAGGACTCTGGAGGAGAGGGGTGTCCAAGTGAAGAGTTGTGGAATAGACCTTGTGGTATTTCAGCTACACAAAGAACTGTCTATATCTGCTAATTTATAATTAATAAATTTAAAATATTTGGTTTGCATAGCATCTCTTTCTAATTCTGTGGTTGCAAAGTTATCTGAGGCCCTCATTCTCACTTAACGGCATTGCTGTGCTCAGTGATTATTAATTAGCTGCTAGTCTAAAGTACTAGTGTATTATCAAGCTAACATTTTGGGGTTTACTGTCCATTTAGTAGTGTGTTTTTTAATCAGGAGTTAATTTTTTTAACAAGTTGAGAGGAATTTTTTACAACTGAATTTGATTTATTTCCTTAATGTATTGAGTACCTACTGTGAAATAGAATTGTGTTCAAATTGTGCTTTCTTCTAACCCTTGAATGTTGGTTTCTATCCCAATTTATCTTGTAAAGCTTACAGTTTGCTTTCACGTTTCCCCATTGTGAGAGATAGGAAGAGTGAGAATTTGTTTAAACAAGTGTTGGCATTCTTGTGGCTTGCTGAAGCATCTATTTTGCATTTTATATTTTTATTAGTTTTTTCATTTCAGTGCTAATCAACCATTGATGATGTGGGGGGTGTTAAAGAGAAATTAGTGTATTCTGAATTGTTAAAACATTTCAGAACATCAGTAAGAGGAGGGTCTCTAGGAAGGAATACACATTTTCTTAGAACAAGTAGGAAAAATGAAATGCCATTTTAGCAATCTTCTCTGCAGTTTTAAGATATAGCCTACTGAAGGACTTGAGCTTTCTCTTCTGGATCTTCAGGAAGCTTAGTTACAAACGCAAGTTGATCTATTTTCACAAAGTAGTGTATTTTAGAATTACTTTCTTTTCTATCTTGCCAAAAAGCATATTTAATTTCGTAAGAACAAATAGACTATACTTAGGTTATACCATAACCGTTGAAGGAAAACTTGCATGTAGATGTGAGAAGTGAATTTATGGAAAGGAATTTGAAATTGATCTTAGCTACATTTGTATTGCCATGTATGGGAGGACTGTGAAAGTACTGGTGTTTGGAGTATTCAAAGAGTTCATGTAGAACATGTTTTTAAAACACTAAGTATACTACTCTGGTGTGTGAAGTGGACTAGATACAAATGGACAACTTTTGTAAGTTTACTAGATTTATCACTGAAAGAGAATGAAGGATGATTCAATTTATTTTCAAATTATCTCCAATTCTAAAATCACTTCAGTGAGTGAAAAAATACTTATCTTCCATGTCTGTGCTGTCCATTCCCGTAGATTCAGGAGCTTGACACTGTCACAGGATGTCATGGGGTATCCTGTATTTAAGGTGGGGTTGGATTGTGTGATACTCTTGGCAGTGACATGGTTGAGATGGATGAAGTGGAAAGCAAATAAATCAAATGTTGTTTTGCAAGTCTACTGTTTACCACTCAATCAGAATGATGACACCAGTGAATTGTTCTACAGGGAATTGAGGAGTATCTCTAGATCAACTGCTGTTTTCCTGGTGGAGGATTTGAACTTCCCAGATATTAGCTCGTGTTGGGTCCAGGTAGGGGCACTGGACTGGACCAGTTGTGAGGCCTACCCAGTCTCAAGCAAGGTGGGATACACAAGCACACTGCACACAGCAGTGATTAGAAAGCGTTTATTACTTTGGTGTCCCAGCAGGTGTTCCCCTGTCGGAGTCCAGGATATCAAGTCTACACCTCGGATTGCCCTGGAGGGTCTGGGACCCTTGCAGAGACCCCAGGAGGATACAGTTTTTGATCTGTGTCCCTGGGAAGGACTTCCAAAACTGATGGAAGCAAGAGCAGCAGAAAAATAATTTGGCTTATGATTTGGCTAGTTATAGAAGTAAAGCTTATAGTTTTAGGTTTTGTAGTATAGATATGAAAGAAGACAACATGGAGGATTTTGGGTGTTGCCCTGAGTTCTTCATTTTGGGTGTTGCCCTGAGTTCTTCATCTTCTTCTTGCTTCTTGCACTGCAGCAGAGTTGGCATTTGATGATTGGTAGAATAGGTTTGAGGTAGAGAAGACGTGTTAGTAATAAGTTAGGATTATTGGTACTGAATTGTAAACATAATACGTATTATCATATCATTGGTTATTAGTGTCCTTAAAAACTTAGATGCAGTCGCCATTTCGGCACTTCTTGTACTGGCACTTTTTGAGGCGTTTCTTCTGAGGCTTTCCACACCCTACTCCCTTCTCGCTTTGTGCTTCCTTGCTTTGCACACGCTTTGGTGTGTTAAACCCAGGTTAGGGTGACATGCTAAAGTTGTGATAAAGCTTAATAAACAGCAAGAAAAACTGAGAAGCTGTGAGTTTCATTCCTTTATCTGGTACCGGACTTTGATAACAAGAAGCAATTACTACGGGCATTTTTACAAGAACATAACATTCCCCTGTAGTTTCTTGAGCAACATAGTCCCCGGCACTGCAATGGCCTGTGACAGAGAACAATGGGCATGAGTTTATGAAGCTTTTTATGAGACTGCATATGAGCACTAAGTGTGATGACTACATGAATAACCTCGTGAGCTATCCCATGAAAAGTGAATGGCTGATTACAGGAGAGAGCATAATATGCAACAGTTTCTGGAAAAATCCAGCCAAAGGCAACACAAATAATATATTACATGGTAGAATAGTGATCTTAAAGCATAAAGGGTTTTGTTGTAAGCAATGTCTGGGTTACAACCATACTGACCTCCATCGCCTATGTCCTTGCCGTTCTTTAACCGTACAACCGGGAATGTCATAAACACAAACAGGTTCAGGAAATTCCTGGAGCATGTTTAGTGTAAGTTCTTAGTTCTGCTAAGGAAGCTGACTAGGAAAAGGGGTTTCCTAGATTTGTTTGTAAATGGGGAGAGAGCTCATGGGTGAAGTGGTGATTTGATGTCTGCCTGGGTCACAGTAACCATGAAGTATTAATTGATATAATTAATTGATCTTTGATGACTGAACGTGCCCTGCAAGGTTTAACGCAAAGCCTTCAACCCTATCTAATTCTCCCTGTTGGTTAATCCTAATATGCATCTGATATCAGATCATGCCTGTCAAGGCCAACAGATAGGGCTCCATTGATTACATTCAGGGATTGAATTTTGCTTCTAAACAAGCATGTATAAAATGTGCAGTTATTTGATCAAACAGTTCCTCCTCTGTTTTTCAGCCAAGGGTTTGCGGCAGATTTCAGTGTTCATATTATAACAGCTGCTGATAAGGTAAATGCTCCAAACAGTTCAGGTAAACATGGTGAACTACTACAGGGAAAAGGGAGGCAGTTTCCTCACTAGTGTAAATCCATTCAAAATCTTTTCAATAGCACAGGAAACAAACACGTGGTTTGAAAATAAACTTATTTGTGAATATTGTTAAAAATATGAGCAGAAAATTTTCTTATTGTACTAAGTTCATTGACTTCACCTTTAGTATTGGTCAACTAATTAGGGCTTTCTTTTGCATATAGATTTGTTTCTTCAGCTGAAGGAGCATGTACTGATTTCTACAGGGAAAACAAACTACCCCCTGCCTGCTATCTCACCATATTGGCAATTAGAACACAGTAAGCAAATGAGAGGGGGGTTTTTTCATGTTTGTACCTTTTATGCCAGTGGAAGAAGCTATTTAGACCTGGGCGAGTGAATTTTACCTCTTTCAGGAAAAGGGGTTTGAGAGTGTCTGCATTCCCAAAGGCTGCTAGAGAATATACCCATCTGAGTTAGGAAACTTCCTGATGCTATTGGACTGTCTGTCATTTAGATAATGAAGATGAGTATCAAACAGTCACTGAAATTGAAAAATACTGAAAGTTTTATTGCTCAAATAAGAGAAAATGGCTTTGTCCCTGTCACTATGATGTGTTAGGACCATTACATTGATAAAAATGTTATGTAAGAAAGCTTTCACTAGGCACAAGAAGTATAATGTAGCTGAAATGTTTTCTGGTTTTATTTTTTGGAGACCCCTTAATCCTTTTTTTTCCACAAAATAATGGTTTTGTGATCAAGTAGAAATGTGTTTCCATATTTCTGTGATTTACACAGGGTATTTTAAACAGTCATCTGTTTTTATCTGTATCACTTAAAACGCTCCAAACACTACAATTTAATTTTTTTACTTTCTTTTAATTTATTTTTTTTTTACAAGTAAGAAATGAGAAAAGGCGATAACAGAAGTTGACATAAGATCTGTTAAAGAAGGAGCACAAGTTATTCTGGGGAAGACAGGATTCCAGCCTTCCTAGGGTCTCTGCTTTCTTTTTCCAGTGATCATATCTATCTTCTGCTGACTTGCCCTTGGGAACCAAATGCTGCAGCCTATTTCATTTGGGGTCCTCCAGATTGTTGCATTTGGTTGTCTTGTGCTGCAGAGGTTTGCGAAGAGCAAGCATTCGTACACTGACAGTTTTCCACATATACATAGTTATAATTAATGCTTGTTCCATTTTGGCAAGTCAGGGTCACCTCTCTCATTTGGGTGCTGAACTCTTGGCAGCAGCTACACTTGTGTTGCATCTGGTTTGCTTCAAGAGAATACCTGTGTTCCACCAAGAAAAAAACCAAACATCTCAGTAAAAACTGACACACAGAACTCCCTAAGTGACTTTTGTCTGGGGGGTGTGTCATTTGTTTTCTGGAGGTTTTTTACATCCTCTTTTCCTCCCTCCACATATAGGAATGTGATTTTAACTATGTCTCTCTTCAATAGTGAAACTGTTCTTGCTTCCATTGAATGTGATTCAATTCAATGGAATCATATAAACACATTAACTTTGTTTCTATTCTCTGATCATAGCATCATGTAGGTTGGAACAGACCCTTCAGATTGAGTCCAACCACTAAACCATGTTCCCAAGTGCCAAATCTGGATGTCTTTTCAATATCTCCAGGGATGATGACTCCACCACTACCCTGGGCAGCCTATTCTGATGCTTGACAACCCTCTCAGTGAGGAAATATTCCCTAATAACCAATCTAAAGCTCCCCTGGTGCAACTTGAAGCCATTTCCTCTCATCCCCTTTCACTTGTTACCTGGAAGAAGAGATCAACTGCCATGTCACTACAACCTCTTTTCAGGTAGTTACAGAGAGTGATAAGGTCTCCCATGAGCATCTTGTCTCCAAACTCTCTCAGCCGCTCCTCATAAGACTTGTGTTCTAGACCCTTCACCGGCTCTGTTGCCCTTCTCTGGAGTTGCTTTGGCACCTCAATGTCTTTCTTGTGGTGAGAGGCCCAGAATTGGACACAGGACTTGAGGTGTGGCCTCATCAGGGCTGAGTACAGAGGGAAATCACTTCTCTAGTCCTTCTGGTCACACTATTTCTGATACAAGTCAGGAAACCATTGGCCTTCTTGGCCACCTGGGCACACTGCTGGCTCTTGTTCAGCAGCTGTGGACCAGGTCCTTTTCTACCAGGCAGCTTTCCAGGAGTCTTCCCCAAGCCTGTAATGTTTCATGGGATTGTTGTGATCCACATGCAGGCCTTGGCACTGAGCCTTGTTGAACCTCATCCAACTGCCTTTGGCCTATCAATCCAAACTGTCCAGATCTGTCTGCAGAGAGCCTTCCTGCAGATCAGCACTCCTACCCAACTTAGTGTTACCTGCAAACTGACTGAGGGTGCCCCGCAATCATTGTGTCGAGATCATTGATAGAGATTAAACAGGACTGGACCTGACACTGAGCCCTGGGGAACACCACCTGTGACCAACCACCACCTGGACGTAACTCCATTCACTACCACTCTCTGGGCCCAGCCATCCAACTGGGCTTTTACTCAGTGAATAATGCACCCATCCAAGCTGTGGGCTGCCAGCTTCTCCGGGAGAATGCTGTGAGACATGGTGTCAAAGTCTTTACAAAAGTCCAGGTAGACAATATTTGCAGCCTTTCCCTCATTAATTAAGCAAATCACCTTGTTACAGATGATCAGTGAAGGTGAAGGAGGATCTGCCTTTTACAAACCCATGCTCTCTGGGCCTGATCCTCTGGTTGTCTTGTATGTGTTGTGATTGCTCTCAAGATGATCCGCTCCACGACATTCCCTGCCACCAAGATCAGGCTGACAGGCCTGTAATTCCCTGGATCCTTCATCCGAACCTTCATGTAAATTGGTATCACATTTGCTAACCTCCAGTCAACTGGAACCTCCACAGTTAACCAGGACTGCTGACAAATAATTTAAAGTGACTTGGTGAGCACTTTCTCTGGTTCCCTCAGTACCCTTGGGTGATTGATTAACATGAGAAATCAGTAAAAATGAAGTACAAATGAAGCCATAGAGAAATTAATTTTTAGAACTTACACTGAGGAGCCAGGACAAGTTCCTTCACAATATGACAGCTCAACAGGTTCAGAAGACTCACAGTCAGCATGGCGGATCACAGTTTTCTTGCTGTAAGGCTTGCATTTTGTAGCTTCATAAAAAGAGGAGGGGCGGGGGAAAGTATATTTCAAACCTCTAGTTCAGAACTAAAGGAATGCTAAAACAGTTTCGAAGTGCATAATGTCTGATTATTCAGAATCTGCAGTATGCAATGGGGTGTGAGGAGAGTGGGTACTGTGTAACGTATCTGAAATTTTCAGATTATTCTTTGGTTTCGTTTGGAAAGCATCTTTGGAAGATAATGCAGAGGCCTGAGTGTTGCTGGTTTGATTGTGATATTAAGTATCAGGAAAACAGATTTGTGTTTTTCTTTTGGATAAATAGTGAAACACAGGGTTTTCATAAACAGTATATGTGAAAACAGATGGAGTGAAGAATCTGTCCATCCACTCAAATTGAACACAATCCTCTTCAAGTAGAACACACAAACACAACATTACTTACGTTTACATATTTTGCAACAACCATCAGGAGTAGTCTCTGTTTCATCCTTTATAAAAGTAAAGGAGGATTTGTATTAGTGCACAGATGACTATGAGTAAGAATATGTTAGTGGTATGATACTGAGCCGAAGGCTCCTCTGTGATGAACCCTAAATGAAACAATAAATACTATCCTCACCACAGAAGTCTTGAATCCTTGTAGCCTCATGAAAAATACTAAGCTTTTCCTATTAATAATGTTACAGCAAGACTAATGTAATTCTTAATACATTCCTACAACTTTAGTGAAAGTGATTTGTTGTGTTCTTCTTTGTTCCTCCTTGTTCTTTTAAACTGCATTCAATCAAAGAAGAATTGATTAAAACTTACAGGATCGCACTCTCCAGGTTCGTAGTTGGGGCATACTCTTTTTGTTTGGACTGCAACAAACTGATCTTCAATTTTTTCACATTTGTAATTGCTGCATTGATCGAGTGGCAGGATCTCATTAACCTAAGATTTTATAAGAAAAGTAAATGGGTTTTTTTCCATTGTGATAAGTATGCCAGAGCTAATTAAGTTCTCACACCTCAAACATTCTCAGATGCTTCTGTGCTTCTTTCAAGTGGCAAAAATTAATTCTGGAAACTGTAGCTAGCTTGAAAGTTTAAATTCTGGATCTGAACACTCAGATTCCACTGTCCCATTAACCACACATATAAAGAATTTGTTGTTCCAAGTAAGCATTCAGTTCAGAAAGCTGGTGTGTTGTTTTCAGAGTAATTTCAGTATTGTATTTTTACTAGTAAGGGACATGAATTGACTCTTAGCTGTTTTAACTTATATTGGCTAACAGAGGTCTGAAATGGAAAGGAATACTTACATTGAGCACGTGAACAGTGTTGTTACTTAGTCTGACTTTGCAAGCTACTTCGATACACTTCCCACAGCACTCTCCTTCCTCAATCATATATTGATAACCCTACTCATAAGGGGATGAAAAAGAAAGTATGTTGAATGGGTGATGAAGAATTCTAGTCTTTCTGTAACTGAGGGCTGACTGGGCAGCCTAGAGAATATGAACTCACCAGCAGGCAAGATGTTTCACACTGAACTGTTTCACAATGCACAGTGTTTGCATTAGTCACTGGATCTTTCTCAGAACTGCAGGTACATTTCTTACATGAGTTGATTACTACTGACTTTCCAACCTGGAAGACAGAAAAAAATCCCCATTCAAACAGCAACAGTTTCCGTATGATGTATAGGCAGAGTTGAAAGCACTAAAAATGGTACACTCTTGTTTTATGTTACACATTGAGGAATATTTCTGTGACAAATTTGTTTTTGACATTAAAAAACTAAACAAATTCCAATTAAGGGCTAGAGATAAAAAAATACATGTACTGGGGAAAGAACTTTATCAAAGACTTATTTTGGTAGAAAGGCTGTACTTTTGATTTCCAGCAATATAGTGCTATAACATTCTCACCGTGTACAGTGTACCATTAATCACACAGACATCAGGTATTGGTTCTGAAAAACAAAACAAAAAATTCATTCCAGAGTAAATTCAAATTGTGAGACTTCCTGAGAAGTCAAGATGTTATCAAGTTTTGTTAGTAACACAAGTACGGAAAACTTGAGTTCAATCCCCCCTACATGCTTAGACCTCATATGTAGTGTAGCTGGATGTTTAAGTAAAGTTTCATCATTGAAATTAGCTAGAAGAGTTGGTGAGGAATGGCTTCAAACTTGAGCTATGCATAAAAAATCCCTTTTTTGCCCTTTCAAAATCTAGTTCACTTAAAATTAAATGAGTTGTTTCCTCTTTGAACCCTGGAAGTCCAGTAATATTCAAAGATGCTATAGTTATTGATTCTTTATGACCTCTCAGAACATGGCTTGGATGAAAGATTGGCTCCACATGGAAAAAGGTATTCCTATTGTGGTAATATAAATTTGATAACACGGCAGAACCCATTCACGTCTTTCTCAGAACTGCTTCAAACTTGCCTGTTCCTTTGTTTTGACTTTCCTGTTTCAGGCTTAATTTATAGGTACTTCTTTTTTTTTTGTTCTTTTGCACAAATATATGTATATAAAAGTGTATGTATATAAATAAACTTATATAACTGTAGGATTTTTAAATATTCATGAGCATTCAGTGACATTGTAAGTATAATTATTATTTTTCATACCCTGACAATTCAGTTACTGATTACAATTCACTTTGTATTATTCCTGTTACTTGCTCTTGTTAAGCTTTTTGCTGGCTTATTCTTATGTTTATGCATCTTAGTTTAGCTGCAGTTAGGCTAATGTTAATGTGCTCCAGTGTTACATTAGTAACAATTTAAAAAATGCATTCACAACATTTATGATTACAGGTACAATGATAGTTGAGCTACATAGACCTTGTGAAGGTTCAAAGTATTATCCTGCTCTCCCGCCCATTCTTTCATCAAAGTTAATTGAAAATAACATCTTGTTTGTAAATAAAGATCTAATGCATTTAGCCAAAAATTGATGTGTGTTCACAGAGACAGAACAACTTAAGGTTTTGCTGTTAATGTGATACGTGAAGAACTTACTTAGATATTAATAGAAGTGCAAATGTAATTTAGTGGAGTGTGTAGTGTGATATTTATATATGTATTTTTAATACTTACGGCATTTAAATTCAGGACAACATGGGTCTTTTTGTGGTAGGACAGCCATGGAAACAAATCCTAGGTCACAAACTGGTTTCTGAGCTGTTTGGCAAGGGAGCGGCTGGCATTGCACAGTAGCAGAGAGGGAATCACAGACACACTCCTGGCATTCACTTATCCATTTCTCTCCCGGCTGAAAATATGTAAATGATTTATTCTTAAATGCTCTTTCACCCTAGTTGTTCTACCTTAATTTAAGATAGACTCTCAAAATTGGTGGGAAGTTCAGATTAGAGTCCTAGCATACAATTTAAAAGCAGGAATGCCGAGAACAATCACAGAATTTTCTTCTATGTAAAAAGAATTATATTTTACTTTTCATAGCTAGTCTACTTATTTCTATGACATTTAAATGTCTTGTCATTAAAAACAAAAGTCTCTGCCATTGTCTTAGTGAGCTTTTCCACCTACAGATTACTTAATAGCCTGGTAATTCCAGGTTAAAAAATTGTGTATTATCACATCATTCGTTACACAACCAACTTTGTTATTGGAATACATAGAGGTTGGTCTGAATGGACTGTTGGAGGACAGAAATTGAGCTGGTGTTGCAACAGTGGTATGTTAGAAAGTAAAGAGGGAAGCCACCTTTCGTGGAGGATTGACATCAGTACAGTTTCTTTCTACTGAAGTTGTGAGGGATGTTGCTGTGGTTGGTGAGGCAGAAGACAATACATGATCTCTGGATGAGGTGGCTTGTGTTGTTGCTGAGGTGACTGAAGGCACAGCAGTTGTCGAAGGACACGGCCCCTGGAATGGCTCAATTTCACATTCCTTGCTGCAGAGTGCATAAAAATTACAGCCAGCTCTGTCTGTTCTGTTGTATACCACCTCCCCTGTAGAGGAAAATTGGCAGAGAAATTACAAGACCAATGCAAATACTTGGGGGAAAAAAACAAGAAAATATTGTGAAAATATAAAGTGTATTAATATGTAAAACCTTCTATGTTTAAGTGATTTTGAGTGGTTATCTTTAATTGAATAAAGTCTTAAGGGTTTATATTACTTATGAAATATTTTGTAATTAAAAAATAAGACACTTACCAGGAGAAAATAAAGTATCAAACACGTGACAAAAGCATGGAGTTCTACTTGACGTAGTGTGTGTACTGGCTTCTGTTATGACAGATGTGCTAGCAGAAGAACTGAAGATTCCGGAAGTGCTTGTTGTAACATGACTAGATTGTGATGTACCAGTTGTAGCTACTGTTGAACACAAGTAATAATTTAATTTTCAGTGCAAGAATTTGATATAATGATTTCATATATTCAAGAAATCTTTTAAACATTCTGGCAAATCAAGCGAACATATTTGTTGTATTCAAATATTTGACCTATTCATAAGTGGAGATTCTGGACATTTTTTAGTTACACATTGAAAATCATGTGGCATTTGGCAAATTTTGTGGCAATTGCTCCAAAGTTTTCAAAAGTTTCAGTGTTACCACTTCCTCCATGAAATAAGGAAAAGTATTATGAAGGTAACTCAGTTCTCTAAAATGGGTACAAGTGGGGAAGGGGCAGATTGATTTAAAATTGATTTATTTGTTTGAAGAAATAAAGATAGTCACAGAATCATAAAACCACAAAATTCTTTAGGGGCAGAAGTCAGAAAGTAAAATAATATGCATGTCGTTCTAATGAAAAAACCACATTATAAGCTTTAAAAAGGCAGACAATGACATACCTGGAATAAAAGTGGTACTGAAAGTTCTGGGAAAAATAGTAGTACCAAGATTTTCTACAGTAGAAGAAACAGGGCTTGTAAGAATTTCTGTAACACCACTGGTGCTTCTGGTACGAAACTGAGAAACAGTGGTAATAGGCACAGCCGTGGTGCTGACGGTGGT
>WEIV01020648.1:0-22614 GCA_013390005.1 Calyptomena viridis
TTTACTGGGGGTTAAACAGAGGGATGAGGTTTGATTCCAGCTTTCTAAAGCCCATCAAGGAAACTGAAGTAAGTTTCAGTCTAAAATAACTAAACAGGGGAGCTAAAAACATTTTTTTACAGCCCTGTCCAGTGCCTAAAGGAGCTCTGAGAGAACTGGAGAGGGACTTTGGACAAAGACCTGCAGTGACAGGACAAGGGGGAAGAGCTTCCCACTGCCAGAGGGCAGGGATAGGTGGGAAGAAATTCTTCCCTGTGAGGGTGCTGAGGACCTGACACAACTTGCCCAGAGAAGCTGTGACTGCCCCATCCCTGGAAGTGTCCAAGGCCAGGCTGGA
Organism: Calyptomena viridis; assembly: GCA_013390005.1. Taxonomy (NCBI): domain Eukaryota; kingdom Metazoa; phylum Chordata; class Aves; order Passeriformes; family Eurylaimidae; genus Calyptomena; species Calyptomena viridis. The sequence continues at coordinate 338 of WEIV01020648.1, forward strand.
TGGGGCTTCGAGCAACCTGGGATAGTGGAAGTTGTCCCTGTCCAGGGCAGAGGGTGGAACTGGATGAGCTTCAAGGTCCCTTCCAGCCCAAACCATCCTGGGATTTCATGTTAAAGATTACTTTTTTGTTGCACACACATTCATCAAACAATATGCAAAGTTTCAGCCCATCCATATCCAACTTTCCCAGGTCTGGAAAATAATAATGACAATACACAATGATGATATTAATAACCACGATAATCCCATTATTCAAAAGTACCTCCTAGCCATGAGCTGGCCCCTCCTCCTAGGATGATGCTCCACCATTCTTTAGATCACCAGCCAGGCTTGAAAAGTCTTTGGACCTATCAAAAGGATAAACAAATGTACTTTTTGGGACAAATGACTGACATCTAAACCCCACTCTACTTGAAAACTGTGGGCACAGAAGGTTGTGTACATGACTGGCCACTCTATTGGGAGTTCCAATTCTGATGTTCTGAAGCACCTGCTTATTAGGAGACACTTTAGAATTTGTCTAAATTCACTTTTTTTTACTAATTTAAACACAAGTGAAGGGTGCCTGAGCTGTTCTCAAGGAACACACTAGTCAACTTCACACCCTGTCCCAAGGCAGGCTGCAGCCCCAGTCCATGGCTCTCTTCTTGCCCACAACAGGAGCTTGTGGAAGTAGGAGTGGGAATGTTGGAAAATTTCACATTCGGAAAAGCCAACCTGTGTTTTTTACCCAAACCATCGTGTAAAATGGGAAATGCAGGGGAAAAGTATCAGCTAGTTTGTCTTAAGAGAAGTTTTCTATTATATAGACACTTTATAAATACATCCACTTTATATTTCAATATATCTACGTACAACTACATATATTACATGCATTATATTTCTATGTAACTAATTACATAGAAATATTTTGCATATTATTTTATATACTCACCCTTCTCTGTCAAATTTCTCAGCTCCTTCCCAACATCCATGGCAGGACCTGGCAGTGCACCCAGCATTCCAAGGCTCTGAGGGCTGCTGGCGTGAATGACCATTCAAAGACCATCTTTAGGGTCCCTTCCAACCCAAACCATCGTGTCCCAGATCACTGGGCACCAATGCTGCAGCCAAGCCAAACCCTGACATGCTTCAGATCAGGAAAAGACACAACCAGCGAGGGGGATGCCAGGGGATGAGCTCCAAAACCACTTATTGAAACAAAAAGGATAGAAATTCACATGGAACCAAAGGAGGAGGGATGAGCTTTGTCAGGTTTCTTAGAGTGTCACTCTGTTTCTGAACTTTTAACCAGCCTCTTCATCCCATTCCATAGGATGCTACTTTGGAATGGTAAGAGGTTGTTTTTTCCTCCACTGGAGTGGCATAAAAATAAATCTGTCAACCCCTATTTTATACACACATATGGGCTGTAGTTATTTTCTGTGGGAAAATACCACTCTCTCAGTATGTAAAGTTAAGTACCATTATATTTATTTTCTTTATCTTACTCAATTTTTCTTTTTGTAATTGAAAACTTGAGACTTGAAGTCTGAAGGTACCTCAGACCCCACCACTCAGGAGAAAACCAGCTAAGCAGCCAACCTGGGCACATCATACACAGGACAGCAAACCCCAGGGTGTTTGCCACAGGAGCTCTAATCTGGATCCTAACCAATGGGAACACCTGGGACACAGGGAAAGCTGGGGTGGGGAAGGACCAGAGCAACACACCACCACAAAACGGGGCTCATTTTCCTTATAAAATAGGCAGTATCTGTACAACGTGGCCACAGCCACGGGTGCCTGGCTGGGACAGCAGGGAATTTAATACCAGAGGTGAAAACCTTTTCTGTTTCCTTTTTTTTTGGACACACAAGTCTTGCATCCGTGCTGGATCATGCATGTAAACACAAAGCTTTGGCAAAGCTGGAGGACATCGGCCATCAAAACTTGCCTCTCCTTTGGAAGCAGGAGCTGCCTGGCACAGGCACTGCCAGGGGCTTCCAATCCATGGGAGCCAAGCAACAGCCAGGGAAGCAACCTGGGTTTCCAGAACACATCAAAGAATGCATTCAGGTCGGATGGGTAGGATGAGAGACCCAGCTGACCGAGAGCCACTCTACTCTTGAGCAATATGAGACCTGCACCACAGCCCAGTTTGCTCCAGTGTCCTGGGAAGTATCCTCCAACCCTGCTGCCTGCTACTGTCCCTCCCCAGCCCAGGGACCCCTCCCCACAGGAATGGCACATGGAGCAGGATGGTGGGGAGTTGATAAAAGGGCAGAAAGTCCCAGCTGAGCCAAAGCAACCAACGTCAAGAGAATTAGCAGCTGGGAAGGTTTGTTGTCTGCAACTTGAAGGCAGCTCCTTCCCCAGGGAATAGTCCTTCTCTGTCCATTCCAGTGTCTCCTAGAGACAGAAGTCCCCACTGGAGGCATGAGGGTGATCTGGCAGCACTTCTGCCTGGGGCTGAGGCTTGCAGGGGGGTGCCAGGCTTCCTCCCAGCACCGGGTGGTCTTGAGGGAGTCCCACGGGAGAGCTGGGCAAACCACAGGCGCTTTGGGTCTGGAAGAGAGAGAAAACAGTGGTGAGGAACTTTGCAGGGGTTTATTAGCACTGGTTGAGCTGATCCCAGAGGGGGATGGCAGGAGGGGGACCTGGGCTGCTCCTGCTCTACCACTCCTGCTGGGACAGGGGCTCCTGTCCCATCCACATCCCCCAAACTTCCCCCAGGGGCTCTCCTGCAAATGCTAACCTGCCACTGGCATTAATGTTGGGACCCAGCCCTGTAGATCACTCCAGAAACCATGGGCACCTCGGCTGCATCTGAAGCAGCACCTGGTCCTGCACTCCTACTGGCAAGCCAAAAACACAAGGTGGCCACCAAGCTCCAGAGGTGTGTCAGGGCTGTTCTTCACTGGTCCTACACGCTCCCAAACTCCCAGGCAGGGCCACAGGGAAGCTCTTCAACAGAGAGAGAAAGTCCCTGGAGTTGGGGGAGAATGGGAGGAGGTGAGGTGCAGGTGACACTCAGATCTGGTGCTGCAGACCTGGCCTTGTGAAGGTTTAGCAGCAACCAGGTGGGCTCTCCATAGGGGTTGTGCTCAGGCCAGGAGATGCTTCCACAAAGGAAAGACCTCATGGTACAGAAGATCATCTCACACATGCTTTGTACCACCCACTACAACTCACCAGTGCCTGGCTGGAACTACTCCTTGTACAGAAATGGCAATTAAACAAACAATATGGAAATCAGACCAAGGAATGGCCACATCCTAATGAACCTACACCCTGGTCTTTTGCTCTTCAACTCTTGGTGCAAAGAAAAGCCCCTAAAGATTCCCTGTCTGGCCATGCAATAGCTGGAGCAAGGCAATTTCCATTTGCTGACCAGAGAGTGTGTGCCTCCCTGTGCCAAGATTCCCAGGAAATACCAGCACAGAACACTGAACCCCAGAGTGGAGACGGGCCCTTACCCTGTGCCTGCCCTCCTGGCTCAGCGTGGAGGCAAAAGTCCCGTAAGAATTCCGAGTCTCCAGAGGGCTGCCCATGCTCCTGAAGTGCCCCACAGCTGAGCTCGGGAAAGGGTGCTGTGGCATGGAGGGAAGAGGGCTCAGCTGCTTTTCAGGAATAAGCTGGTAAGCAGCAGGGAAAAAACTGGGATACGGAGCCATGTCCTCCTGGGAGCCCCCACTGCCTGCAGTTTCCAAGCTGCATAATCCATTCAGGTTGAAGTGCTCTGGCAGCCCTGGACCCAAGCAGCCCTGGTGCTGGGAGATCAAGTCTTGGCTGATGCCATAAAAACCAGGCTGAGCTGGAGATCCCAGGAGCGGGGCAACATAGTCCTGCCAGGGGCTGGGGCTGCTGCTGGGAAGGAGGCGGGGAGGGGAGCCAGGGCTGTGGCCACAAGGCCCATTCACCAGCAAGGGATGGTCTTTCGGCCCCACACGGTCCTGGCACTGGCTGGGCAGGGAGAAGGACCGGCAAGCATCCTCTTGGATGGGCTGCATGGCTGGGAAGTCACCCTCCAGCTGTCGAGCCCTGGGTGGCCCCTGAGGGCAGGGGGCTCCCGGGGGTGAGCTGGGTGCCTTGTCCCATGGGGTGCCCTGTGCTGGCTGGAGGAAGCAGAGCAGAGCCTCCTCCCCAGCTGGTCTCCACTGGGAGCCATTGGACGGCCTTTCCTGCTCCGGTGGCAGCCCTGGCAGAGCATGGAGAGGCTGTTCCCACAGCGGGACAGTGGGCTGGCCCAGGGCAGTACTGGGCTGCACCACACCCTGCGGCAGGTACCGCGAGTCCTCGCTCTCCGTGTGGGATGGAGCAGGGCCTCTCCGTGGGCTCAGGGATGTGCCTGGCAGGGGACAGACCTGTTGCCCTCCCTCGTGCTCGTTCACCAGAGGGCTGTGGTTGTAGGAGAGAATCTGGCTGCTGGTAAGGCTGTCGTTCAGGGACAGGGAGTTGTCTGGGTCCATATTGACCATGACCATTTTCTCATCCAGCAGTAGGAGCTCCAGGTCCTCAGCATTCAATCCCAGGCCCTCCAGAGCACTGAAGAGCTGGTTGTTGGAACAGCTCTCGTCATTCTTAATTGAGAGCGAGTCCAGGGTGGCCAAGAGAGGGTCCTCCTGCTGCAAATCCAGCAGCTCCTCTTTGAGGCTGTTCCCCCTTGAAGAAACTGGAGCAGCACCCATACTCCAGGCATCTCTTCCTGCATCTGGCATGGACATGTCCTCGAGGTGGAAACTGCTGCTGCAGGAGGGGTTTGGAGTGGGAGCTGGGTGAGAGGCATACACCACCTTGTCCTGTTGCATCACAGCATCCGGCAGAAAACTGGGGACAATATAATTCTTCTGAGAGCATCCTCTATGGCTGCAGGAGGTCTTCTTGGTCTTGCTGGTTTTCCCTTTGCTCTGGAAAGGGTCAAGGAAGCCTAGGAGAGGGTAAGTGCTTTGGTATAAGAGTGCCTCTCCTGTAGCAAAGGTAAAGGGAAGATGCATGGACCGTTTCTGAAGGTGCTCTCCTCCTTCTTCATCTCTGCAGGGCAGGAAGAGCAGACTGTGGCTTACATATGCACAAACACACCCCAACAAAGTGCTTCTGCAATGGATACGTGTGGTCCCTGCAAGCCAAATGCCCCTTTTGCTACTACCAGCATGCATTTACATACAGATACACACACACTTTTGTATACACACACACATAAAACCCCAAATCTGCATAACCAAGCATCACCCCCTCCTTGTGGGGTGTCCAACAGAGGGAGATGTGGATGAACAACCTCACACCACAGTATCCTACGGCTGCTCCTTGAAAAGGCACAAGAAGCAATGACCGATCCAACATCCTGCCCTGCTTGGGGCATCCCAGAGCCCACATGGACAGAAAAAGCCAGCCTGTCCCCCTCCCAGCCTGGGCTGCCCCAGATGGCACGTACACGAGGGGTCTCTGGGTGACGACGATGTACTCGGGTTTGCCGTTCTTGTACACGAGCCGCGCGTTGGCCTGTACCCACTTCCAGCGGTTCTCCTTCGTCAGCAGCCGGAAAACCGTCAGGCCACTCTCCCCCGTCTTCATCACTGCCAGGAGGAAGCCTGTGTGCTGGGGGCTGTCACCATGTCACCAGAGGCACAGCTGCCTCTGGTGACACTGCCCTTTCCAGCAGGGATAAGTAGGTGTGGTAAGAGCAGGAGCATGGATGGCACAGACCAGCTGAATATCCCTCACTACACTCGCAGAATATGCCGAGTTGGAAGGGATCCATAAGGATCATCCAGGTCAACTCCTGGCCCAGCAAAGGCCCATCCCCAAGAGTTATACCATGTGCCTGAGAGAATCATTCAAACACCCCCTGAGCTCTGTCAGCCTTGGTGCTGTGCCCACTGCCCTGGGGAGCCTGTTCAGTGCCCAACCACCCTCTGGGGGAAGAACCTTTTTCTAATATCCAACCTAAACTCCCCTGACAACTCCAGGCCATTCCCTGGGGTCCTGTTCCTGGTCCCCACAGAGCAGACATCAGGGCCTGCCCCTCCTCTTCCCCTCCCGAGGAAGTTGTCACTGCAGTGAGGTCTCCTGTCAGTCTCCCCTTCTCCAGCTGAACACACCAAGTGCCCTCAGCTGCTCCTCACCATCTTCATAGCCCTCTTTTGGACACTCTCTAAGGGCTTAATATCTTCACTCCAAGCTTCCTGCAGCGGCAACAGCATCACAGCAAAGCATTAAGTGGGAAAAGAGCCCCTGGGCTTAACATGGCAGCTGACAGAGCTGCCCATGGTCCCAGCCCACTCATCAGCACTGGAGGTGGGCACAAGCAGCCAGGGCAGGGACTCTTACTCCTGACGTGGTTCTCGGCGCAGTACAGGGCGTCAGCAGCGTGCACAAGCTGGTATCCAGTGCCACACATCCGCAGCTCCGCCTCCGTGTAGCCCAGGACGATCTTCCCCCTTCGAGAGACAGGGAACACACCCAGCTCAGAGGCCGAGCCGGGGTGGGATGTCACCCAGGCAAGGTCTGGAACAAACACTTGGAAGCCCACAGCACCACCCTGCTGCTTACTTGGCGTCACACGCCAAGGGTGTGAAGTCCAGCTTATGCTTCGTCCTGAAGATCATGTTCTTGGTGCGGATCTGCAGGATGGATGGGGGCTGCAAGGGGGTGGAGATGGCAAACAGAGCGAGCTGGGGGGGCAGTGCGGACCCGTCTTCGGACCTTTTGTTCTGCCCGTGAAGGAATTTCAGCCTGCCTTGAAGGTTTAAAGCCTGGGAAGAGAAGGAAAGCTCAGTATCACGCAGAAAAGTGGATGGAGAGAGAAAAGAGGGAGCAAAGATGCAGACAGACATCTTGCTTTCCATTTAGAGTTATACATAGAATTACTGAGTCATAGAATGGTCTGGGTTTGGAAGGACCTCAAGGATCATCTTGTTCCAATCCCCCTGCCATGGGCAGGGACACCTTCCACTATCCCAGGTTGCTCCATGTACATGGCCTTGGACACGTCCACAGATGGAGCACCCACAGCTTCTCTGGGCAATCTGTGCCAGGGCCTCCCCACCCTCGTGACCTGTCCTTCCAAACCCAGTGCTCTGCAGCAGAGAGGAGGAGGGATAAACACCACCTACTTGGTTTTAATACATGCCTTTGACAGAAAACCCAAGCTAAACACATGGAGGAAAAGCACTTTTGTTCAAGATTCAGCATTTCTGAAAGGAGAGGAACAAAACCCACATGGAGAGGCTGGAGATACAGGACAAACCTATGAAAAGCAAGGAAAGTCTCCTTGCTGAGACAGGCAGATGCTGAACATGGCTGAAAGGTCTTTCAAGGGCAACTTGCTTCAGCAATGACATGAACTCCTGGGGTGAGCCTGTCCCACCCTCCTGCCAGGGAGGGTCTGCACTCACCAGAAAGCCAGAGGAATTATCCAGGAGGCAGCGAAAGCGGCACACAAAGCTCCTTTCCAGGAAGGAGGAGTTTTCTGGGGGCAGCTGATCCGGCTTGCAGATGACACTGGAAGAGCCAAGACTCTTTTCCCCTGTGGAAGAGAGGAACAGAGAGGATCAAGCAAGGATTCACCCCAGTGAGGGTTGGAGATCCCTAGAAAGGGCTGGAGATCCCCAGCATTGGACGCTGCATCAGCAACAGAAACTTGGGAAAAGCCACGTTTGGATGGGGCTATGGCTTGAGCCACATGGATATAAGCAAGCAGTGTCAGGGACCTGGGCTCCCAGCATACCTGGGGAGCTACACATCTCATGCCAACCAGGGTGCCAGCCTGTGTTTACCTTCTGGAGAAGGCTCACCCTCGGGAGCGTGCGGAGGGTTGAGGGACCAGTGGAGGTTGCGTCTGAATTCCGGCTGGTCCTCGGTGTGGATCAGCTCGAAGACACTCTGGTGCATGACATCTGTCTAGAGGGAAAAAACAACCTGTGAGCTCTGCAGCCAGTTTTCACGTCCCACCTGGAAACAGCCTGTCACAGCCCCAACTGGCCAAATGAGGTTGGACACCTTCGGGCTGATGGTGGTGGGAACAGACAGCACATCTGGCTCTAAGGACCCCTTATTCATGTTGGGCCTGACCTCCCTTCCCGATCCTAAAAAGCCAATACAGTTTCCCTGTGACACTCTCATCCCTGCAACATGTTGTTTTTCAAAATCCTCGTTCTGATTTATGGGGTGAGATGAAAACATGGATTTGGGAATGAAACAGCAGCAAAGCCACCCCACCCCTACACTATTCCTGAGAGAACAAGGCTCTGGGACTTGCTACCTTTGCCCAGGTAGACGGTCCTCATCCACCCCAGATGTTGGGGAAAGCCAGCTGTGTGGGAGCAACACCAAATCACAGTAGCTGAAGGACTGCAGATAAGTCCCATTTTCCTAGAAATCTGATCTAGTGCCTTCCAGGTGACATGGGTGCCCAAGATAACCAGAGAGCCTTGGAGCCTTATGGGATTTACCAGCAGTCACCAAGGGAGTGGGTGCCCAAGGCAAACTGGGCAGGGAACCCCAGACATCTCACCATGGCCATGAACCTCATGGCCCTTCAACATGGCGGGTGGAAAGTATCCATGGGCTAATGAAGTCTTTTGTCACCCATCAGTGACCACATCTGGCAATACAGGGTCCACATACACAAGACCAAGGGAAAAGCCCCAAACAGCCCCCGGAGACGCTGTGATCCCTGCAGAGGATCTGGGGCTATTCTCCACCACCAAGGAAAAACCGACTCTGCAAAGCCAGCACGGTGAGTCAGAGGAGTCCCACCAACCTGATGAAATCCCAGATAGTCCTGAATCGTATGCGAGGAGTAAAATATCAGCCCTTCCGATGTCACCACCAGCACAAAGCCATTGAGTGCCTGTGGGAGAGAGGAGATTGGCAGGCACACATCACACTCACATCACTCTTTCCTAGCAGGACACTGGTCACCCCAGTCCTGGCTGGCCCCAGCTCAATGAGAGCTGAGCCACCAGAGATGGCACCTTCTGCTCAGTTTCACTGAGGTCATGCAGCTCTTCCATACAGCTGCCCGAGCATATCCTAATCCAAACAAATGGAAAACTCTGCTTCCATCCTGGCAGCATTCACTCAGACTCAGCTTTGGACATTTACACTCATCCTATGCAAAGAGCAAATAAAAATCTCTGAACTGCTGGCAGAAAGGGAGTGGACACCATCAGGAATGGTCCATTCTGGTGGAAAAGAGCCTTTCCGACAACCTGGAATCAGAACAGTATTTTGTGTTGGCTGCATTAATGTTGTGTCTACCCAGGTGGCTCTGCTCTCATAGTTCCCACCCTCCTCACGGCCCAGGAGGGTCTTGGCATTTTTGTGTGGCTTAGCACAGCATGAGGTTGGAAAAGCCATGGGATGTTCAGTAGAGAGCACACCCAACACAGTGGTGCCAGTGCCAGTGCTGGCTGGGCATTCCCTGCTGGTCCGTGTGGATGGGGATACTGGTTTGGGAAAAACCTGCCCAGCTCCTGGCCTAGTCTGCATCCCTCCTGTCCCCTGAAGGTGCCAGAGGAGTGGGCTGGAGGACCATGGTGTGCCTGGACTCTCCATGGGCAAGGACCAATGTAGAGCAAGGCAAAGGAAGGTGTTGTCTCCACTGCCTGCTCCCAGGGTTGAAAGAGCCTCAACCAGTAGAAATGGAAAAGGTAAAAGCTAAAGCATAAGGGGTTGGTTTTTGCAACCGTAGCAAAAACATCTGATTTCTGAAAAGCCAATTTCTTCCAAAGCAGAAGGGAAGACAGGCTGAGTCTGGTCCCTGAACCTGGGGGGAAACCACAAAATCACCTGGTGGCATCAAAGTACCTTTTCATTTGAGCAAATAAACCACGGAATCATTTAGGTTGGAGAATCCCTCAAAGACCATCACCTCGAAGATCACTTCCACCAGAGCATGTGCTTGTTCATGCACAGCCCTCACCCCAATGGGCTGAGTGCTGTGCTCTGTTTTCACAAAATAAAAACCCAAAGCTGCCTCTCCCATGCAGGTTTGAAGCCCCAAGCCCTCCCCACAGAGAAGAGCAAATGCAGCCACCAATCTGAGGCTTCCAATGCATTTTTAATGTTACACACTTACATATTTTACAGTTCACTGCCCCTGCCATCCTCTCCTCAACCTCCAGGATTGCAAAGTCAACATTCAGGGGAGCACTGGGTTTCACAGCAGGAATGGGCTGAGCTGATCAGAGCCTCTGTCTTCCTCAAGAGGGGCTCATTCCTACCACTTTAATGAATTTGGGAAGTAATTTGTGTGTTTTCCCTGAGCAGCCCCAAGGCTTTCAGGACAGGACACAAGAGAAGGGACCAGGGCACTGGCTGACAGTGTCCTTTGCACCTGGAGAAGACTAGAAGGGACAGAGGAGCTTTCCTACCAGTTTGGGATTGCAGCTGCTGTCCCGGGAGCCCTGGCTTTTCATCCCTGCTCCCCGGCACCAGGCAGGAGCTGACAGGCAGAAGAACATTGTTGACACAGGCACTGGCAGGATCCAGGGAAGCATCCCTAAGTGCTGCAGGCACAGCACTAACCTTTGCAAGGCCCTGTGGCACAGAGCCCAGTGCTTTGAAGACCCTGCCAGGGCTGAGAGCAGCCCCCAGGAGTCCTCCCTGAGCCCAACTGGTAGAAATCACTCTGTGACTCAGTTTTCCCAACTCTGAAATGCTCCTGACAGACATCCAATAAACACCATTTGCTGCCTAAGAGCAAAAGCCAGGAAAAACCTCAGATTTTGACGGGTTATCTCCCCAGAAGCCAAAAAGCTTTCACTGCCCTGACAGCCCCACATGGCCATCCCTTCCTAAGGGCAACAGGTCCTTGCGGGGATGCTCTGCCAGCATGAAGCCTCTGGAAGGCAGGGGCCCTGCAGTGTGGACCCCTGAAACCATGGCTATTCAGAGCCAAAGCCACCCTGTACCACTAACCTGGCAGGGAAGCCACAGTCGCCAGCCCTGGCTGCTTCCCCCACTTCATAATGCACAGACATCAGGATTAATTAGGGTCTGGCATGTAGGCTCAGCCAAGTCCAGCTATTGTTGCTGCCAACTCCTGTTTCATTGTCCAGGCCGGTGTTTCTCCCCCCTCTCCTTCCCTTTATTTCGGGCACAAACACTCACTCTATTTACTGGGGTTGGTCTCAGTGTGTGGGAATCTGCTGCAGAGGTTAATTAGTGCTGCCAAATGCAATTTAACCCTTTGAGCAGCTTCAGAGGAGGAGAAGGGAAGAATCAGAGTGGACCAAGCGACAAAGGAAGTTTGGACATCAGAGGAAACGGATTGGATGGGAGTAGGTTTATAAACACGTAGGAGTGTTCCCTTGGGGCATGAACACATATTTTGAGTCCCTGCCATGTCCAAATCACATAGACAGACCCCTGGGAGAGTCAAACCTACACACAGAGATTTCAACACCCAGCTTGGTACCTCTAAAAGGACAGCATCCAGCTCTGGGAGGAGCTGATGAGCAAGACATCAATCCTCAGCAAGCCCTGCTGAACAGTTTTGTTACATCCCAAGGGAAAATCCTCAGGTTTTTGGTTATTAACCAGCCTGGCTTTAGCACTTCTCTCCCTGGGCACAGAGCTCTTCAGCTCTCAAGCAAGACAGTAATTATACTTCCTGCTGAGTGAGGGCTTGGAAAGGAGCTGGGGCTGCCCAGCAGGCTCATCCCAGGCTGGAGAACAGCCAGGCAGGGGACAGTGCTGCTGCCTGTGCCCGGGTGCCCGGCAGGGAAGGGAGACCTGTGTCCTTGCAGGACCTCACGCTGCCGGAGCCCAACCTCTTCCTATTCACTGAGCACAGTTTGGAGACAGAAGGTCATCTCCTGACATCTCTGAATAAACCATGGGAGCAGCAGGCTCAGCCAAGCACGCTGCAGCATCCCCAGCCTTGTCTCCAGCATCATCAAAAGAGCCAAGTGACCCCTGATGCAGAGATCCCGGGATACACCAGGCTGAGCACACAGCCCATCAGCACCTATCTATGCACCAAGTGGCATCACTGCCTCAAAATCAGGGAAGACTCCCACAACATTTTCTTCCCTGTTTTCACCAGCGTCTGGACAACATCCTCAAGACAGGACCAGTGTGCCCACATTGAAAACTGCACCCAGACACCTTGGCTCCCATGTTACACCTATGGCACATTTACACATGAGGGTGGAGAAACAGAGAAAATGAAAGTCTGTGCTCAGAAATCCAGCACTGCTTCTACCAAGATGTTTCCCACACATGGACAATTTACAGACAGCAGTTTTCTCCAGGAAAATTTCTCTGGGAAAAGCAGGGAGGAAACAAGACGGTTTCTTCCCCAGGGGCCTGAGGAGGTGTTACACCCCTGCTCAGTCAGAAGCACAGTGAGCTACACCACATGGAATCACAAAAACACCTGCAATCAGTACCAGAGCAGCCTGTTTTCAGGGTAAAGCTCAAAGGAGCTGGAAAAGGGACAAGAGGAAAATCCCTTTAAGCTATTTGCCAGGGAGAGGTGGCCAGTGAGGAGCACTAACCTGCAGGAGCAGCTCGCCCTCCGGTACCGCTGCCGAGCCCGGAGCTGGTCCATTCCTGCAATCTCCATCCCCTTCCACTGCTTTGGCACCGTGATTCTTCAGAGCCACTGCATGAAGGAAAGGGAAGGGACATCAGTGCTGCAGGAACACACACAGGCCACCACCATGAATGTCCTGGACAATGCTGTGCCAGGGGAAGCCACCATGGAGTCACAGCCCTTTGCTTCACCCCTCAAAGAGTCGATTTTAACAGGACATTTCCCCCCAGCTGTTTTGTCTGGGGTTTTTTTCCCACTCATGCCAGTTAAAGCCAGGGATGCTTAATGCAGGTAGGCACCAGAATCATAAAACCATGGAATTGTTAAAGTTGGAAAAGACTGCCAAGACCATCCAGTCCAACTGTTCCCCCAGCACTGCCAAGCCCACCACTAACCCACGTCCCCAAGTGCCACGTCCACGTGGCATCTTTTGGACGCTTCCAGGGACAGTGAATCCACCTCTGCCCTGGGGAGCCTGTTTCAGGGCCTGACCACCCTTTTGGTGAAGAAGTTTTCCACAATATCCAATCTAAACCTCCCTTGGCACAGCTTGAAGCTGTTTCCTCCGGTCCTGTCACTTGTTCCCTGGGAACACAACTCAACCCCCACCTGGTTCCACCCTCCTGTCAGGGAGTTAGAGAGAGTGAGGAGCCTCCTTTCCTTCAGGATGAGCTCCCCCAGCTCCCTCAGCCTCTCCTGGTGCTCCAGACCCTTCCTCAGCTCTGCTTCCTTTTTTTGGATGCACTCCAGCCCTTCAGTGTCTTCCTTGTTGTGAGTGGACCAAATTGAACACAGGATTCAAGGTGTGCCCAGCACAGAGGACGGTCATTGCCCTGGGCCTGTGCCCACACTGTGGCTGGTACAAGCCAGGGACCATTGGCCTTCTGCCCACCAGTCTCCCAGGATAAGGAATGTGCCATTTTGAAGGATATAGCTCAGTCAGTGATGCCTCGTTACAGTTCAGCAGCATAGTGGGTGTATTCAATCAAATTAAGGCAAGCCACAGCTCACAGTGGGAGAAAAACAACACGGAAAACACATGGATACAAACACAGACATCCGAGATCTACTAGTGCTCAATGCACAGCCCATACAGATGAGGAGATCTGTCACTCAGTTTAACTAAAAGATGTAAGTTTTGCTCTGTACTCCCCGAGAGAACAAATCCTGGGGATATTTTAGGGTGGATAACATTAAAAGAGTAACATTACAACAAGCCTGTGCATGACAGGCCGGTCCAGGAGACAGAGGAAGTTGCAGGAAAAGCCGGGAAGCTTCTTGCCAACTCCATGAGGACAGAGGACAGCATTTGGCCAGTGGTAAACCAGCTGCTCCCACTGGGACTCACACCTGGAGAGGTGTGAGGCAGCAGCTGCAGCACCACTGCAGCCTGCCAGCACTCAGAGAGAGCAAAAGCTCTTTTGGATTTGCTTTTCCCAGTTCCTGTGCTACATGCCTTGGAGCTGCTGGGCTCAGATGCGACGGGAACATCAAGTGGACCCTGGAAGTGATTTAATGCCCCAAAAAGCTGTCACGGGGAGCAAAGCTGTGAGCAGAGACTGAACAGCCACCAGCACACAAACAAAACCAGGCTTTGAAATGCCGGGCTCACCTTGTGCTTTGCCAAAGCAGCTGCTGAAACTCAGCTCCTCCATCCACATGGAGCAGATCCTGAAGAAGCTCAGATGCTGCAAAAGGTGGATGCTCCAAATGCATCTCAGCCCTCCAGGGCCACAAGGTCTAAAGCTGAACCCAGCAGGGGCCCAGGCAGGGCCCTGTGGTGTGGATGGAGCAGCTTTGTGCCAGTGCCCTTCCAGCTTTTCCAATTGCTGGGAGCAAAATGAAGGAGCTATGAATTATTAAAGGTCTTTGGTCCTCCTCTGCGAGCTCTCAGCCTGCTGTGCTGGAGGTGTGAGATAAAAATAAACCTGGCTGACAGGAGAGCAGCTAAAGGCTGCTGCCCCCTGCTCAGGGGTCTGGTTTAATGGTTTGATATCGCCCCTGCAAAAGGAGACCTTGGTCCCAACACCTCAAAAATAGACTTTGCCATCAACATCCCCAGATGCTCTGGGGCCAGAGGAAACATGTTAAAAGCAGAGGAGGGCCCACTGTCCTCTGTGCAGATCCCTGCCACCAAACAGGACTGAACCACCGGGGTGTGAGGAGGAACTGCTCTCCTCTAAACCACAACTCCCATGGGGGTTTTCCCCGCAAACTTCACCAAACAGCGGCTTTTCCCTGCGGGTCACCCAAGGAACCCCAAAGACGACCCGCTCCTGGCTGTGGCCACCCCAGGCTGGCCTCCTGCCCAGTGTCCCCTGGCTTTGTCTGCCCATAAATAGCCCCTGGGGTCGGCAATTCAGCAGAACTGTCACAGCACATCAGGCTGACGGAGCGGAGGAACCGCCGCCGCATCCTCCCTGCCGCGCCGCATCCCGCCCGGACAGCCAGCAAAACAGGGAAAGGTGGCCCTCCCAGCACAGCCCCCCTTCATGGAGGGCAGCGAGACGAGGTGCAGCCTTTGCCCTCGCTGCATGACTTGCAGGGAAAAAAAGAAAATAAAAAGAGGAGGGGAAAAAAGGAGAGAAGTGGCTTTTCCCGGGCTCCCTCCCTCCGGCCACCAGCACGACCTTTGCTGCTGGAAGGAGAAAGGTGAGGAGAGAGAAGTCGGTCACTTGAAAGTAGCAAGACTTGCACAGTTTTCCTGCTATTTCTTCCAAGAAAAAGAAAACAGAGCTTCTGCCAGGCCGTGCAGGCTGTTTTGCCACAAATTTAGCTGAGAGGAAGAAAATCTCTCTCTGCCTGGTCACATCTCCGAGGAACAAGCTCCCTGCCCAATCTGCCTCTCCTCAGGAGGAGGATGCTCCCTGCCCTGTGGTCATCCTCACACTCAGGTGCTCACCAGGTCTCTGCTCCCTGGCCCTGTGCTGTCACCCCCAGGGAAAAGGAGGGCTGGGGGAGGGCAAGAGGGTGGGTTTCCTCCTTCCATCTCCAGGTGCTTCCCCCAGCACCCGGCCTGGGAAGCTGTTTCACGTGGTGGTGCTGAAGGGACACCTCCCTGCCCACCAGGTTTGCCAGTGAACTCCTGAACCTGCCGGGGGCTTTGCAGACCCGAGAAATCTCTGTGCCACCAAGTGGGAATTAACATTTTTGAGAGGATATCTCCCAGCCCCCCTCCCCTCCACAGGGCAAAAGCTCCCGGTGGGAGCAGTTTCGCATCGGCCGCTGACTGCAAAGAAGGAAAATGGGACAACTCGATCCCAAAACTGCAGCAGGTGTTGATGCAGGAGAAGCAGGAGCAGGCAAACAAACTCCTTCATGGCTCCTCAAGAGCTGCAGGCAAGGGCTGGGCCATCTGCAAGGACATTGTTATCCTGAGCAGGTCCTGGGGAGGAAGAAGGAGGAGAAAGATTTTGGTAGTGGTGTTTCCTGCAAGCCCCGGTGTGTATCAGTCATTCTCTGGGGGAAGGAGACATTGATTTATTAAATAAATTGCCCTTTACCCACCTCTCTCTTTCTGTTGTTTCTGGCAATTCCCTGAAAAGCTGGTCTCCCACTCACGGGACTGAACACCTCACCATGAGGCATCTCCAGATCTCCCTTTTCCCACTCATCTCTCCAGCTTCAAGATGCTCACAGGCAGAGGGACCTGAAGCTCTGCTGCTCAGTACAACCCCTCACAGTAACTAACCCCTCAAAATGGTTTTCCTGCACTTTATTGCAAAGAAGAAATAAACGAAAGGAAACGTAGAAAAAAAATAACAATCCAACACTTTGGGTTTCTTTTGAATAAACTGAGGTTTCACGTTTAATCTGGAAGAAACTTAAAAATACAAATGTAGTTTTGCCACAGTCAGAGGGATATTTTCTTTTAAAATGGTTGGGGCTTGGAGCAACCTGGTCCAGTGGAAGGTGACCCTGCCCATGGCAGGGGGGCGGAACGAGATGATCTTTAATGTGCCTTCCAACCCAAACTATTCTATGATGCAAAGGGGGCAAAATTTGGCCCAAATGCCTTCTTGATTGCCATGCTCAACCTGGTCTCCTCCTGCCTCAGCTGGTCTCTCATCAGAGCTGTACAAAGCCCATTTCCTAACAACTGGCAAATACTTCCTGACTTTCCATTTGCTTACTCCTGACGGATACTACAGTTTTACTTAACTTCGTACCTGCCACAGCTCCCTGTTGACACAAATTTCATTAAAGAGATGAATTATTTATCCCTGCCTGAACAGCGTGGATACACCACCTTCCGAGAACACGCACAGTGAATAATGGATGGCCCCTTAAAAGATCTAATTGCACTTTTAGAAGCAAGGAGGCCTTGACTACATGTAGCTCTCAGTTGTGTCACCGAAGGCTCTCGGGTCTCAAAGCGAGAAGCACGTGCAGGAGTTTAAACAAGGACAAAGATGACAAGGACCTGCCAGGCCTTCCCTTCTTCCTGCAGCATCAACAGCTGTTTGAACTCTCCCGCTCCCCCTGCTCATCCCTCAGGAGCTTTAGGTGTCCATCACGGAACGGTTTGGGTAGGAAAGGACCTTAAACACCATCTAGTTCCACCACCCCACACCATGGACACCTTCCACTGGACCAGGAAGGATTAGCCCAGCCCAAAACCTTAACCTGCAGTTTCTTCCCAGCTCTGCTCCCATGTTTGCCTTTGAAGGAGCCTTGAGACACCCTGGCAACCGCTGAGGGCCCACTGTGAAGCCCAGGGACCTCCAACAGCTTCCTATCAGCTACTCTCATGAGAGCCAGGGAAAAATACTTGGCAAGGAAAGCACACGGCAGGAAAACTGCCTATCTAAGGGAAGTCACAAGACTTTTCCAGCTTAAATTGCTCCTCCAAGGCCAGCTCATTACCTAGGCAATTAAGAGAGCAGGCTGATCACAGGACCAGGCTTTATTTTCTAAGACCATCCCTTAGGCTGCACTGCTGCAGCTCAGAAGAAGGGAAGGGAGGGGAGACGAAGAGAACGAACAAGCAACATCAGTCCCACACATCCCATCTCAAGCCCTCACCCCTAAGCAGAGATTTCAGTGGCAAAGTTACACAGTTTATAACAATTACATAATTAGAAGCACTTTTCCAGTCTGACACGATTGCAGCTCAGGCACTTTTTGGGCCGTAAGAGTTCCAGCAATAACATGTGGCTTCATACCTCAGCTTAATGGGTGAGGCTCAGCCCTCAGGCTGCACATCGATCCTACAGCAGCCATCTAAGATTTTAAGAGGACTCCAAGAAAATCCCCAAGCTCTAGACATCCACAGGAGTGGGAGAAGCAGACTGCTTAAGGTTTGGATACATGACCCAAACCTTCTGTATAAAATGTACCCATGCAGAGCTCAAAACCACACATAGCCCAAAACGAAGGCTACATCTACTCTCTGATCCATGATCACAGACTGTGCATCTGATAAACCATCTGGAGCCAAAAATTCCTAAGACCACCGTGTTTTCCTCCTCTCCTCCCACCCAGTGAGGCATCTGAGCTGCCCAGAGGCTGCTGGCAAGCCCAGCAATCCAGGCAGGATGCTGCACATGGGCAGAGGTGCATCTGCATCTCTGAGGATTCCCATTTCCAGGCAGAGTTAGCCCATTGCTGGCTGGCAGCAAGGCTCACAGTGGGGTGCAAACATGCACCTCCTGGCATCAGGGACTGGTCTTTTCCTACCACTCTTCCTAGAGTTTATAAACCTTAGACTTGACTGAGAGCCTTGAGAGAAATCCATGAAACGTCGGTGCCACAGTGACCACCAGGCCGTGTCCTGGGCAGTGTGCTGCCTCCTCCGTGGGTTCCACTTGGGAACAGCTGGAAAAGCTGTTCATCACACACACACACAGGATATTCTGAGTTGGAAGGGACCCACAAGGATCGCTGGGACCAAAACAGCACAAGGCTGTGACAGCCCAACCGAGCCGAGTTCAGGTGACTGCACAGTCCTGGCAAAGCCCTGCTGTGCAGGAACCTGGGAACAGCCGTGTGGGCACAGGTCTGTGACAGGCACAGGGACCCCTGGGGACACCCAGCTGGGCCCCAGGGGCAAGTGAGTGCTCTCACACACGAGAAGGGCCAGGCTTGCTGCAGGATGGGAAGCACGACGTCCCCAGCACGCTGCAGGAACAAACTGCGAGAGACACTTCTCCAAAGTGAGCCCTTGCCCGTTTTGACATCTGCCAATTGACCTCCCACCAGGAGTCTAAGTGGCCCAAGCAACACAGATGGTACCCGACAGCCACATGACAAGGTGCCTTTGAGGCACCTTCCTTTTTTGCTAACAAATCCCCACGCAGGGCCAGACAGCAAACCTTCCCTTGCAGCATCTTTCCTTTTCTTTTTCATCCCTTTCCGGAAGATGAGGGAAGCAGAAGAGATGCCAGCCAGCATCAGCAGCAGGGTTTGCTGGGTCCTAGCAGCAAGGGGAGGAACAGGGAGGGATTAGAGGGAAGCAGCCTGCCAGGCACCGCCGGGATAAGCTGCTGGCACACAGCTGGAATGACATGATGTGCAGACCCCGGAGCGGTGCCACCACCAGCAGGACACGGCGTAGGGGAGGGGAAGGGCAGCATGGCAGGAGTGAGGCTGCTTGGTGGCCTGGTTCCACTGCACTGCTCCAAGGACACTCCTCAGCACGATGGGGGAGAGAAAACAGGGCTTCTGGGCTGGAGGGAGATGCAGATCCCTCAGCTCCAGGCAGCAGCAACCCTGCAGCACAGTCCCAATCTCCACCAAACCCTACGTGCTGAAAGAGCCTCCTGCAGAGCAGGAAGGAAGGGTAAGGTGGCAAAGGACAATTAAAAATGTTTGTTCACCAAGGGGGAAAAGAAATAAGACGTTTGGGGTGACTGTTGTAGAGGAACAGACGTGGATAAGGAAAGGAGAAGCCCTTAAAGCCAACCAGCAGTGATGGAAGCCAACCTCAGCCCCTCCTGGTTCAGGCTGATGGTGCTGGGATCTGGTCAGTGTTGCCTTAGCAGCAGGATGGGATGTGGGATGCACTGGATCACTGGCCTCATGAGCCCACCTCCCTGGCAGGACATGTCTCCATCTCTCCTGTGGCCCTTCTCCCCCACCTAAGTTCACCTCAGTCATGGTAAGCAGCATTCCCATGGGCAGAAAGCATTTGTATACCCTTGGGATTGCAAAGTCAGGCAATGTGGCAAGGGAAAGGCACCTGGGAATTCCAGAGAGGACAGCAGGGCTGCTCCATCAGAAGAGAAGCCTTTTCCACCCTGACATGGATCAGGAGGATCCAGGAGGAGACCAGATCCCTCCTTTCCCAGAGATGCTGAACACACCCAGCACTGAAACTGCTTCCTGCTTTGTTGAACTGGAAAGATTTGCCAGTCCACAAAAATTGAACAGAATTAGCAGACAAACACACACATGTGGATGCTCGTGNGGGGTGTTCACCCAGAGAAGACAAGACTCCAGAGAGACCTCAGAACCCCTTTCAGCACCTAAAGAGGCTCCAGGAGAGCTGGAGAAGGACTTTGGACAAAAATCTGCAGTGACAGGACTAGGGGGAATGGCTCCCCATTGCCAAAGGGCAGGAGTAGATGGGATATTGCGAAGGAATTCTTCCCTGTGAGGGTGGTGGGGCCCTGGCACAGGTTGCCCAGAGAAGCTGTGGCTGCCCCATCCCTGGAAGTGTCCAAGGCCAGGTTGGACGGGGCTTGGAGCAACCTGGGATAGTGGAGGGTGTCCCTGCCCATGGCAGGGGGGTGGAATGAGATAAGCTTTAAAAGGTCCCTTCCAATCCAAACTATTCTACAATTCCAAACACAGGAATATGTCTAATGAGAGCTATGGAGCCTGCTCTGCCTTTTGAAGAATTTACCACAAGGCCAGAAGGGGATGAGGAAAACAAGAGAAAACAAGAGAAGCTCCCAAAGATTTTTACCAGTAATCAAGATCTACAGCTCACCTGCTTTTAATCACTTAACCCTGTACAAACCTTCCCATGCATAAGCCAAGATGCTGAAAGAAAATTAAAACCAATCAATTAATAATTAATACATCAATAATTATTTATTTATTCTGGCTGGGAAAGGCTGCTGGGTGAATTGCTGCCAGAGATCATGGGCAGCACCTGAGACCTGCTCCAGGTGTTTCTCCTCACAATTCCATGGCAGCACAGCCTGGTTTTCATCCTTGCTTTCCCTTGGTCTTCTTTCAGGGAGCAGGGACACACTAGAGCCAGGGAGATGAGGACTGCTCCTCCCTCCCTGCTCCATGTGAGGGTTTATTTACACTGCTTGTTTCTGAGCTGTCTCTGGGACACACTGGCTGCCCCCAATAAACACGAAAAGCCCCCAAACCACTGGTCTTTTCTGATCTGATCTCACTCAGGACTTGTGCAGCTAAAACTGTCTCCTCAGGATCCCATTTTACACTTCCAGGGATGCTGAGCCAGCACTGCAGCACATGAGCTCTCCTGGCTCAGCTGTTCCATCCTAACTCTGCTCCCTGACAGACCAAGGGAAAAAATAACCTAAACATCCAGAAAACTAAGAAGGAAAAAGAAAAAGGAGAGGAAGGAACAGAGTATTTTGAACAGGAGGCTTCCAAAGGTGAACTTTTTCTCAGCTCCACCGTGGCTACATCACTCCAGCATTCACTCTGAGAGGAATAAAGTCATCCCAGGAAAATCCCCCTGAAAAGAATGCCAAGCCCCAAAACAACTCCTGGTGTGGCACTTCTGAAGCCACAAACTCCCACCTTATGTGACAACACGTGCTCCCACAGGGAAAACACCAGGACCAACTGCCCTCTGCTTCAGAGCATCCTCACAGACAACATTCCAAACCCTTTCCAGGGCAAAACCAGTGGGAAAACACAAGCAATACAGCCCAACAGATTGACCTAATGCTGCGAGGCAAACAACTCTCCCTGGGCATTCCTTTTCCAGCTCATCCACTTGCAAATCCTTCAAGCGCAGCTTAAAAGGCAATGGAAAAGGGGGGTAGGGAAAAAGGAATTATTGAATGGAGTTAAAATGAGATATTGTGGTGTTTCTGTGGCCATATGCAGCTTTCTCAAGGCACTGCCACTTCACCAGGAAAATCCAGGGATGTCTCAATACCGTGCTGCAGGTTCCTAATGATTATAATTACAGCGCAGTGGAATGGCTCCCAAAAATCAAAGATTCCCAAATAAGCACATCACAGGGAATCACTACTCACTGTCAGCACACAGAGTGTAGCATAACAGAGAGGGAAAAAGTCACTTGCACAGGGAAACTTCCCAGGCTCAGCCTCAGCCTAAACCAAAACTTTCTACTTCAGTAGAACCCACAAAAAAATTCAACTTCGTCTCTCCAGATCCCTCTGATCCCAAATGTGCACCGGGCACAACATTGTAGGCGGGTGAAGGCAGGAAAGACACAAAATTTGAGGTGTGAAAAAGCCAAATTTGATAGGGAAAAAACACTAGAGTTTTAGGGGGAAAGAAAAAATATAAACGGTGGATGGGTACCCCAAAATTCGAGGGTGGAAAAAAAAGAAAATTTGGGGAAGGGGGAACCTACCAAAATTTGAGGTGGAGTGGGAAATCTCACAAAATTCGAGGGGGGGGCTGAAATCCCAAAAAATCTGAGTTGCAGAGGAAATAATCACAAATTTCAAGGGAGAGGGGGAACCACGAAAAATTCGAGGGGGGTAGAGATACAAAACTTCAGGAGGGAAAAACCTGCCACGTCCAAGGGGGAAAAAAAGCAACAATGAAAAAAACCCCAAACAAATAA
>WEIV01020649.1:4099-14922 GCA_013390005.1 Calyptomena viridis
CTCTCACTACTTGATCACTTTTCTTCTAAAGCATCCATGGTTGCAATTTTATCCAAATGATACACTAGAACTATAAAAAGCTCCTCAGCCTGCGATCTGGATCATCTTGCCCCCATCTGTAAATCATCAGCTAACCACTGACTAGTCAGCAGTTACGCATTTTAAGTAGCAATTTATTACATAATGTTTTCAAAAAATATATACAAAATTATTGTGGGCTTTAAGAAGCATGCAAGAATAAGATTAACAGATTTCTTATTTAGTTTGAATATAAATTAAATGANACAGTTCCAGAAGCTCAAAATGAAGGTGGATTTCTTGGCCATACTGCTTTGGAATGTTAAGTCTGAAAATTAAGTAAAGTATTTTATATATCCAGGAGTGGCTCTGATTCTATAATGAAAGAAATACAAATTCCTAAATCATACAGTGTTATTATTAACATTGAAGATGGTTTTCTAAACTTCAACACTGTGTCTTTATCTTTAAATTCTTTCAGGTTTCCTATGTTTAAAGAGAAAGAACTTTCATAAGGCTGAATAAAATTTTCCTAAGCTATATAGTTTCATAAATATGTTTTCATGGAGTAAGAAGAGCTCTTGAACTTGAGATGGGCAGCTTTTGAATCCAGAAATTCAATTTCCTTAGAGAATATCTGAAAGCCACATTACAGGAAGCTATGGTTCCTGACTTAAGGGGAGGGAAGGAAAAAGTAAAATAACAAAATGTACAGCTGATCTGAACCTGCCAAAAAAATCAAAATTAAGTATTAGCCTGCACATATTGTCCTGAGCACATGTTGCATTATAAACAGCAGCTGACATGCACCAATAAATAAAAAGGTATGAACTTTGTTAATATGTCAACACTTAGCAAATTATCAAAACAAAAACAACAGCATAAAGTAACTACTCCTATCAGCATTCATGGGGGTTTTCTTACATTTTCCTTACATTTAAAATGCATTTCTGATTGCTTTTG
Organism: Calyptomena viridis; assembly: GCA_013390005.1. Taxonomy (NCBI): domain Eukaryota; kingdom Metazoa; phylum Chordata; class Aves; order Passeriformes; family Eurylaimidae; genus Calyptomena; species Calyptomena viridis. The sequence goes on from WEIV01020649.1 coordinate 5,081, forward strand.
GTAGTAAACAACAAAAAATACAGGAATTATCTTGCTGATTGATATATTTTATTGTACATTGACAAATGAATTTCTGACCATGGGAAGTACTGCACACTTCAATGAAATGAAAAAAGTCCCACATTGGTTAAAGTCTGTCCCCAGCTCATTACTCCAAAGCGCCAATTAAAGTATGCCTAAAGCACTTTTAATCTGCTCCAGCGTAAACATATTTTCATATTGTACATTTCGTTTTCCAAATTTCCTTTTAAAGCATTATGTGCTCTGACAGTGTCACTCCCAGCATTCAGATATAGTTTATATAAGTATAGCAATTTGTCTTTCCCATCAACCAAATTTACTGCTTCATTTAGGTATTTCTATTTCAATCAAAGAACTTTGTCTCAGAGTATTTAACTTGATATTATTTTTTATATTGCAGCAATAAACAGTTTTGAAAACAGTATTTTTCACAAGTAACACTTGTGCTATACTTAAATTTTACTTCCTTCACTTCACCTCCTTTCCAATTTCACTAAAAGCTCCCTCTTGAGTTTACTGCTCGTTATATCCTGTCAATGTATTTGTTTGCTCTTTATGCCAGTGCATCCATGTTATTCCGTCTTCACTTACTGGAGGTTATGTCTCCATTCATTCACCAAAATCCAGAGTGTTTATCCAGGTTAATTTGTGTCAAAAAGAGGTATGAGGGGCTACAAGTAGTCTTTATACAGTCCAAGTGTAAAAATTTCATCAGACTAGGGTTTTTTGTTCAAACTCAAAAATACATTGCAGCACAGAAAAGGAAAAATAGAAGCTTGGTCTTTTCTGATTAACTGATTCAGCAAAGCTATTTAAATGGAGACCTGTTGTTTTTTAAGAAGAGAAACACTGTTATATTACAAAATTTACATATTAAAAGAAGTTGAAGTAAAAATTTGTGGTTTAATCCCAGAGTGCTTAACAGGTAAATGGTGGCAATTCATCAGCACTCAGTAGATACAAGTGCAAAACATGAACAGTTCGAAAATATCAAGTGTGGACCAAATTCTGCCAATCCTTATGCTCACCAAGGAAAACATTATCTCCTGAGAAACAACATAAAAATTTTACTTTTTCTGGGTTCAATGCATAAGTATCTAATAAAAGTTTCAACCATAATGATATATAATAATAATGACTCGTAAAAAAACCCACTCTGTCACTAAAGTATTAAAATACATTCTTCATTTAGTTCTCTTCTCTCCTAACATAGACAGTTAAAATCCACGTTCTTACAACTATATAAAAATAAAATTCAAGATAATTTTGATATATTGGCATCGAAGAGGTTTCTTATTTCTTTATACTTGAAATGCTTCTTTGAACATTAATTCATTGAAACTGTTGGCTTCCTTCTGGGAATAATTTTTTCTGGTCTCCAGACTTTCAAAATATTATTACTGTAATTAACATGGATTTGAAGGCTTGATATTCCTGCATTGCTTTCAAAGTCTGCTGAATACCTTCTACCAATCAACTTATTCATGGAATAAAATGACAGAGGCACACTCAGAACCATGACGATCCAATACAGCAATCCAACAGCTATCACATATAAATCCACCTAAAAAAGTTATGATTTTAATTCTTCAGTAAGAACTTCAGAACTGAAGCAGTACTTAAAAATCCTTTGTAGTTTTAGCATCGTTGACCTCCCCTTCTACTTCTCAGATTATTTATGAAACCCAGCATATCTTCATGGTACTTTATAAATAAACAATAACGACAACTTTTCCTGCAGAAACAGTTGAATCACCAGAGTGTATTTGTTCACGTCCATCACATTCTTATCCTTAACTGACATTGAGGAGTACACCTGTTATTTTTAATTCATAACTCACCATCTGAAGACATCACTTATGTCTTATGCTTATTTCTCATCAGAAGCTCTTTTGCCAGATCAACACCTTGATGCAGAGAGTGGTCACAGAGAAGGAAGCTACTTTTTTCCAGTTTGGATTCAGACAGGTAGGAAAGGACACCAAAGCTGACCAGGGAGGACCCAAAACCTTATTAAAATGTGATGTGATCCCAAATTCTTCAGAAATTAGAATAACCAGGCAGCAAGCACATGAACTGTGCAAGAACTGCACAAAGGGCAAAGCAGAGCACAAGTATTTTTCTCAAGTGTGCTACATATATTCTAACGTACACTTACTAAGCACTCCTGTGGCTGCCTGGTTTACCATTAGAATTACTTGTTGTAGGTAATAAGCCAGACTTATAGCGGCTGGTGCCAGTTACAGCTAGAAAACCATCTACAAGTGTTAGATAAGTTACAACTAAAACCACTAAAGCAGGAAAGAAGAAAACATGGAGAAAAATTAATAATTAAAAAAGGTACTTTCCTACCATCTTCTATGAAATACAATTTGTCTAGAAACAATCAGCTCCCCTTCCAAGCTAATAAAACTTTGCAAGAAAAAAAGCTTTAACAATGTAAAAATTAATGTATTTATTTAAAGGTTATCCATTTGGAATGTTCAATCCTAAAGGTAAAGGGCCTACTTCAAAGACACCTCACAGGGCTGGTTGAAATGCAATAGTTCACTTTTGAAACTCAAGTCTGAGACCCATGTTCCCACGGCTTAAGCAAACAAGGACATGCCTAACCTCTTGAATTTTGATTTGGAGTAGTATAAGACTAGAATTACCTGATGACATAATGTTGCTCATAGTAATTTTTTTTTTCAATAGAAGAATTTTTTAACCTGTACCTGTCAATTCAAGTGCTCCATTTAGTCTATATCTGATATAACATGTTAAAATTAAAAGTCACTGAAGTAAATCAATTTAACATGAACTAATCTGTCCTAACACTCAATTAAGTATCAAAGTCAGGTTTTCAGAGGTCCTACATAACAATTGAGAGGAACCTGTTCCTTGTTTTGCTGTTCCTTTTTACCTACACAGCTTTTTAACTTAGGTTGTGGTCATCAGCTGAAGTAATAAGAAATAGTAATATTGTGAGACACAGAGCAAAGCAATTTGAAAATAGAACTAATTCCTCCCTCTTCAAATACCTTAATCATTTCAAAATACACTATCCGTAATACTGCCAAACCAAAATAAATTAGCTGATTTTTTAAAACACTTCTGCATGCCTCTCAGTGCTGCTATTTTGTATTACACCCAATAAAACTTTCAGTGAATATTTCACAAGTGATACCAGTAAATATACAAAATAATTTCATCCCAGGCACTGCAAGGTGTATAATTAATTCAGCTTCATGAGCTCAGCTGTGTCATAGTGTAAGCCAGAAATGGACAAAAACACTACACAGGCTATCAAGATGTAGTGGGCTGACCAGATGGACAAGGGAAAGAAAATAAGATGGAAAACAACTCATAGGTTTGAGATAAGGCAGTTTACTCAAGCAAAAGAGAAAGTTTGCATGCATACAAGCAAAAAGGAAAAAAAAAGTTTATTCTCTGCTTCCTATCAGCAAGCAATGTTCAGCCACTTCCTGGGAAGCAGGGCACCAGCACACATAGCAGTCACTCCAGAAGGCTAACACTGTAAATAATCAATGTCCCTTTCCTCCTCCTTTCCTTAGTTTTTTTATCTGAGATGATGTTATATGGTATGGAATATCACTTTGGTTAATTTGGGTCAGCTGGCCTAGTTGTGTCCCCTCTCAGGATCTTGCCCACCTGAGCCTACTGATGGGGGGAATGTTGGAGAGACAGCACCGATGCTGTGCCTGCACTGCTCAGCAGTAGCCAAAACACTGGTGTGTTATCAACACCCTTCTAGCTACTGATGCAAAGCACAGCACTGTGAGGGCCACTATGGGAAAATGAACTCCAGCTCAGCCACACCCAATACACAAAAACACTGAGGAATGTTGTGTACAGAGATAACATAAAATTCCTGTGAATTTCTGAACTAATATATAAAACTATGTCAAGTAATTTTCAAGTTTGTGTAACAGTGTTGCAAATTGGCCAGAGCTTTGAAGATCTGCCTAGACCCCTTTGCTCCCAAAGAGAACTACTCAAAGGCCTTTTTTTCTATGGAAGACAAATCAGAGATAAGAAGAGGTTTAATTCAGATTTCCCCTGGTCATTGCTTCCATACAGTTAGTGGGAGAATGTGGTGGGGATATTTTTTTCTGCTTGTCTGAGAATTGGTTTAAAAATCTCCACCACCCCTTCTGTCTTTCAGCAACCACCATATTGTCCTCAGGTTGTTGAGCACGGGACATGAGTGTGCTTTGAACAGAATCCTATTCATTCCCACTTCTGTGCTCTGGTTTGCAGCACAACGCTGCCTCCGAGCCTGATGATGGGACTTCTTGTGGGTGAAATCAAGTTCAGGCTCTGCTCTAGGAATGCACATAATGCCTTTCAGAAGGAGAGGAGCATAGAGTCTGTGAGACCAGACTAGAGGTAGTCTGAAATTAAAGACAAACACACATTCCCCCTTATCCCCAAAGTATGCAGAATTAAGTTCTACATCTGATACTCCAGTTACAAATGAAACCTCTCTAGGATGGCCACCATGTCCTCATCCTCCAGCTCCTTTGCCCCAGAGATCCACAGTGCTGCCTGTGTTGAAGCCCTGCACAAACACCCTGGGGTGTCATGCACCTGCTCACCATCTGCCCTCCCACTGGCTGACAGGTACCTGGAAATCCCAAGTGAACAGCCAGCTTTACCTCAGACAAAATTTCCAGACAGATTAAGGCACTGTACGTTCCTGCCTTCCAGTGTCACCACAGCAGTTTCTGTATCTTACGTCATGATGAGTGAAAGGAAACACTTCCTTCTGGTTACCCCCATCACAGGGGATGTCAGATGAAAGTACAGCCAAAAAGCACAGGAGATGCTCAATCAATTTACTTACAGATTACTGAGCTTCCATTCTTGTCTGGAACTTCTTGGAAGCACTGAAAACCTGTGACAACTGACCACTCCCAAAACTTTCCCTCTCACACCTCTGCCATGAGCCCCACAGATCAGTCATTGGGTCAGGCCTTCGAGAAGCAATGAAATGCTACTTTTGTTTATCATCAAGAGCTATTGCTATTTTATCACATTACCTGTGACTTCTTACACATAAAAAAAATAAATTCTTTGGTCATTTCCCTTACAGCATGTGCAAGAAATCCAGCACAATCACTCTTCTTTGAATTACTGTAATGGGAGTAAAACAATGATAGGTAAATGTGAAAATGCAGTAGGACTGAAAGAAGCGTAGATGAATCATTGAGCCTTACCTCTGCAACTAAAGAGGTATCCACTATTTACTTAAAGGATGGTGTTTCACTATATATTGACAATGGTCATCTGAATCTGCATGATATTTAGCAGTTCACTGCTTTCCTACAAGCTATGTGCATCACTACTGCTCCCTCTCATTTTTCTTTTTTTCTTATTATCTCAAAAATAATCTTGCAACCAAAATTCATACTTTTCAAATGACAGAATTCAGAGACAATATTTTTCTAGAGGACAAACAGTCTGACTTATTAAGATGTTTTATTTTGTGGGGGTTTTTAACTGTTCCTAAATATTGAGCATCATTTTTGAACATCAATGTGTTTCTTATTAGCACAAAAATGAGAGATTTAAATATCAAAATACAGTGTGAACTTTGAATCCACAAATCATTTGTATCATAAGTAAAACAGAATTTTCATGTGTTTTCAATTACACTCTCAGAACAACAAATATTACAGATAGAAGTATAAATTTAGCTTTAGACAAGATCACAGATTCTGGTAAACAGTAAAATTAAGTCAGCATTCACATTGTCTAGGGTGCTCAAACCAGAAAGCAAATACTATATCACATTTTTGTCACAGACTACACAAAATATTTCTTACAGTTAACTTAAAATTTATATTTTGAATACCTTTAAAAATAGCAAAGCAATAAATATTCTTTTAAAAAATGGATCCTGACTTTGAATGCTGGACCAATTACACAGAGCTGATTTCTCACTATAGAAAAATGGGAATTTATCTCTCTCGCAAACATAGTTAAAAAACATCAAGTACCATGCTATCACCTTGCACCAAAGGATTTATTGATGTATTTCTGTTAGACTGGTATGAGCAAGTTTCCCCTTTCTATATTTGTTAAAGTAAAATAAGATCTTAGTCACCTTGAAAGAACAGAGAGCATGTGCACACTCTGTTTTTGACAGAAGTTCCAAAAACTGCAGCTATCACTCTCACCAGGCTCATAATATAAGTGCCTAAATATACAATTGATGTGTCTTGGGAAGAATTAAATTCAGAAAAAGCTTGTTTTAAGTCATTCAATATTCTTTTATTTTATTAGAAATCCCTCAAGTACAATTTTCGTTACTCATGTCCAGCTTCTATTGTCAGTTTCTATTTTCTCAGCTTGGCTGTTGTCAAGATTTATTGACAATAACACTCTGATACATACGTCATCAAAATGCTGTGTAAATACATACAGTATTAAGTCTTATGATCTTTGATCATATACACTGTACCATAAAACCTTCCCATACAGACCTCATTAATGGCATCATTAAATTGATGTGACTCAGAAAGTCTTTTTCTGTGTAAATGGTACCTGTGTGTAGAAATGGGCAGCAATAATTTTTACCAACACCAGAGTACGAGGACAGCATCTGGAGACACTACAGATGAAGTGAAGAGCTCCGAACAGATGAAGGGAACAGCAGCTTTTTTTAATGCCTGCAGCATGGATGCCATAAAAACATTTCAAGATCCTGCTACTGAATTCTGGCAAAGGACTTTGCTCTTGAATACTTTCCTAATGGTTTGCACATTGTCTAGGAAAGCCAGTTTTAAGTTACCAAGGAGAAAAAAGCTTGCCGGCTTTAAGCACTTTAAGAGTTTTGTGGTTTTTTTTTCTTTTCTAAACATAGCTTTACCCCCAGTATATGCACCGTATCCCAATTTAATTCCAAAATATTAGTAGTGGTTTTACACAGCAGAAAGCTGAAAGCTAGCTGCACTATATCTTTACTTTACAAATTGAAGCAGCAATAATTTAATTGTTTAGAAAGCATTTGTGATTAAAGAATTGTCAACATGACGATTTCTCCTTTCCTCTAATACCTTGGATTACTCCTATGGTGTTAGGATTTTGGTATAATAAAATGTATATACTCATACCTGTTATACAAGAGATCATCCATCAATAATACAAAACTAATCCTAGATTACATAAGAATTTATGAGTGAATCCTCAGTGTGATTAATATGTTCTTTCTAACAGTTGGCATTTCAGTAAGTAAAAAACACTAATTTCACATACACAAGATGTAGCTGTAGGTTCTCCAACTAGTTGTAAACCTGACTGAAAGTGATACAAAAAAGAGCAGACATCAGGCTCTGTTTATGAATTATAACATATTACTTTCATTGTTCCATAAATTATTTTTAAAAGTACTAAGAAAGTCCAAGAGGAAATCTTTTTAATATAGCTAAAAGGTCACATTTCCTAGTACAGGAAAGAAATAGTGCCAAATTACAGAAATAACTTTTTTTTTCTCATTTAAAATACAGGGTACAGAAGATCTTAAAAACAGTAGCTACTAAAACATTAAACTTAATGAGTAACTTAAAGATCAAAGAATAGTAACATTCAAATCACAAAGCTCTTCATGACTTTCATCTCTGCAATAAAGCTGCTATACACTGACTTAGGTTTCAGAAGCATCCCCTTTACCAACACCGACCACCCAATAAAAATCCTACTGACAGCAACAGACAAGGAAAACAGAAATGCGGTTCATTACAGAAGGTAGACACAGCCTGCCACTTTTTAAACTGCAAGTTCTTATGCTAATATCTTTTTTGTTGTCAATATTTTTTAGGTAAAGTGGCAAGGATTAAATTTGGTGGAGAAACTGAATTAGTTGAGTACCATCAAATAAAAAAACCCCACCATTAAAATCACTGGGTTTGACATTTCAAGAGTTAAATTAGAGCCAAAGTATTTGGCAGAATTCAAAGCAGAACTATTCACAGATGAAGTACACCTGGTGAACATGTTTGTCAGTGTCAAGCCAAAAGACACTTGGAAACTACCCAGCGTTGAGTATTTCCAAATACACAGTGTACTACTGTACAGTCAACAACACTATTTTGATACTAGCAGGATTCTACTTCTGTATTAAACACAATGGGATTGGCAACTTCTCCCATACAGAAAGAAACATTGCACAGATTCTCTTGATATTTCTATGTCCATACCCAAAATCACTTAAATCACGGTTTTGGTAGTTTTCATATAAGTATACGTGAATACATACCAGAAGTAGATTTTCACCAGTTCATTTATTTTAATGCCCAGAAGAAACCAATATGATCACGTTGCATCAAGCTAAGAACCCCTCCAAGCAATAACCATGTCAAGCCACTAACTTGTTGAACTTTTACAATATTCAGATTTAATTTAAGAAGGTAAGAAGTATCCATTACAGTTCCTATGTCTTCCAAAGGTTAATTATTTCCACTTAGATTTTCACTGGCATTCTTATTCTAAATGCATTTGGTTTGAGCTCTCGATGACTGTATCTCATTATTTCCCGAATTAAAATATCTTTTACGTCAGACATCTTTCTTCTGTGTAGACACCTCTGGGACATGATCAAACAATCTCTTAACCTCAAACAAGTAAAAGAGATTTATGAAAACACATTCAAGAATGTAGTACAGATTTTGTAGTTCTTAAATCATGCTTGAAATTGTAAAATATATTTATAACATCTTTTTCTCTAGTCATTTTTTTCTCAGTAGTAGCAAACAAAAGTAACACTCCTTAATTCTACTTTTTATTCCCTACTTTTGGACCCAAGATGATATTATCCCTGCACTTTTAGTAATATTACACCAGGAACAGATGCTTAACTGATCATGCACCATTATAATTAAGTGTTTTTCAGTGACACAATTTTGGATTTGTTTTCTGGAACATGCAAGTGCAAACTACTTTCTTTATTCTGGATATATGACAACATTGCTGGCCATGTTAAAATGAATGCTGATCTATTGAGTCCAGCTCACCAAGTGTTACTCTGCAGAGCTGCCCCAGGCTGCAATCATTTCACCCCCCTTTGTCTTCTAAGAACTTCGTGTTTTCCATCTGGATTGTGAGTAAATAGCAAACAAGTCATCAGGAGCAGGTCAGACAGGAATTACTTTAGCTCACTGTCTTGTCTTTGACAGTGGTCAAGAGAAGATACATGAATACAAAAACTACAGTAAGAAGCTCTGCACCTAGCCTATTTTTTCTTTCTTATGAAATCCAGTAATTTGTTGCCTCCTCAGTGCTATAATATGGAAAACACACTTTAGAGGTTTTCAGGATAAAAGCCCCTCAGTTATTCATCACATCAAGCTTTCCCACAACTCCTTATTTCTACACCTTTCCTTGTCCTGTTATGCCCTTTCTGATATGGAAAAATCAGAAGTGTCAGACTCAGTGTCTGAGATGCAGGTGGGCTTACACAGTGGGAACAGGATGTTTCTTTCTCTGACATGTGTTGACTACTGCTGAGTTTTCATTTTCACAGGGTATACCATACTATCAGAGTGCTTCATTCAGAGTCACCCAATGTGTAAGTAAAGATGTTCCAAATGCCCTTTTTCCCTTAGCATTTATCAATGCTGAATTCAATCTTGATTTAATAGGAATCTTCCCAATCTCCTAAATTNTCTCCTAAATTTACAGAAAATCATAGAAAGCAAAGGAGGAAAAGACTTGGATAGCTAATGGAGTATTTGTAAGCTCAAGACATCGACTCATATTTTCACCCCCACCTCTATTCATTAAACACTGGCAAATTAACCCTAATATTACTTGTTAAG
>WEIV01020650.1:3397-33546 GCA_013390005.1 Calyptomena viridis
CAGTCTCTTTACTCACATTAAACAAAAAAAAGGCATGTGCATTCAAGTGAAATAACTGTGCAACTAAATCTGTGCTTTCACAAATAATATGGCAGAATACTCAGTAACCACCATATTTGGATGAATTCTCTGTGCATAAAAATTACTAAGATACAAAGTAATGTCTATGTCAATGTATGGATTTACCAGAGCAGGTGTGTTAATGTATTAGGATTTGTATTCCTGATGACCTAGTTGGACAGGACATCTCTTGGAGCATATCTTTGCTCCTACCCAGGCATGTTTCCTTTCCTTAAAATGCTAGGTCTTTGGGAGAACAGTGTCCTTGCACGGGCAAGTCTCATCCCATATGCAGATAAAGCACGGTTAGTTTGTGTGCCCAGACTGGGAAGCACAGAAAGGAGAACTCTTGCAGACTGGTGCCATAAATATAATCGATGTCAACAGGGTTTATTTTACAGCAAACATTAAAGAGGAGATTTTCAAAGAAACGTAGAAAGTCATGAGCAACCAGGGATCAAACACGTTTAGGCTCCTCTAAATAGCACAAGGTCAAAAAAACCAAGCAGTACACCGGCCCATACCAATTGCCACATTATAATGTTCCCTGAGGCTTCAGTCCAGGAAATCAGGACCTTGTTTAGAGAAACATAATTAAAGCACTTTCCTTGCTTTCCTGTAATAGACACTTTAGCACCTGGTAATCAAAGTGAAACACCTGAAAAGCCTGTCCTTAGGTTTCACTAAGACCAAGCATTAGAAGCCTATTTGGCTTCTGTGGCAAATTTGTTCACAAATTCATGTGCCAGACATCTTTGACTCATTTATACAAACTAGAGTGCAAACCCCTAAATCCTCTGCTGCTTGGTAAGTCTACCTGCAGAAGCTTCTTTCCCCTTCCCATTAACAGGAATTAAACTATCCAGCATGCATTTTTAAGATGCTTAAGTCATTTATGTTGTTTAAATGGTTGGACCCTAATAATAATGCAATGCTGAGAATACCAAATGGGAATCCTGCCCTTAACACTCACAAGTGATTCACATACATGTTTCCCCTGGCTCAGACTGTGCTCAGCTCCATATGTTTGAAAGTACCAATCCTGCTTACTGGTCCAATGCTGAGACAGTGACGCCAAGGTAAAGGAATACTGAGCAGAATATCACTTGCTCACATAAGGCTACAAGAGTCCTTTCTCTTGCTTTCACCCCTGCAATCACCCTACATTACTTCTGCTGCAAGTCTCACCGAAAAAGGGTTCCCATCTGCTCATTTGAAGTAGGGGGCCATGGAAGTGGGATACAATGGCAAAGGGAGCTCCAGCTACACATGGTGGCTGCTGGGGATGAAGCCTGTCTTTACAGGCTTGCCCAAGAGCTCACGCCTGTAGCAGAAATCTGTACCTCAGGAAACAAAAAGTGATTCTGCTGTGGACAAATCTCCTTCCTATTTGAAGGATTAATGCAGTGAAAATGCCAGAGGGATCCAGAGATCCCAACACACATACTCTAGTCCGAAAATTCTAATGAAAGACACAAGTCAGAAACAAAGGACTCTGAGTAATGGAATGATTAAAGAGAAAATACAGTTGAAAACTCCTGGAACACATTATAATTTAATATCTCATTATTTACTAGGCACATTGAACATAACATGAATTTCCCTCTGCTCCACTAAGCCCACTTCGTATTCCACAGAGCCTACGCTTCTGTATCTCATCCAAGTTGAGATGAAATTGTCTTGTATATCAGACAAATGTACTAGAGAGTAGCCTACACTTTGATAATGTACAAGCTGAATGTTCCCAACAGTCCAACTTCCACATCATTTAGAGAATTTGCACTCAGACATTTTCAATGCATAATGAGAGGTTTTAGCAGTCATAATTATTAAGTAGTTATTTTACATGCCCTTGTGTGTGGTAAATAATACCATGGAGAAAAAAAGTAACCAAGGGTTTGAATAAATGGTTCTGCATAAACCTACAAGTTCAGGTTTTAAACCTGCATTATCATGTTGGTTCAGATCTTTAGGCTTAGGTCTGAACAAACATGAACTTCAGGGACATTTGAAATTCAACTCTGAATCCTGACCTGGATTTTCTAAATGACCTTTGAAATTCGGAACTAAATCCAAATGTTGCAGAGCCTCTATCTGGAAGCCTTTCGCTGATGGATTTTCATTCAGTCTAATGTAGGTGGCAAATTATGTCGGGAATAAGTCATTTTCAAGAGATCCAAGGTCTGGCATACAGACTACTGCTTCCAGCAGTTTTAAATGGAAAACAAAGGTTTTTCATTTACCTCTGAGGCTTCTGTCTGATTTATTTTGCTTCTCTGGTTTGCATTTATTTGATTGTTTGTGCCAGGTATAATGGAGAAAATGCAGGCATTGCTAGGGAAAGCTGCAATCTACAGTCCCTCAGCCACAATGACCTCTTGAAGATGTCTCTGAATCAGAGCAGGAAGGCGAGATAGCAAATCCCATCTGGACAGTCCTTTGCAACTTGCCCAGATGTTGGAAAACTAGTCTTTACTGGCCAAGATTTAGACAGCTGTAACTTTTTACAAAGCAGTGAAGCACATACTTAACTTTACTCACATATTTTAACTTAAATAATGCACTTAACTGCTTTGCTGAACATAGGCACAAACACATGCCATGCTGCTCTGGCAACACAGGTCTGTCACTCTTAGAGCACTGAAATATTCTCCCTGAAAATGGGAAACACAAGAAATCCTATTTATCAGCTAACTACTCCAGTGTCACAGAATCATAAAATCATAGAATGGTTTGGGTTGGAAGGGACCAGAAAAATCAGCTGGTTCCAACTCCCCTGCCATGGCAAGGGATCCACTATACCAGGTTGCCCAAAACCACATCCAACCTGGCCGTGGATACTTTTAAGGATGAGGCATCCACTACTTCTCTGGGCAACATGTTCCAGTGCCTCACCATCCTTACAGTAAAGAATTTCTTCCCAATATCTAATTTAAACCTAGTCACTTCCAGTTTAAAGCCTTTCCCCCTTTCCATGCTCTTGTAAAATATCCCTTTCCAACTTTCTTGTAGGCCCCCTTTACATACTGGAAGGCAGCTATAAGGTCTTCACAGAGCTTCCTCTTCTCCAGGCTGAGTAAGTCCAACTCCCTCAGCCTGTCTTCCTAGGAGAGGTGCTCCAGCCCTTTGATCACCATAGTGATCCTCCTCTGGACTCACTCTAGAGGAGTGCTGCACTCCCTCGTGCTGGGAGCCTCAGAGCTGGATGCACTGCTCCAGGTAGTATTCCACTCATGAGAGTGGAGTAGAGGAGCTTCTCTTCAACCAACACCCCTAAGTGCTTCTCACTTGTGCCAAGAGATGGAAATTGGGAAAATGTCCATTCGGCAGTCTCTGACAACGTCTGATACTACACTCCAACAAGAATTCTCTACCCTTTTCTGTGAAGACAGACATGTAATTTTTCCCAGGTAGAAACTGAATAGAAACAGCATCTCAGTAGTCCTCGTCTGCATTGTACTATAACTAAAATGAATATACAAACATATTCCTGAAAAGCTGACTTGTACTTACTATTACAATAATTTGTCTTGGTTACATAGAACCACACACAATTAAAATTATTAACAAAGAAATATATTCTATAAACTCACAGGAATTCAGAGGCAGAAGTCAGTCATATTTTCAGGCATCTATCAGTTTCTTTGATAATGTGTTGAAGGAAATAAAGAAAGATTAAAATAATCAGTCTAGTTACTACCTCCAGCAACTGATTTTTTTGTCCTTTAAAACAACTTCAGTTTCATGAAAATGTAAAACCCAAAATCTTCAATACATTTTCAGAAAAAATGTCCAGGTTCCAGGGACAGGAAGAAAGCTACCAAAGCAAGTCTTTTGTTTTCCTTTTGACCACCTCTGCATGCAAAACTCCCTGTAGTGATGTCCAGCTCTGCTTCCTGAGAGCTTAGAAAGAAGGAATCTACCTTTGACCATGCCTTAATCTGCATTCTTCAGGACAAAAAATTGTTGGCTGCTGTGCTGATCATCCAAATAGAATTTTTAAGTACCCTCTGAAAACCTCACATCAAAATAGTGCTATGTCCTCTGCACATTTTGTTATCTCATTGTTCATTCTCTTTTCTTAATGAGAACTACGGACACATTTTATTTCTGCTGTACTGGCAGAAGATTTATGTCTCTACAGATTCTTCAGCATAATTGTCTCTGCATTTTGTCTGAACAGTGGTAATTTTTTTAAATTGCACTGTTTTAATTCGTATTTTAAATAGAAATTACACATAGATAAAGAAAATTAAGTTCCTACTGAGATGAAGACCACTGGAGTCAGGATTATCATATTGTTTTTTGACTAGCATTATGTGTGGTTCAAAGATGACCTGAACTTTTTTCCCTCATCATAGAAAGAAGAAACACAAATGAAAAGTCGGCCTCCCATTTTAATCAAATTACCCTGATTATCTGGTATGGATCTAAAGAAGGAAGGTTTAAATAGCTCCTACAATGGAAATATTTCAGAACTAATCTGACAGTACAACCAAAAAGAAGTAATTAAGAAAAGCAAATGAAATTACATTGTAGTAATCAGGGAATTGGTCAGGAAAGGGCACAAAGATTGCAAGAACCAGATGATTACTGTGGATTGTTTCTATGTAAAAAAAATAAAATAATAACAATAATAAATTAATCCATGCTCTTCATGTTACCAAAAAGGAAGAAAGAAAAAGGACAATATAAATTTGTCTGTCTATATAAGTGCATTACTGGATTGCTGTTCACTGAAGTTTACAACAAGAGTAGCTTCACATTAATGAAAAAAACCCTGATTTGGTGATACAGTCTTCTTTCTGGAGAATCAGGGATCATTTTCTGCAACACTATTAACACGGGTGTTAACTAAGTGGCAAATCCTGAGCCAGACTTTCTGCTGAATGCCTAGTAAGAAAAACCAAAATCCTTCATTGAGAAAAGAGTTGATACCTCTGTCATCTTCTCACCTGCACATAAGAGAGGAAAGATACTGAAGGAATGGCACTGGGCTGTGCAGACAAACCCCAACAGCTGCGAAACAGTTGAGGTTCATCTTACATCAAAACAGAGGTTTGACATTGATCCCTGGCCAATGTGAAGCTTGACAAACCATTTAAAGACCCTGTGAAAACTCCATGAATCCTGCTTTATCAAGTGAGAAGTAAAGTATCTCAGGTGTTCTACCTAGAAAATGTAAAGCAATCATGATCCTTACCATAGAGTGCCAGTGAAAAGAAATTCCTGTATCCAAAATTGTAATTCATCAAAGGTCAGACAAAATTTACCACATGCTGACAGATTAGTATCCTAATATATTTTAAAGATATTTTTCAACCTGACAGACTAACCAGCAAATTACAAAATAGACTGGCATTTAGGAAGATGTTACAAGGACATGACTGTGATTGCCTTTAACTACTGGGGTTTTTTCTTGTAAGATTTATGCCTCAGTTGATCAAATGTTTGTTAAAGACAGAAACTAAAGCAGAGCTGGATGTAGATATAACCCCTTGGAAAACCCTCTTCTGTAAGAAGATCAAGTTAGAAGACTGTGGAAATCAAAGAGTTGTAATGTGAAACTTAATGTATACTAACCATCAAGTGAGGTAACGTAGAAACTGGAAAGCCTTGTCTTAGAGTTAATGCCTTAATCCCAATATACCATTCACGCTGTGAGAAAAAATGTCAGAGACTGAAAACCCATGAAACAAGGTTATAGAACACAGAGAATAAAATAAACATTGTCACTGACAATGTGTTGATATCGATTTGTTTTCATTCCTGCAGCAGGTACTTACATTCTGTTCAACCAAATCTTACAGCATCCTTTATATTCAAGTTATTCTAAATTCTGGTCTAGATACTAAATATTAATTACGACTATGTCACCTTCTGACACTAAAAATGGAGTATTTATCCCATCCAATTCCCGAGCTCTGAGGCATTGACCCCTCCAATTTGGATTGCTAAAAAATAAATAAAACTGTTATGATAAAGGATGTGGTTATGTGGTGAATAGTAAAAAAAATTCCTTTTAACTAAACACAAAAAGAGTTTCCTGATTATAAATGATAAGGTTGTGCTAAGGGCCTAGCTAAATCAAAGCCAAGTGTTCTCAACTACAGAAACAACAAAAATTATGATTGCATGATAATCATATGTGTCTTGATTATATGCATCCTATGGCTCCCGCAGATCCTTGTAGCCCTTAGCCCAGGCCCAGCTCCTCTGCTGTCCCATGGCAAACCACTCCAGCTGCAAACCAACCAACTTTAATGGTTTTGACGGCAAACAAGTGACGAGTGGGTGGGCAAATGTAGCCTGAGGACCACCATTTGCCAGGACCCTACTTCTATCTATCCCCCTGGAGCAGACAAACCAGCAGACAGCACCTACAAGCTCAAACACATGTGTATCTATAGGAAACAGGACTCAGCACCTCTGTCTGCCAGACCTGGACTCTCAGGCATGCCCCAACAGATCCTTTTACCATTTCACAAGAGGATACAGAGGGATTCAGATGCCTTCCCCTTGGAGACAGCTTTGGTGTGGGAAAGGAGGAGAGGAAGGGAAAATTCAGTCTTGGGTTTTATATTTGTGTGCATGGATTTTAAAGGACAAGTGCTTTTTGGACCTTCCCAAAAGCACTGAACCAAGAGACACCATATCATGGACAAGAAATGGGGACATATATTGGAGAGACATCATCACGATTCAGTGAAGGGACACAATAAAGACCACTGCAACAGCCATGTTGGTCCTAAAGTTTTCCATTTAGTGTTCAGAGCAAGGGTTGTCTTGATATGCCAGACACAGGTCAAGGTACTAGAAATAAGCCTGTTACTTGGCCTCAAGGACCACATTTGTGCTGCTAAAATAGTAATGCCAGGTTACTATGTGGACTTATGTGCCATTGCACCATTCTGGGTGTTACCTTAGTCCCTGGCTCCATGTTTCTCCTAGGATGCTTGAATTGCATCAGTGAGTTTTGAGGGGCAAGAGAGTTTAGCAGTGTGCACACATACTGTGCCACACCCCTTTGCTTCAAGGACATCAAAGGATCTTTTGGCACAAGTTAGTTCTTAGTGTAGAGATATGGGTGACAAAGGGAGTCCTAAAAACAAAAGGGAGAGACAGTGTCGCCAGTGATGAAATACTGAAATAGAGACAAGAATAGTAATAATTTTCGGTACCAGTATAAGTAGCAGAAGAGTTTTGCACTGCCCTCATTATTTCTTCCTCCACAGCAAGGATGTATCCTGGCATGAGTGCATGTAATTCAGGTGTTCCCATACCCTGAAAAATATGCCAATACCGATGCTTTCACTATTTCAAAGTTGTGAGGAGTCAGGAATTGTTGCTGCCAGTGACAGCAGTGCCTGCTGCCACCGCTAGCTGCACTCTCCTTCGGAACAACCCCTCCCCAAGAGATGGTAGGAATGACAAACTGAAGTGTAAATTTGTTAAACTGTAATAGCACTGTCAAATTAGCCTGGCTTAAAGTTAAAAATAAATCCATTCATTACCACAGATCTGAAACAAGTATCAACTACAGAGCCAAAACAAACATCTCGCTCTTTGATAGTAAAATTCTGCATGCAGAGTGGTCTTACAAAGTTCAAGAGAAAAAAACAGGGAAACAGGTAGGAAGCTCAGAATATTCAGCTCATACAAATGCAGTAAGTCCAACAAGGATGCTACCTCTGAAGAGACTTCAGAGAGTGAGCACATGCACATGCTGAACACCCCTGAGGTTCACCAAAGGAGTAACTTGAATCCTTGCTTCTCTGACTGCTGCTCTGGTGGTATCAAAGACTGCTCACTTGTGACAAAACCAACAAGTACCAAGTAATGAATTGCCTCATAACAGATAAAGAAAAAAATACACTGTCACAAATTTTTTTTGTGGATGGAGGCCAAGCTGAGTCTGTTCCAAGCATCAGGGCCAAAATATCATCTACAATTAAAGCATTGCTGACAATGTTGAGACTACATGAGTAGATTACAGGTCATCCTGCAGCTTGGAGGTATATTGGCACTCTGATGGTAGTGGTAATAAAAATGTATTTGTGCCAGTAAAGTAAGCAAATATGACTCAAAACACACAGGCACTTGACAGGCTGAATAAGAATTCACTTTTCTAAATGTAACCACAATTTGAAGCACCAAGGCATGGTGGGTTACAGGGCCTCACCGCTGGACAGCTGTTGTGGAAATCTAATGGGACGTAATTGAAATTAATTATAGAAGAAAGCAAGACACACAAGCCTACCACAACTGCTGCTTTGCAAAAGCAAAAGTTTTTTTCTATCACTGATTTATTCAGGAAGACATTAGCTAGAGTGAACCTATTTGATAAAGTACCACAGTACGGGGGTCATTAAGAAGAGGGACAGGTAGATGCAGGCATTGCAGAGGCCCTGCCATAGTCTTACAACAGGAAATACAGAGTTGTGGAGATGAAAAAAAAAACAAGTACAACTGGAACAGAGAGCATAGCCTCCACCTTTTGGTAACTTACACTCCTTGTCTGGGAATGATCTCTAAGCCCTTTTAAAAGATCAATGAGCTGCAAAAGATATCTGAGCCTGCCTGGGAATCTGAAGAATGAGCGGAATCTGGTTTTGCTTTGATTTCCATTTACTCTGCCCACATTACAATTCTGTAACATACTGTCGATCCAAAAATATTTGTTCTATTGCCAGTGTCCTACCACTACTGAAAGGGAAAGTGTGATATGTTGATCATGATGGGTAAATGGCAAAAGCACATGAAATAAACTGGGGGTGTGGAGGCAGTGGGAGAGAACACCTGGGGGAAGACTCATTCCCTAAATAACCCAGTAAGCAATACTTTAATACTCATTGTGAAGCGTGATCATGCTGCTAATGAAGCAATAAATCCTCCCTTGCGTTTATGCTGGAGGGAGGGGGGTCAGAAGGTGGAGAGAACTCCCTTTCCTTTCTCATTATAAGCAGCAATGCAAAACACTTTAATAAAGCTCAGTAATGTCCTAGAAGGAATAATCAGCTAATGCTTCTCCTCACGAAGCCATGCTGCAAAATGACATGTCTCCTTGGTTCTTCTGGCTTACCTCTTGGGACTCCTATACTACAGTCAGCACTAAGCTGCCCTGCCCTTCCCATTCTTCCTGCCAGCCTTCATCCACTTTGGGAGTTTGATAGTTGACTTCCAGACCTGCACCAGCCAATTTAAGCACAAACATCACTGACTAGTGCCTAATTCCCCTTCCCCTGTACATATAATCTAAAATCCCTTTATTTTAAATTGTAAAGGAGAGAAACATTTACTTTCCCCAAAACTGAGACTGGCAACAAAAAATGAGCAAAGCCCATCTCTAATTAACGCTAATCTGTCTGCCTTGTGTACGCACCAGTGAGGGAGCCACAGTACGCTGCAGATCAGGAGATAAAAGCACACTCAGGAGTTCAACTGCTTTAGAAGCACAACATCTGTTAGCCATGTTATTCTGCAGCTATCCAACAAGCAGAGCGCTCTTCACAACACTTAACAGCTTATGCATTATGTATGCTGCCGTGGGTACAGAGGGACTTCAGTTCAGGGTTTCATCCTGCGCAAGTCTCGAATTAGAAAACTACAGGCAAATCTGGGGAGTATTTCTCTCCTTTCTCGTATGGTAAGTGAGAGCTCAGGGCCAAATTCTGCTCCCAATTACATTAATATGGCTCTACTCAAAATCGGTCTGGGGTAACACAGAACAATATCCGACTGACTCCATCCTTAATTCACTCAGTGTGTGGAATTAGAATAAAATTGCAAGAAATCTCTTTAGAAGAGAGCATTTTAAGTCAGCTATTGTTGTAATATCCTTGATTGATTTAACCAATACATTATTATTACAAATTAATAAAGGAAGGGCACACTTTAATGGAGTTTATAGGTTTTTCAATTACTGTTTTCCTATTATTCAATTCACCAGCTTCTTCATATAGCTTATCTATACCTCTAACGTATTGTAGTGTTTCAGAATTTATGAAGTATATACAAAGCATATAAATCCCATTAACTATCCCATCATATTTATAATCGAGTCAATTAAAATGTTGTGTCTGTCTACAGTATATAAAGGGAAGAGAGAATAAAACTGAGACCAAGGGGTTAGTAAATTCTTGATCATTTATATTTTCTTAAACTTCCCGTCACAGTGGAGACAAGATGCAGCATGAATATGCTACTTTCCTTAGACCCTATAGCACAGGATGTAGCATAAGGAATATAAGAGAATTGAGAGCAACTTACAATGATTTTCATATTCATTCTGAGGCCAAAGGGACCATTTTGTTCTTCTAATATGACTATTCACGCAACACAAGCGCATAGGATTTCACTCAGGGATTCTTTTATAAAGCTAACAGTCTCTGGAGGAGGTTTGTTTTTTTCAAGTAGCCAACCTTCACTTAGGGGTTTCCATATATTTGTTCCAATTTTGTAACACAGCCTTGCTGATAAAAATATACATTCTGTCAGGCTTTCACATCATATATGCATGCCCATGTTAGGTATCTAGCTTAGGAATGATTCAACAGATCAAAGTGAAGGACTGGAGTTCTCTGTCTAGACAATGAAAGGAGGCAGTCAGTCAGCTCCAGCATACTGAGTCAGAGATGCCTGAAAGAGCTAAAAGTAGGACCAGTAGAATAAAGATTTACATCGACTTCTGTTCTGAATTGTTCAAGATCCTCCTCTTACTGATAACTGATCCTTCCAACTATTGTCTTTGGCAATACACTTCATTTGCTAGACTGAAAAGGCAGCTACTTGCTCTATAGCTATACATGCAGTTCTGTAATAATTAAACCACGTGGAACTTGCAACGTGACAGTGAGACAGATTTTCCAGAACTCAGATCATTCATAAAAGTCCTTCTTCATCTCTTCCTTTTTTGATGCTATCTTTATTTCAGTGACAACATACACTGCAACTCAACACAGGGTTTAGGCAACAGAATCCTAAGTGTCATGGAATTGAATTTGTGCTACAAAGTCATTTAAGTGCTTTTGAAAATCACACCCTTGAACCCTTGATAGGACTGCAGCATTATCCTTGCCACAGAATCCTGGTGCAATATCAGCATGTTAATTCCTATTTGTAAAGTGCATTGATGATGCACATACTACGGCATTGCACCCTGTATATTTTCATTGGTGCTAACATGGTACAAACCTGTTTTCTCCCTCCCTCCAGCCTGAGAACACCAAGAAAGACAAGAAAATATGTTTTTGCCATACAATTGAGAAGACAAATTTTGATGTCCCAGCATGAATTATTCCACACCACACAAAAATGCTAATTAAGCCTTTATTCTATAACCTGACAGATGTTTTTGATGCACTGTTCATTCATTTCATACTGTACAAAAGCTAAAGTTTTAAACTTTTTGTATTATGATGAAATTAGCATTATTCATGAAGACAGCCATCAAAATTTTACTTGAAGCACTGTCCCTTTCATCAGAGGGAAGCATATTGAAAGATATCACTGAAGATTTCCCTCCCTGTACGTTAGGCAGACATGCTGCATCCACACATGTGCAAGGAGTCCACAGGCCCCCATTCCTTCTCCTCACATACTTTCACATGTCTTTCCTACTAGGAGCAGATTCTGTTACACACAAATTACACATACCCGGCCCATGTGACCTAATGCTGTGCACACAGAGAAGCAGTTCAAGCAAAAGAAATGCCTGCTTTTGTGACTGCAACATCACATAGAAAAAAGTTGAAACAAACGACCTCGTGCCTGATCACCCTATTCCTCTATCACATGGAAGTTTGTCTCAGTGCCCTTCAGTCCTGGCAGTGGCCAATATCCACCTTGGGAGCAGTCAGCTCTGCAGTCCCCTGGTGTAGCACTGGTTTTGGCCCATGTTCATGCTCACTTCTCCTGCTGTCCTGCTCCCCAGGATGGACAGGCAAAGACAGACTCATTTACACTCAGACTGCTCTGCTCACCTGCCTGTCCTGTGGGTGTATATCCCAGGGAATGGCCCATTCTGTCTCAGCCTTGACCCTTCCCTATCCCCAGGGAGCAGCCCAATGACTGGAGCTGAAGCTGCTCCAGTGACCCCTGACTGCCCTTCTCCTGACTGGGGCAGCTGGGGTGGTAAATAGGCCCTGGTGGACCTGCCCTAACATCCCAAGAAGCCCTGGCTGTTCCTGGACTGCAGCCCCAAGGCTTCCCCTGGGCAATCCACCATTAGTTCCCATTGTCAACTTCCCAGTTGTCACTGCAAACTTGCCTTCATCCCTGTTCCTTTCATCCTATCTCCCCCACACCTACACAATATCCTTCTGGTTTTTTGACTCCTCTTACATATCACTATTTCCTTTTCTCCTCTGTTCTCCTAAAAGAGTACATTAATACTCCAACCTATTCAGTCTCCTGCCCTTGTTACCAAATCAACATCTGAGAAAACACTTGTCCTTTTCTCTTTGCTCTCTGGAGCAACTGTCAGGAAAAGAAAGACTTCTTTAAAATACAGATTCAGCAACTACACACTCTTACTTAGAAGGAAGTTTGTCCCTTGGGTAGTGATTATACATATAAAGACGATAATAAGACTGAGGGCTGCAAAGCTGTGTACAAAGCTACCTTAGAAATCTTAGTGTCTGTCTTTGCAATTCTCCAGAGGTTTAATTTATAGCATAAAAGAGCTTATTTTACACATATGTAAGTGCTGTGAAAACAATACACCTGTCTGTTCATCACAAATTAGATTCAAACATGTCTCAAGAAATGCATCAATAAGAAGATAAACAGAAACAAATATGCATGAAAAGGATGCACAGAAATGAACATCTCTAACAAAGAATCAATCTATTATTTTCTACTTGCAAATTTTTGAAATTTTATTTATTAACAATATATACCAGAGCTATTATCTGTTACTATAATGTTGAAAATCTAAGGTATGTGGTCTATGACTTATCTCAGCAAAGCTAAATAGTCACCTGATCATTGTTTTATGTACTTACTATAGTATACATCAGTAGATTCTCAGACAGGATAAAGATTTCTAACAGCAGAATTTAACTGAGTCAAAATGGGCTGTGTCAAATTCATTTCTGTACAGCAAAGACAGAGTTAGGTAAGTGAAACCTGGCAGTGTGGCACAGATGATTTAGCTACAAGTTTATCAAGAATCATGATGGAATATTAGACCGAGGATGTGACCAAAAAAAAGCCCTGAAGACATGAAGACTTCCCTATTAGGATCTTCAAATCCTAAACCTGATGTCCCTTCCTTCTGCCAGGCTGAATCCGGAATTATGTACAGGATCCCTGTTCTTGGGAAGAAATATACACTTGTGGTTTAGGAATGGTACTCCCCAATTTACTGCTCCCACTGAGACTCTCCAAACCATCTGCCACTCACTCACTGCCCCCTGCTCTTCCTCTTTCCTTGCAGGAGAGGAGAATTGGAGGCACAAAAGTTAAAGACCATGGTCTGAGATAACAACAATTTACTGAAAACAGCAATGAGATAAGAAAATGAACAGTAACAGCAACAAAACTAATGAGAAAGAGCACAAAAAAGAGGCAAACTGATTCACACAGAAACCCCCAAACAACAGACAATACGTGACTGCTCCCTCCACCATGCTGTGCCAACCTGGAAGAGAGCCCTTCTGCTGTTCCCGAGAAATTACATAAGGTGGTATAGAATAACCTTCAGGTCCTAGCCATGTCCCCTTCTGGCTACTGCAAAAACTAATCTTGTCCTGGCAAGATTCAGGACAACACTTCCAACAGGCATTACAAAACAATCCATATTCTGATCATATATCTAGAACAAGCAAACAACTGGGCAACACTAAGAAGAATAATGAAACACTGACACTGTCCTCCCTGTGAATGCATGAGAACTGCAAGAACCAGAGACAGGTTTCCCTGCAGAGCTGGAGGGATGCAGGGCAAACAGAAAAGACACCTTTCCTCTCTCACACAAACACAACTACTGTGTGGTTCAGGATTTGTAACACTAGAGAATGAGAAAAGCAGGGATGAATTTTCAAATACAAGTTGCACAGCAGCCTTTATTACAACAGCCTTGATGCTAAGAAAGTCTTCTTGGATGCAGGGCAGTGAGGTTTCAATGAACCTGACTGGACAGCAACTGACTTCAGTTTTCCTACTGAAAAGAAAAAAACTTTGAATGTGTTCCTGATCACTATATATTTGTAAGGAAAACAGCTCCCTTTCTTTCTCCAGTGAGTTAAAAAGATAACAGCCATTTCCACCTCTCGATGAACTAGATATAAGGAAGAATTTTTTTTTTTCTGTAAGGGTGGTGAAGTGCTGGAACAGTTTTCCCAGAGATACGAGGAATGCCTCATCCCTGGAAACATTCAAGGCCAGGTTAGACAGGGCTCTGAGCAACCTGACATAGTTGAAGGTGTTCTTGTTCATTGCAGGGGAGTTGGACAAGATGACCTTGAAAGGTTTCTTCCAATCCAAACTATTGTATTATTCTGTGAAGGACCTGTTCTTACTAGCATATGTCAAGGGAAAGCCAGGATTCCTACAAAGTGGTGGCCATCAAGACATTCAAGAGCACATGGCTTTGGCATAAGCTAAAAGTCAAGGAGCTGTCTCTTACCTGAATAAATGTGCTCCAATATGATCCCAGTTCCTGAGATTGTTTACGCAAGGACAGGAGCTACCAGCATGTACTCACACATCACTAAGACACTCAGCTTCCCTCCAAAGGACCTGCAGCAGCCAGGCATGGGACCTGCACACAGTCAGGGGCTTCCCCTCACTGAAGGCTTTCCACTGTCTCAGTATGAAAATGCTCAGTCAGATGAGAGCAGCCCCAGCCATGTGCACCAGAGAGGACAGCAGCATGGGGAGCCTCAGGGACAAAATGCTCTGTAAGTTCAGACACCTCCAAGCTAAGGCAGAGGCTGTTGAAGCATTCCTTATTTCACCATTTGTGGGATACATGAGACACAGTGGGATTCATCTAATCTATAACTGGACATCCACCATACTAACCTAGTCACTCTTAACTCCCTTTTTAGTCCATGGGTCTTTTTAATTGAAGTGTCTTAAGGACTGGTGTAGATATCTTACTTAAGAGGTGAAAATTACATCCTCCCTCTTGACACAATAATGAGTCTAAATGACCAGTAAGCAGTAGATATCTGCTGTAAGCACACTGATGTACCATCAGACGCTGGATCTGGTTTCTTTTATGTGACTATGTCCTGTGGAGCCAGCTTTAAGGATCACAATTACTCCTTCAGTCCTTAAAATCTATTAATCTTCTAATTAGAGCTAATTAAAATGAAATGCATTTTTACTTTTTTTCCTAGACAACTTTCTCTTTCATCATTAAAACACTGACATTTTTTAAATGAGCTCTCCTAATAACAAGAGAACATTAATATACCTTATTAGTATTCTTTTCCAATACTTAAGACCTTGGCTTGTCCAATTACACATTTTTATACCATTAGAAAACAAAGTGAGAAGCTACGTGTAATGGAACACTCCAGTTAGCACAGTGTAAACAGAAAGCAACCAATTAAGTGATTCTTCAAGGTGTCAGGGACCAGGGAAAATACTTCACTGTAGTTTGTGAATTGTGTTTAGGAGTGCCTGCAGTAATTTTGTATTAAATATTTGGGATCAAGTTGAGTGATGCAGAAGTGGAAGAACAACAGGAAGAAAGCAAGGGGCTGCATAAGTAGGACACAACTCCTTTCAAGCTTCCGTCTCTCTCTCTCTATAGCTCTTACGAAAAGCTTACAGTGGCAGAGAACAACAGGAGATGTGTCATTTAGACACAGGTAGGCCATTAATATATTGTTTAGCTAATTGAAATGCATTGCACAGAATTAGTTGCCTGCCAATCATCCCAATTAAGCAGGCGTGCCATTGATCAGGATAGCAATTAAGAGGATTGTAGGATATCAGCAATTTATTCTTAACAACCTCAAAACTAATTGTTCTCAAGCACAGATCCAGGTTCAACATTCTTTAAAAGAGAAACAAGAGTGTTATCAGTAAATTTCTTGTTCTTTTCTCATGAACGACCTATAGGCTAAACTAGATTAGAAGAATTCACAATACTGCAGAGTTCTAACTGAGTAACAAATTATTCCATCATTATCTACTGGTAGCAACAGGAAATGACAAGATCAAATAGAGTGATGCTTGGTGGTTTTTTTAATCTGGATTTTACAGTGTCCTTATAAGTCAACGAACAATTCAAACTCCAAAGGCAGCACACAGTAAGGCAAGGGCTCTGTGGCAGCAGACAGACAAGGCTTATCTGCAGGTTCTTTGAGAATTAAGAAGTGCAGCCCTGCAAACCACCAAACTTTTGGTATGCATTTATGTAAGTCCAGTTTCAAGCTGGTGTGACTCCCCACACTAGCATGCTCTGGTTGGTGTCCTTGTGCTCACACCAACTAAGACCTAGGTCTAACCTCTATGCAAGGTGATTAGTTTGACTCCTGACTGTCTGTTTTACAAGTGTGTTGGGATGTCTGGTGGTGTCTGCTGTGTCAGCCATGCTCAGGAAATCCCCTGTGCAGGCAGGTACAAGGGCAAGGCATCACACTACGGGTAGTTCAGGGGCTCTTCAGGAGCTGAGTTGCCACAAGGATGACTAGGACAGAAAAACCTGGATAATTACATGGGCAGACTGAGCACTGCTGCTCCACAGGAACAGCAAGGAGTCAGGTTTGGTCATAACCTTAGCCTTGGCACAAATCAGAAACCAATAATCCTCATTAAAGTTCCAAAGAGAAACTTTGTGTGTGCTGCAGTACATTGCTCTATGTTTTCAGGTTTTTCTCCATCTTTTTCTGTTCATATAGTTTTTATTCATGTGCAACAGTGAGGAAATAAACAACAGATATCTAAATTGGAATATTTACATTTTTGCTTTTCTTACTGTTTTGACACCAAAACCACTGTGAACTGAGTGAAGAAATTAAAGACATTCATAATACCTCCTAAACATAGACTGATTATATTTGAATGTTTATGTAGAGCAGTATTTATGAATATTATTTTGATGTAAACTTCAAATCTTTGCATAAGACTTTATCTCTCTGAAAAATCAAATATTTGGTACTAGAGAAATACATACCCTATTTTAAAGCACTAATGTTTGCTGTTAATGGTAGGATACAAAAATTACCTCTTTATAAATATGCTATTTTACAAATTACTCTTTATCTAACATGTTTTTTACTATAAATGTACAATTTCCCTCTACAGGATCTGAGGTTCCTAAAGGGACATGGCAACAGCAATACAGACCAACACACTGGAGACAGGAGAGAACTTTATCCTTCTCAGCCCCTGGAAAATCACAGAATCACTGAATCATTAAGGCTGGAAAAGACCTCTGAGATCCACTTCAACCTTTGACTGATCACCACCTCTTCAACTAGACCAAGGCTCACAACTGTATGAAGTGCCACATCCTGTCATTTCTTGAACACCTCTAGGAATGGTGATTCTGCCACCTCTCTGGGCAGTTAATGCCAATGTTTAACAATCATTTCAATGAAGAAATTCTTCCTGAGGTCCAACCTGAATCTGCCCTGGTAAAACTTGAGGCTGTGGCCTCTTGTCCTGAAAATTCCAGATCTCTGGCCAGCTCTTTCTAGAACTTTCAAACCCTTATGCAGAAAGTTAAGACTACATTTCATCGTGGAGAAGGCTACAAGGAACACCTTCCAGTACCTAAAAGGGGGCCTACAAGAGAGCTAGAGAGGAACTTTTTACAAGGGCATGTAGTAATAGGACATGGGACGATGGCTTTAGACTGAAAGACTAAGTAGGTTTAGATTAGAAAGCAATTCTTCACTCTGAGGGTATTGAGACACTGGAACAGGATGCTTAGAAAAGTTGTGGATGCCTCATCCTTGGAAGTGTTCAAGACCAGACTGGATAGGGCTTTGAGCAAACTGATCTAGTGAAAGGTGTCCCTGCCCATGGCAAGGAGGTTGGAACTACATGATCTTTAAGGTACCTTCCAACTCGAACCATTTTATGATTCTATGACCTTTCTGGTACAAACAGCCCACCAAGGCTGTATTCTAGCTTAATCTCCTCTCTCTTTCTACCTGAATTTAACTTCCTCAGACCTCTAGACTAGGGAAGTGCTAATATCCTCATTTTAGAGACATCAGGCCAAAACGGCTCACTCAGCTAAGATCACACAAGCAGCACAGACAGATCCCTGAATGCAATTTGTAATTTGAAAGACCCAAGAGTCTATTGCCCTAATCCCTGAATGTATAAACCAGGAGTGGTTTTTTAAGGAGCATCTCTACTTCTTCAATGAGCTTGGGACTCAAATCTCATGGTTCTTCTTTGGAGGTTGTTTTACAGTCTTGAACAAACTGCAATGTCTCCGCCCCAATATTTCTCCCTGCAAAACTAATGTTGGCATCATTTTAAAAGGCTTTGATATCCTGGCCTGACAGATGCAGTTCCTATTTATCCATTAAATGCCATTTGGCATATTGGACGCTCACACCCAGAGCCAAGAATGCCCTATTCACATGCTCCTAACCTAAACAGTAATAATTGCAATTAAATTTTATGTTGGCTTTTGCAGAGGCCAGTGAGGCTGTTGTGGGTAACAGTGGACAGAGAGTGCAAAACTAGCCACTAAAATAGCCTCAGTCTCTCCTAACGAAAGGTGCAGGAGAATACTGTAGAAAGACATATTATGCATGAAACCACCTTTTTTAAACGCATATTTGGCAACTCAGCAGATAAACAAATGGGTCAGTGAGTTAAGACAAATGGTTTATTTGCTCTGTCATTTCAGCAGGGTAAAGACTGCAACAGTTGCCTGCAATTTAAATAAACCAGACTCTTTCTATTTGCAACAGTGGAACTCTTGATTTGCACAGCTTCATGAGTACGTCTTTACTTAGAAAAAAGGGAGGACAGCCCTTGTCTCCAGACCAGCTTTTTCCTATTAATTTCACTATTCTTTCTCTATGTGTAATGTGGCCGTTTGAAATCCTTCCATCTTGTTTGCAACTTGAATCACGTCTCTATTTTTAGAGGACTTGGAGCTACACTATAACTTTACCAAATGGAAAATGTAATCATGTCTGTGTTATGTAAAACAAAGTGTGTACTTGCCCTGAGCCAAAGGAACTGCATCATCGGGATTTTGGACAGAGTCAGATTTTGGGGACAGTAACAACCCTAGGAACTAGCCCTGCCAGCAACTTGCTTTCCTAACTTGCATTAGCTGGAGGTTTGTGACAGCTCCCCAGAGAATGATGCTGAGGCAGCACAGCAAGAAGACAGTGTCTCAAGAATGCATGAAACCAAATTACTCAGTTTGTCTGTATACTGGAATGAGATTTGGTCTATTGAATGGAAAGGAACACAGTAATCTGGAGGAAAAAAAAACATATTTCTTTAGGAAGAGCATGTATGCGACATGCTTGTAACAGACTCTCAGCTTAACATCAGCAGAGATTCAAGAGGGTGAAATACTCCTCCCAAATTCCACGAGGGCTGATTTATGCCACTGGGCAGCATTTGCACATAATGCATTTCCCTCCCAGAGGGTCATATTTACTACTTCTCCCCTGCTCCAGAGGCAATTCACATGTAGCTTCCAGGCTCTGCATTTAACAGGAACAAGAATAGTGAAGCTGACAGAGAAACTGAAGAAACATATGGCAACTTTGTGCTTACAGAAAGGAGAGGTGTGATTGGGAGCACACTGCATGTTGTTGCTATTGGAGCTCTTCAAAAGACCTATATGCATGCAGTAGGAAACCTAAAGGGAAACCTAAGCTGTTCATTTGTATACTGGTTTTCAAAAATTCTTAAACCAACACTTAGTGGATGTGTTATTCAAAACGTTGTAGATCAAAAAACAGCCATTCTTTTTAAATACTTAAACCATTTAAATATATAGTGTGCCTTTGCTGATGATAATAGAGAGGCACAATGTAAAAATAACTGCATGCATCTAATCTGGTTTTCTTCTTACAGCAATTTTATACCAAAGTAATTCCTTTGATTCCTGAGAAATTACTACAGATTCAATGGAAGAAAATTCTGAGAGAGAAGAACCATCCAACGAATGTCACTGCCTTAAGACTGGTACATGATATTCTAAAATGCCATAATAAATGTCCACAGAAGCCACAAAATCCCTTGCAAAAGGAATTCTGAATCATCCACATATGGGACAATTGTTCCTCAGTAGAGTGGTCTTCCCTCGGTGGAGGAACTGTCAGCATACAATTATAGATCTCTGAAAATCAATAAATCTCCATGTTTACTGGAAATACATTAGTGAGAAAACACCATTCTATTTCTCCAAATGTCTTTTGAACATAATAGCTTTTTTTTTCTGAAAATGAAATTCCCAAATCTGCCAAGAAATTACCACAAAATGTCACAGTTCTGTAATTAATAATTCAAGTATTTTCCCTACCGCAACCCATAAAGAAATCAAAAATACAATTGAAATGTTGTTTGCCTGGCAACATGTATTCTGCTTCACAGCAGCAGTTGTCAGAAAAGTGCTTTTGGAGTTAAGAAAGACACTTAGGGCTTGGTTTATAAACAAATTTGTGCTGGTACAAATGACATAAATCAAGCTAACTACATGATTTACATCAATTGCATTATATCAAATTAACTGCTACAATCGAGCAAAACCACTCAGTTCTCCTAAAAATTGCTAAATGAAGAAAAGGAATTCACATCAGGCAATTTGTAAGCACTTCCTAGTTGTTTGCAAAGTTATGCTCCCACTTTTAGAAATGCTGCAAAAATATTTGGCATAACATCACTTCACCATACGGTAACTTTGCTCTGTATCAATTACAATCTTGCCTTAGCACTTTGCTCTTCAGCAATTCTGACACTCTGCAATTTAACTTGGTCTCTGCTTCCACGTGGGGGGAAAAAGGAACAGAAGGAGTGGGTTGAGCCATGGTCCCTGCCATTTTCCCACTTTCTAAATAAAAACCTGTGCCAACCAGCACAGCTGTGGCAATGGAAAGACAGAATAAATTGTACAGGTAAAGGATGATAAAAACTGCTAGGGACCAGGGATCCATCAAATACATGAGTGTCGAAACAACTTTCTATAGAAAGTAGATCCACTTAGTAACAAAGTTATTTGTGTCTTCTGGTGCTGTCTGAATTTGGTTGAGTATCTGATGGTATGAACTTGGCCCTCCATCTCCTAGTCTGTCTGTCTAGTCACAGACAGACACGTTGTAAAAGGCTGCCTGCAACTGAAAACCTCCTCTCTTTGGAGACCACATCAATCCACTTCTAAAGTTCCCAGCATAATATTTTTGGATCTCACAAAGCACCATCACTAGGCAACCACTTTTTGGTGGGCTCCAACTTATTGCTTAAGACAAGTTTCTCTCTGCTATATCCATCGTCTACCACTCCTTCCCTCTGGGTGTTGAAATCTGTCAACATTTCTTAAGACAGAGGCAAACAGTTTTATTTCTACTTGACCCCGTAGCAAAATGGTATCACTTTCTTTCACTGACTTTAAACTCCATCTCAGCATCCATTTGCTTCATATTGAAACCAAATTGTTAGTTGCCAGGAGTCTTGTCTATTGAAATGGATTTAAATTCTACTCTATGACTGCACCAGACTTTTTTTTAGAGTATTTGAATTGCATTTTAAAGGCACCTAAAGCCTTTGATACTTGTGCTATGTACAATAGCAGCGACAATAACAGTGTAAGAAAGCAAGTCCTTCAGAATGGTGTCCCCCAGTGCCCTCCAGCTCCCTACCAGTGCAAGAGCTGGGCCTGGAGCATGGGCCAGCATTCTGGGGGAAGTTGTGCAGGTCAGAGGAGTGCAGAAGTAATTCAGCCCCTTAGATCCTACAGGCTGTGGCCAGTGTGTAAGGGTGAAGCCATTGCAGCCTTTTTTAGAAAATCTCCTCTGCTTCAGAGTCCAGACATTGCAGATAGGACCAGGAAAAGGGATGTGTGCATTACTATGCAAAGTGAAATGTGGGATGTTTCAAAGAGGATCCCTCCTCAGTCTCCTGATACTTTCCTCTCTTTAATATTTCTTTTCATCAATTTACTCTTAGTCACCTCTTTCCACTTTCTGACACTCTCTTACCAGCAGAAAAGTGTTTCAGAAGCATATTTCATCTCTCCAGTCCTATGGTCAGATTTGCTGAAACTGTTTCAGTTTCTAAAGAGTAGCATGTGCTGTTGATTCTTTTTAAGGCTCTGCTTACATTTTATAGATGGAATAAGACAATAGGAAACTTTTTTTTATCATGTATAATTAGCCTATGGCAACTCAGATCCTTGGATTAGGAAGTTTCCTAAAAGAGCTATGCACCTATTTCACCCATTTAATAAAAAAAATGATACTTTGTAGAACAGATTCTTATGAGAAAAGCTTTTCCTGCATGGAGGAATTTTCTCCATTTAGAAAAATTATACCAGGTAGGAATCTTGCTGAATCTTGCCTTATGCTGAATGAGCTGTATTCCCATTTTGAAAAGCTTATGCGTTTGGCAACTCAGCATTTACCACAAGGAGGATACAAACCTTGCAGAGGAATCACTAAGACTGAAATGCACTCAGAAAAGCCAGAAATCCCATACCAGTTGAGTGGGAAATTAAGCCCTGAATGGTAAATGCTAAAGTATTAATCTTTCAGATTTTCGAGTTGTCTATTAAAATTATTTAAACAGCTATCAGGAAGTGTCTTTGTGAAAAATGCTATATAATATTGCAACAATGCCAGCAAAGAGGTACTGCTGCCATTTTTACACTATTCCAAATAAATCTTGTCCGTGCCTTGTGTCAGGTATTTATCATTTACACAGTGATACCACACAGAAGCTCTAATCAATGATGTGGCATCCACGGTACCGGACATTAAATGGATAAAGATGAAAGATTATTTCTTTCCTACAGAATTTGATGAAGGGATCCAAAGCAGAAGGTTGACCTAAGGGAGAAAGAAGTGTTTTACAAATCTATCAACACCCAACTGTCATTCTTTCATTCACTTTACTGGATGCTTTAATTCCTACAGTACAAAAATCCTCTGATACATCTCTTTGTTTCACACAACTCATAAGGAGTTTGATACACTTAATTATGCTCCTATGATACTCATAATTATGGCATAATTAGTTAAACGCTTGGTCTAGGAAAATCTGAAAACTATTCTGAGAAACATCACTTACATCAAAAGCTATTCAGTATGAAACAGAGGTCATGTGGACAACAATAATTCTAAAGAAGAACATTTTGCAACTCCATCAAAATATTAGGAAACCAGAAATCATATCAAATTAAGCAGGACAGATCATTTTACAATGCAAACTACCTGACAGAAGGAATGAATAGAAAAAAATTAGCTGTGGTTGTAAAGCAATCATGGTATTATATCATTAGCATATGGGGTTAACAGTTATGGTTAACCATAACACCGGAGGAAAGAGCTCCACTGCCAGAATACTTCAAATCAGCATTCAAATGTGCCCTGGTCAACTTATCAGCAAGTCTCAGCCAAATGATCTCATTTGAATTAGGTAAGACTGACCTGCAGATACGTAATGTTTACAAAAGACTGATAAATATTGAACTAGCAAAATTAAAAAATCAGATTCAGGGAAGTTTTCAAACTAGTAACAGAGTGATCTTCTCTTCTTTTTTGCCTTCTTTGAACACTAGCTCAACAGAGGTTCCATTTGTTTAAGAAAAGAGCATTAGTAAACATAGATCAGAATCAGGTCCTAAATGGACAAAATAACAGCAGAAGCGAGAGGAGTTAGGAACCAGGACTGATTGAAATAATCAAAAAACAAACCCCTATCACTCCATGGAGCTCTAGGTCAATGTGGAAGACTGTGTGTCTAAGCCACCAGATCTGCAAGTATGTTTTTTGTTAGAGAAGTGAGAAACCTCTTATGCACAGTGATAACAGCTCTGAATGTCCCTTCTTGCTTAAGGAAAGAGACGGCCTCAGGCAAAGCAAGAATCTTGCAATGAAAAATCTCACTGTCCATCAGAATTTGTGAGTAAAACCCAAAGGTGCTAGGCTGTGTACAAGCACACAGGGTGGGTCATTTCTGCCCCAGAAGGGTTAATGTGAAATGTATCACCAGCCCTTGATTAGGAGCAATTGAAACTGGTTTATCATTTTAGTCAGAAAAAGCCTAAAAAGTCCTATCTTGCTGTGTGTTTTATCTTTCATTGTGGAAAACTAAAACAGCAGCAGCAAATAAACCTTGTACCAATTCAATTTGGAAATCACGAGTTCAGCAAAAATGAAGAGACGCAACAAATTATTAAAGCTACTGGCTTTGAAAAGACCTTTATAGGAAGACAAGGTGAACTAGAGGTGTAAATAAGTGTTTAAAATTGAATGAGTTTTCTAAGAAAGCCTTAAAACAGACAACTTATAAGGTGAGGATATAACAGAGATTTAGAATGTCATTTAACCATGGGAATTCAGACTAGGGAACAAGGCTTCCCACCTCTGGGATAAATCCTCCAGCTCCTTAGGAAATCTGCTAGAGTGCAAAACAGTGAGAACAATTCCAGCAGCAGGTGGACCACAGCCCCACTGAAATCTTTCCCACAGGTGTGCCTATGAAGACACCAGAAAGCACTGAAGGTTTTGCTCCCATACATCATCGGGGATGCAAGACACATTAGGACCAGGACATACACATAAGCTTCTTAAAGCAGGTCAAGTGCCCCAGTTTGGGAAGGACAAATGTGTAACAGAGGTTGTCCATTATCTCTGCAGCTAAGCTGCTGGTATGATGAGGATGACAAAGGCCATGTTTATGTCCTCCTGATCCACAAACAGACACACAGAAAACAAGCCAACATCGCAGACCTATCACTTCTTCCTTTCCCTCTCATCTAGAAATTGTCCCAAATCATGTTTTGGTGATACCAGTGAAGGTGACAGACGTTATGAGCTTTTGGCTCAAGATCAAGTTATTGAAAAACTTCCCAGACTTTCAGAGCTCCTTCCATGACTGCCCTAACTGGTGACTCTACTGCAAACAAACAGTGAGTCACCAAAGAACCACCTAAAGAACTCAGCTCTTGCAGTTTGTGAGCCTTCCTTTTTTTTCACCACTCATCTGTGCTGGCAGGTTGATTTTCTGCTCAATCTGGACTGAAAAAATTAAAAAAAAAGACATCAATTTATTTTTTTGAATACTAACAAAACCCAATGGGAGAATCAGGCAAGAAGAAAATTGCAGGCTTTTCAATCTCCTATTGTAGGGAAGTATGCTGGAAAGACATTCATAAAATGAAATGAATGTAAAGAGTACATCCAAGAGTGCAGATTAGTGAGGAACGCATGTGCTAGGATTTGCATAATTCCAGCTGGTTGGTGGAACATTTCATATTAACAATAATGCTAAAAATAATGTATTTTGAATATACTTGAATAGACTATGCTTAAGCACTGCTGTTTTCTTCACAGTCAATGGGTGCTTTACAAGAATCAAAGGCAATGGCAGGGCAGGAAAATTCATCCTCAAGTGAGGTGGTTATAGACAGCAT
The DNA here is from genome assembly GCA_013390005.1 of Calyptomena viridis. Taxonomy (NCBI): domain Eukaryota; kingdom Metazoa; phylum Chordata; class Aves; order Passeriformes; family Eurylaimidae; genus Calyptomena; species Calyptomena viridis. The sequence continues at coordinate 29,037 of WEIV01020650.1, forward strand.
TGCAAACAGCTACAGCTATTGCAGTGAAAAATGCCAACATATATAACCAAGCCAGACAAAATTCCTCCATCTACTCATCAATAACCCTTTAGTGCCTGCAAGAATCCAGCCTTTTAAGTTCTTGTCCAAGTGAAGTTCAGACCTGTTTGACAGTGGGTCTAAGTTAAGCACTGCAAGGCAGAGAGACTCCTGAAACTCCATCACCTTAAAAACTCACATGGTTTCAAGGGTCTTTACTTCAGTGTCTCTAAGCTTTGAACTGCTAAAAAGATACTCTTTTATGTTTTTAGGTTGCTTTCTCTAAGGCTCTTCTAGTCCTAGCTCATAATTTTATTTTGTGTCTTTTGATTTGGTATTTTTCTTAAAGTCCATCTCTGTCAATAATATGTTTGTGTAAGGATTTAATTTTTTGCTTTAAAATAAAAACCCAGATGCTCTTAGCCTTCATTGTTGAAAAGAGGAGTTTTGAAAACACCACCAAGCTGAAGATAAAAGATCAAAACCCAGAAGACAAATAAAAAGAATGCACATTTTTTTAAAGCCTCCTATTTTTTTCAGCCAACATCATGATGTTTTTGAAGTAAAACATGATTTATAAAGGTTGGAGCTGGATAAAAAAAAAAGTACAAAGAAAATGCCTTTCTCTGCAAGCATGAAGATACCTGTTTAACTCTACATATCAGTATTCCAAATAAGTTAATGCAGTTATTCACATGCATAAGTGTGAACACGTATGAATATTCACAACATGTGAAAAACATTAGTGGAAGAAATACTTTTTTGACTCAGGCTAGATACAAACTTTTATTCATTTTGTTTCTAGGTATCAATATCAGCCTTGAGGATGTGACCACAGCTCAGCCAACTGACCATCCCAAACCTAGATCAAAAGTGTTGCACGTAGACATGGAGTATGAAAAAAAAAAAACAAACCAGAACTTCCACCAAGCTCTGTAGCTACCAGATGCCCAAATCAATAAATACAACGGGGCAGTGTCCTGTAAATAGGAAATACTAGTTACCTAAGGCTAAAGCTTGCGTATTAAGGTAACAAAACCCAAAAATTCTTGAACTGAAGATCTCCTCAAAGATGAAGGCAGCAGCATCCATTAAATTCAGAAAGACTCAGTTCTGACTTACAAATGAACAGTAGATATTTGATTGACTCATTCATAACTCAGCTTTAATTTTTCAGTATGTCAGTAGCTTGATTTTCAGTCCTAGAGCACCTACAGCTCCACTGAAGTAGTAGGAGATGTGAGAATTCAGCCTCTTTGAAAATTCAGCTAAAGGCACTTGGAGTTAGGAACAAAATGCAGGCTCAGTTGTATGCCTATTACTGTACCATCATTATGACTACTCACAAATTAGGCACACAGTCTCACACACGGTCTTAGTCATATGGGGGAGAGTTTCAAAGACGCATCATGAGATGATATGAATCCAACTCCCTGTAAAAGCACATCTCTTTGAAAAGCTCACCCTGTGCTTTGAACAGTTTTTCACAATGGATCTCTTCAAGGATTTGGTCATAATAGAAATCATTCCTTATGTATCACTAGATAAAACCTCAAGATTACTGAAAAAAGGCTTAGGTTTTGCACAAGAGGAGAGAAACTTTGCACATTGCTCCTGGGAAATCTATGTTGCAACAAGAGGAACAATGTAAGGCAAAGATCATGCAAGAGTGAAAAAGAAATATAACTGCTACACTTTTATATGAGGGACATCTCATTTTAGTACCCTGGTAAATCCCTTGTTTGTTTACAGTGAATTCATACCAGAGGGGCAAAAAAACAAGCTACCTTCCAGTTTAACTCATTTAGAAAATCAGCACAATTTTGAACCATCCCTCGTTGGCTTTTATTCCATTACAGTTAAAATTAACATAACCTAGTTTATTGTTTTTTTCATGCTCTTCAACATTTGTCCTTTTATATTAGACCCAGCACTAAACTATAGTTTATATAGGGGCCATAACTGGGGGGTGAGGGAGGAAGGAAAGAACCTTCACTAATCTCAGGCAAGGGTTTCACAGAATCACAGAATCCCTGCACAGGACCATATTCAGTCTCAGTCTCACTTAGGAGTCATAGTGTAACCATGCAGCTAGCTTTTGAAATTACCCAAATGTTTTTAAAATGTTTGCTTAGTTGAATCTGTTATGCTCTGATAGCATCACTCATACCCATAAGGGTATGGCAAGGAAATATAGTGTGAATGATAGCACTAATAAATAACCATTATAAACTACAACCACACCTTTACATGATCTTCTGATCTTTAATGTGAAAAATGCATTTAGGCAACAGGTAAAAAAAATTTCCTTGGAGTACACCATCTTATGAAATGTTATGAAGGAATGGAAAAGAGTGATCCATCAGGTAAAATTGTAATGTCATGTGCAGTCTTAGTTCTGGTGAAGCCATCAGGAATTTTGTTGATATTTGAGGGATTTTACCCCATCCAGATACTGTTATCTATGGGTTTTTTTCTCTGAAGACAATAAAGAGCATGCAGCTAAGCAGCCCGTTCTGAAAGATGAGGAAGAGAACAGGACAATAAGCCTTACAGCCCACATAGGAAAACAAAGTGATACCCATCCAGAGTCTGTGCAATATATTTGCCAGAGTAACACTTATCACTTGTACCAGAAATCTGCATATCAGCCCACACTTGAAGTTTCATGAGTCTCTCTACCTCTGTTCCCTGGCTAAGGACAACTTTGGCCTCCTCCTAGGGGAATTATTTTTAATGATAGGTGGATTTTTCAAATCAGTTTCAACATAATCAGGTAAGCCTGATCTCTGAGGCTTGATGATGAAACTGGGAGCTGGACATCTGAATATTTTGTCTCCAAATTCATTTCTCCCCATGGGTGAAGGCTTGATGCCATGGTAGGTTTAGGTAACAAAAAAAATGTAAGATTCCTTCCCTTAAGCCCTATAAACCTTGATTCACTACCTAATCCCATACCTATCAGAAACCAAGAAGGTGAGCAGAGCATAATAGTGATGGCCAACCTTTATCCAGAGAACTTAAACAGGTAGTCTGACCCTCTGGAGACCAGATTTTCAATTTGAAAACAAAATATAACCTGAGCTAAAGATTTGTTGGAACACTATCAAAATAGTATTTGCCCACAGAATATCTGCTAAGAGGAGGGAGGAAACATTTTGGAAGTCATCACTAGTTGATTATCCATGATCTAAGAGGAAAAAAGTGAAGACCCCATTTGAATAGTACATGACATTTGGAATCTTTCCATGGGAAACTGATGATGTTATGTCCTAACTAGTCTTCAAAATGTTGGCTTTTCCTGTCCATTCCTTTTATTTTGCCAGAGTCTGGTTTTAGCATGAAGCTTTCCAGCGAAGTATTTTTTTCAACTTAGTTACAAGAATAGCCAGGAGTTTTGCATTTTCTGAGTTGAATGCAAAGGACGGGTGCTTATACATGCTAAGGTACAGCTAATTTTCTCTTAGGGCTTATACCAAGACAGAAAAGAGGATAGCATTTTGCAGGCTTTGTACAAAGAATACCAGGGGAAGAGTTGTAGTTATGCATTACAGTTCAGTCACTGCAGCTGGATACAATCCATAACATTTGCTTATATCTTTGCAAGATCTTCAAGGCATATCAGCTGCAATGCGTTATTCGCAATGTCAAATATTCTCGACAGGCCAGAAATAAATCTGTCTATGAGCTATGACTAAGAAATCATCCATCAGCAGCACAAAAGTAATCTCTGCTGTATTCTAGTCCAAAGTCCAATGGAGATAGTCTAACATACTGGCCGAGATCAGTTGCTTCTGAGCTTGGCTTTTTGCCATTTTCTCAGTCATCCCAGAAAGAAACAAGAAATTAGGCAGTGTGTTGGCTTGCCAAACCAATGACATCAAAAAAACTATTAGTCCTGATTGGATTATTGTGTTTTCAGGGAAGATGACAAATAAAAAGCAAAAATATTTTACATTATGTACGTAATGAAAACACTTTCTAAACACTCTCTGAGGCATATCAACTACTTTTTTCCTCAGATTCTTCCTCTCTCGTAAATCCTCTCCAAAGTGCTGTTATGCATCAAATTCTGAAGACCTAAAAGAGAGAGGCATAGAAAAATAATTTAATTCCACACATTGCCAGTGTGCCTGTATGGATGCAGAACACAGGGATCGTTTTAAATGAGAACCTCATTTTCTGTAAGCCTGCTGATAACAGAGCAGTTTAAAACCCACAAGCATTCATCCCTCTATCTGAAGAATTCCTACGGGTAGGTCACCACAGAAACAACAGATTTTGAAGCGGGAAACGACCAAGCTATGCTAAATATTGCTGATTTCTGTTTGTCCATCATACTTTGGGTTTCCTCCTCCCCAAATTATGTCTTTCTGAACACTCTGGACAAACAGAACATCCATTACTGCTGTCTTCATTTCTGTCAACAGCGAACTTCGATACAGGCCTAAATTTGCTGCCACTGAAGTTGATGAGATCACTTCTTTAATAG
>WEIV01020656.1:10290-40083 GCA_013390005.1 Calyptomena viridis
GGGGGGGAGAAAGGTGTCTGTAACAACTATCAAACTGCTCACCCTTAAACTCTTAAGCTTTGATTTTAGTAGTAGTTGCAGTTGTAGTAGTAGTAAATTCTTAACATTCTAAGTTAGAGCCTGTTTTGCTTGTGTGAAGTAGTTAATAAACAGTTGCTTGTAATCCTTATCACAAAAGTTGGGTTTTTTTTTTCCCTTCTCTGAGAAATTTTAGATCTATGTGTGGGCTCTCGGCTTTTAGCCAGAGTCAAACCATGACAGGTCTCCCATTTCCTCTTCTTCTTGTCCCAGCTTGAGATTCCCAGAACTGCTGTAAGTAAAATGGTGGAATCTCATGTATCTTTATCCCTATGCAGATTTGGGACATTTTTGCAAAGGCTATGGTCTTCTCATGCTTTCCTGTCTCCATATTTTATTTAAATATTTGTTTGATTTTTTTTAACGTGATGATCTCTTAACCATCAATGACTAGAATTTTATTTCAATATAAACACATTCATCAAAGTCAAGTCATTTAAACCCAATGTTCCTGTGGTATTACAGATTCATCTTCATTTCTCATTTGGATGTTTTTTTTTCTGTTGTTGTTTTTTTAACTTTTCTTATAATCTAATTCTGCGTTATCAAAGCTTGCCATACCTTGTAAGCAGATAAAATCCTTATTCAATGTAACTTGACATTAATTATGACTAAATGAAGAGGCCCAGTCTATTCTGAAAAATGTGAACATCTGTACATGTGGCAACTTAATTTTAGGTTCTTGTTCCCCAAGTTGGAATCTGTAATTCAAACAGGATTTGGGGGCACCACTGAGACTTTAGTTCACAGCATTTTCTTGGTGAGAGTAATATTGACTAATAGGATGTTCTACCCTTATACACATCACTTGAGGTAAGAAGGAAACGATTGAGATGTGAAACAGAACACACACATGCAAGCACACATACATATACACACCCTTCCTTTGATCCTAGAATTATGTTCCTCCAAACATCATAGTCTTCTCCAAATGCTTTAATGAAATAGTTGGAAAATGTTTGCAATATTGGAAGAAATTTTTTCCTTAGCTTAATTTTTGGAAAAACTAAGCCATTTTCAGCAATACCCTTTAAGAATTACAAAGAATAAAAATACAAAAAAACCTGAACACACCATAAATACTGAATCAAAAGCAAAGAACAATCATGGAAAATTTAAATTCAAGCAATTAGTTTAACAAAGCTATAAATATCTGCAAGCTGAGGCTTTTAGTGTTTTCATTAAGTCAGACAATCTTAACTTAGACATTACAGCTTGCTATGCCTATAATACAGTACCCTACCCCTGCCCTCCCAAAAATGTAAAGGCCACAGTCACTGGATTACTTAGATGATGGTTTCTACTTAAACTCTTTCAGACTCTTCGTGCATCTAGTGTAGAAACAAGACTCAGTGTCTGAACATTGTTCTAATCTGTCTGAGTATTGTTCTAACCTAATGAACACATGAAGTAAAATAATCAGACACTGGTAAATTCAAGCAGTTTAGACAGTTCACTTTTGAACTACTGTGTAAATAAATCTTCCAAAGTTTCACTTGACTTAAACAATCCAGTGGTTTCTGTTGCTATTCTTGTTCCTCTTCTATGTTCAGTTCTCTTTTTCTTAAAATTCTTTCCAACATTTTCAGTACTTGTTTTTAATGTACTGTTCTTACACAAAGACCTGCCAGTTACTGTCCTGTGATTTGAAAATGAGTGCCAGACATTGGCATTGTTACATACATTTCATGAGCTAAAAACTGAGGATAGTCTTGATGCTATAACAATCATAACAAAAAGGCCCCTCCTCCAAAAAGTATCTTGCTACCAGATATCTGACATTCCTTTGGTTTCTGTGTCTTCAATTTTTTTTCATTTTCTTCAACGAGTAAGTAATTGTCAACGCCTGAGTGAGCTATGTTTATGTATCTGAGGAGAACACAGGCTAAAATCTTTCCTAATTTTCAACTATCTAATCTCAACAGGATTATACCAAAATGAAACAAAGCAGTGTTTATTCGCTTGCCCCTATTCTCTATCATCCTGTTACAACAGCAATAGTTCTTTTGATGACTTCTGCGTGTCTTGTATGTTGTATCTTGTAATCTTGCTTGTTATCTTTCTCAGCATGTCTTGCAGATTAGTACAAAAGTAGAGGGAAAGGTTAAATAGGAAGTGCTGTACAAATATCCACCATCATCCAAGCATGCGTGAGTTCAGCAGACACTGTTTCTCCCTTGCTGTGCTAGATATAGATTTTGGCAGCCTTGAAAATTTCTAAGAGAAATGTAGCAAGACCAAGAAAACAATAAATTAAAAGCTTAATCAATACCATTTTAATAGATGTATTTTTAAATATACAGTGTAATTCTCTCCAGCTCATTTGTATTATTACTAAGCCAAGGAAAATCATGATGGATTTTTTAAAAATCTATTTTCTTTAGTTAGATTGTAAATCTCATTCACGTACTAGTAGCTAGTTACTTCTAGCTACTGTTAGTGTCTTCTCTGGATTATGCTGGCAGAATATAAGATAAAAGACTTCAAAAGCTGAGAGTTTTCCTGAAATAATCAAAGCACTGCAAAATTGCTGTTTCACTGGAGCATCTGCAGCTGGGTCATCAATTTCCAAAGCATCTCATGCTGGCTGAGAGCAATGAAAGGAGGCCATTCAAAGATGAGCTGGAAGGCACTCCTTTGCCAGGAAAAGCAGTAACTGAGCTTCTGAGTGAGGTGGAATATCTGGGTACTTCAAAACCTGTAAAAAACATTCTCTCAACTAGCCTAAGTCAAGGGTAATATTTCATCATGTTCAAGCAGTGGCTGTTCTTTCTCAAATCTAAGATTTCATTCCACAGGATGGTATAGTACTTTGTGCTCTGTAGTCAAGGAAAACAATTTGCTTTTTCTTATCAGGCCAAATAAATTTGGATACACTTTATTTTAATATTTTTCAGTGTATCTCTACATTTTATCTTCCTCTATTCACACAGAAAGGGCAGAGTGTACTTAAACAAAAATTTATGTATGAACATCTCTATATACATGTATATACAAACAGAACATAGTATGAAAACACATAAAATATACAAATGCACAAATACGCACACATATCCATCTAAAGAAAGAGAGAAAGACATGTAAACACATATACACATATGATCATCTGCACCTTTGGAGAAAACAGATATAAGTGCAGAATATTACACTTAATTTATAATTAACTTGATATAATGGTATGATCCCGAAGTTTCTATCTGGGCATTTGGTCCAAGCAAAGATTAAAAATAAATCGTTATATAGACAGCCATGCTGAGTAGCATGACATAGGATTACTTTGGGAGTAAGCCACTATGACCTAGGCTACTAGAAACAGGACATAAGAACTTCTCATCTTTTTTTTCTTTATTCTAAGGGCACTTAGACTTACAGAACAGCTACAACAATGGGGATGACACAATTGGACATTGTTGAATGGGAAACAGACCCTAGCCACTTCGTTTTCCCATATCTGGACTAAATTTTCACACTTCAGCCTAGAATTATTAATACCTTGCTGCTGATGTAGGTGTATCAACTTCAGTTGAATTTTACAGAGAAGTCATAACAAGGGTGGTAAAAGCTAGGACACTCTTTGTATGATTCAGTATAAGAAATCACTCTGAACTACATTTTGCTCCCAGGAACAGTCTGACAACCTTAATTACAGCAAATTTTTGTTTTCCTCCATTTGGTGGAAACTCTTACAATGTCAGGAAGCACAGTTCTAGTCTTCAATAATTGAATTCGGCTGATTGGCTACATCAGCTGGTATGAAGAAATGTCTAATGAGGCTCAAGACAGTCTTTGCTGAGTAAGTCTCTGATGATAAAGTAGTTTTATTTCCTATATTTTTGAATGTTATGCATCCACACATTACCCTGTTTTATGTGAGGTTATCAAAGAGGAAAAACCACAACTCTTCTGATTCCCTTAACTAATAAATATTAAGCCTGTCAGCATTTGTTGTGTGTGATTATTCAAAAAGAGCCTGTTTCTTATTTGCTTTCTTTTTTATGAGCTGGGAATCTCCCTCAGATTCACTAACATATTGCATGAATCACCAGATCTATTTTTACTCTATTAATAGTTCTTTTCTAAAAGTTGAACTGGATAAGATGTCTTAAACATTGTCCAGCAGTGTAAGAATGGAACTGAAGGCTGTAAGGAGAAACTGTAACAGGATACATCTTGTTTTAAAGGCTTGGTGCAACATATCCCAAATACATTCAAAATGAAGTCTGAAGTACCAAAAATGGTCACAATGAAGAAAATTCAAAACACGCTTCCTGAAACTTTTTCTTGCAGATAATTTTGATGCTGTGGGGTCATGTATCTGGAGACTCACCTCATGTCTCCTCTACTTTTAACCCTTTACATGTCTTTCTCTTGACACAGCAAGAATCCATTTATATGAGTCAAACACTATGATTAATGAAACAGCATGACATACAGCATAAGTTCATGGGGCCAAGCAAACCTTTGTTATAAGTGTGTGTCTTACAATGCTTCCCAGGGTACACAAAATGTTCATTAATGAGGGGAAAAAGAATGAGAAACTTGCTTTTCTCATTATGGTTAGTTTTGTGGCCATTATTAAGCATAATTGTCTGTCAACGTGCTGAGTTGACTAGGGTATAGATTACTGTTCCTTTTGTTGTGTAATCTTATGAGAAATGTTGGGGTATGGTTTGTCTGAGGGAAGACTTCAATTCATCCAGCATATAGAGAAAAATCTGTGCAAATTACTCTGGCTTTAGAAAGCAGAAAAAAATTCAGCTCAAAGTATTCCTTTATAGACTGAAGAATGTGTAAGTCATAGAATGTGAAAAACAATGAAAACTTTTGTAAAAGAGAATTAGCCTGAGTATTCTCTTTCTTACCAACACTGCCTTTTATAAAGATAAATAATCATATACAGCTTTCACGCAATCTAGAGAAATGAATACACTGTGCTTTGCACCAAGAGGTACTGGTTCATTATGATTGCAGTAAGAAGGGCACTCTATAAAGTGTACTTTAAGTCAGCATTTACAAGAGCTAGCACTATAAAGAAAGAGAAGGTGATATAGATAACCTCACTTCCCTTCAGGTGCTGGAAACCTTGAGTTGTGCAGTGCCAAATAGGCCTCTAATCGGGATGAGGCATGATGTGCAGAGCCCATCCCCGGTAGAGTTGCTCCAGTTTGGTTATTTGAGCTATTTTTTAAAAGTGAACAACTCTATTCATCATTTCTACTGTCAAACAAAAAGATATGCACATGTGAACTTGCACTGTGAGGTAAAGGCAAGGCCATGCAGGCAGTGTAATCACTTGCACTGAGTTGGAGCTGCTTGCAGGCTTCTCTGTTATAGTTATTGTCTGTGTTTATCATATGGTGGATGTGAGCAGCACAAGATGGGTCTGAAGGCCATGCTGTATGTGTAACACAGTACTGCAAGCACTACATGGGCCTGCTCAGGTTAGCTGTGATATGGGTTACTGACTCCTCCGGTTTCACTGGTCTTCTGGTCAGCATCATTACATGCAGGTATAAAGGTACACTTAGATATCCTTAAAGAAAGCATTCACAAGGCTTTACAAAATTATGCATATTGAACAATTTAGGTATAAGAGAAGAATCTTGTTATATTCTGAGAGGTTTTTTTTTTCCCAGTTACTCACAGGTCAAAGCCAGATGAAATGTCAGGACAAGCTTACCAGATAGCTACTATTGGAAGAGGTGTTCCTGCGTCTCCTTGCTTCATTCCAGATAGTTGTGTATTTGCTCTCTCATTCATGGGCCTTTCACTAGTTACCTTATAAGCCAGTTCAGCTTACTAACCAGGCAGAAAACTATACACTTTTGTGGTGGTTTGACCCTGGCTAATGCCAAGGACTCACACACACAGCCACACTTCCACTCCCTTCCCTACTAACAGACAGAGGAGAGGAAAGACTGAAAAGGTTTCACAAGTTTGTGATAAGGACCATAAAAAACTCCTCATTAGTTATTTTACAGGCAAAACAGGCTCCAACTTAAAATACTAAGGATTTATTACTATTTTCAAAATCAGTGCTTAAGAGTGAGAAGCCTGATAGATCTTACAGCCACTTATNCTCTTCCACTGACCTTGGTGTTAATCACAACTTCTCACTCTGCTCTTCTCTAAGCGCCCATGTTTGTCTGCCCGCACTTTTTTTTTTGTCCGTCTTAAATATGTTATCACAGAGGCGTTTCCATAACTCCTCATTGGCCTGGCCTTGGTCAGCGGTGGGTCCAGCCTGGAACTGACTGACATTGGCTCTGCTGGAAATGGAGAAACTTCCAGCACTTTCTCAAAGAAGCCTCCCCATAGGCCCCCCTGCTAACAAGAAAAAACCTGGCCACTAAAAACTACCACAACTTCATGTACCCTCACCTCTCCCAATTAGTTTTTTAGCAAATTAGAATTGAACTGGCTGAAGAGAGTTCCCATTAATAAAAGAACTGGTGTAATATATCATGGGGAAATTTACTCCTGAAACAGGGAAAGCAGTAAATGTGGGTTTGCATTTTTTAGTGGCACCCTGATAGCTAACCCCAACTTGCCTGACTTCATTGTAAGCAATCTTCTTATCCACACGCACACCCCCACATCCCATATTGTGTTACAGATATGAAACCTAAAAATAATTAGAATTCATTGTATCAGTGTTGCAGCTTACAATATTAGGAATGTAGTATAAGATGCCTGTTATAGTTTTTTTATAAATATGAATACTTATTTATGAACACTTACATGAATGCTGTAATAATAGCACAGTAATATTGCACTAAGACTCCCTAGTAAGACTTTTATTCAGGTTTTAAGCAAGATACTAGCAGAATTTTTAAAAACAATTGAACAGGGTAGTACTAACTTTACACACAGTGTGAAGAAACTTTGACAAGATGTTAGCTTTCTAAAAGTATACAATTACATATTAACCTCCATTTTTATATAAGAAAGGTCCCTTGTATCAACTATCCAAGTCCCAACTGCCATATTTTTCCTTTGCTTCCAAAATGCCCAGATTTTTAATTTCCGTATCAGTTCCCAGGCTCGCTTTACTGAAAGAGATGATTCAGTTAAGAAATAATTAAGAATTTCTTTATATAGACAATTTGTAGTCCAAGAATGTTCCTGTTGATTTCAGTGGGATGTTTTGTTTGCTAGCTTTGAAGTAGCTGCATGCATTTTTCATCCCTGATAACCAGTCCTCTTTCCCTGCGTTAGTAAATAGCGGTTTATGAAAACTTTGCTTTTGGGGTCTGTTACTTTAATATTCCAGAGAAGCTCATAAAAGCACAGTAGGTGAGTACAGCACCTTAATCCATTGACCGTTTGTGGCAGAAGCAAGGAAAAAAATCTAGTTTTGAGTCATAACAAATTTTTTTTTTTTAACTCACACTGAGAATTAAGGTAACAGTGAAACTCATACATGTGTTGTTAATTCAGGGGCCATGGAACATGAATATGATATCAGGTGTGCTTTGAGTGATACAGAACACCACAGGAGGTAATTAGGTGTGACAGCACCACTTATTCTTTTAATTTTATAATCTGACTATCCATCTCATGTCATTCTACCCCTCCACTTGTCAAGACTCACACTGCTGGCTGCCATCTCTAGTCCTCAGCAGCTGGGAGAAATCACATATTTATGCCTCTTTCCCACTCACTGATCTGGCACACATCAGATGTGTCCAGTCTGTGAATTCTTTGATATTATGGCCAGCTGTGCTTGACGAATGGGGTCATGGAGCAGAGAAGAAGCAGCAGTACTGCTGCCATCATGCATTTCCCTTTATGGAGGTCCCATATTCAAAGTGCTCAGTAGGTGCTACACAGCTGCAGTTCAATGTCTTAGCATCCACAGTCCAATGTAACAGCATCTTCCCTGTCGCATTACCCCAGGTGTCAAATGCATCGCTCTCAACATATATGAAGAATAACAGTGGGTCTTGCATATGGGAAGGAAAGAAACATGAGAGGTCTACCTCCCAAAGTAAAGTTTGCTTATCCAAAAGAGGAAGCAAAGGCTCAGAACTCCCCATGGGCTAAAGACGCTTGAAATATAGGAATGTCCTTAATTGCCACCACCGTCTCTTTATCACTTGCACTCTCTTTCTCTATTACATAACCTAGGAAACTCAACTTCCTTCCAAGGAAAAAGGTAGGGATGCTCACAGAATGGGTGAATATTTTGAGTGGCTTTTCAGCCAGGCTCAGACAATTTATGGCAGGTGAGATTCTAACTCAGAAAGTTACCAAAGCTATTAGCGTTTACACTAACTGTTCTGTGCTGGTGTTACTGGAGTGAACCAGCAAGAAAAGGTTTTCAGGGGAAAAAAGAAGTCTTTTGTTAGGCCAACAAGAATAGCTGCAAAAATTACACAGGCCTTTAGGGCAAACAAATTACTTTTCAACTTTATGTATCAAGAAATTGCAACAGCTCTAATACCATAAGATGATAATCCTCCTCGATCTATTTCATGTGGTTCCCTGCTGTGTGCAATGGTTTCTGTCTTACTGTCTTTTTCAGGAAACATTTTTCGAGGTGTGATTAATGGAACATTAATTGTTCTCCATGAGGATTCACACTGTTTCGTCATCCAAAACACACTGTGGTTAAGTTGCACACAATAACAGAGAGGAAACTATAGGACAAGCTATACATATGTTTGTACAGCTTTTAGGGTATTTTCATATTAGCTGGCTACACTGAAAGATGGAGAATACTTTTTTGAAAACATACAGATAAATAAAATTCAGATTGGGTAAAATAAATACCTAAAGTCCTTGCAGTTATTTATTTCTGCTCTGTGTAATTCTGTGAATGATGTGGTGTGAGATGCCATTGTAAATCAAACTCTTTGAAGGAGAATGAGATCCTGTGACATAGCTACTTCTAGAAATCTCTCCACAAGATTTCCATCATAAAGATGTGGTCACAATGGATGTATTTGTCATGTTCCCGTATTTGTCAGGTGCCCATATCTGTCATGCACTAAACAGTCAATAGCCTCTCATAGATTATCATGAAGATTACATAGATAAAAGTCACAAGCACAGACTGAAGTTATCAAACAAATCTTTTACCAGTGTATATAATTAATGTCTACCAGTGTCCTAGGAAAATCTAGGAAAGATAGGAATGTACATGTAAGTAAATCCTAAGATTTCTCAGTTTCTTGGACAAAGATGTTGACTATCTCTTACAGTTACCAGACTAAATTCTTTTTCAACTGTCTCCAAAGATGGGAATTTCAAAATGTTCTCAAGAAAAATAATACATTGGTCCTACAGTTACAAAGTTTTCTTTAATGGAGTTTCTCATACTAACCTCAGTGAACCTGAAAAACAATTCATCACTGTTTCTATTAGGACTGCACATTTTCTCAACTGTTTTATTGAATACTTGGCCTTTTTTTCTTAGGCAGAACATTCAACCTATCCTTACATGTTATCTTTCCTAAATCGCGTCCTTGGATTCTTACCAATTTATTTGTATTTGAGTCTGACTGCAAAAAGAGTATCTCCATTATGTTCATTCAAAGTGACAGTGTTTTGTTTGAAATGTCATCATGTTCTTAATTTATACAACTCCTTCTTCACTATTTCCTGTATGTGTATTCACTGTCTTCCTTTTGAATATAATTCTCGCACTTGCATTTGTCGAGGTGAGGGGGTTTTTTGCTGTTTATTTTCTTATTTTCAATTATTTAATCAATCTGGAAAGATCACACAGAATTGCAATTTGGTCCTATGTACCTTAATATCTTTCAGTTTCATATTATTCACGTATTTTCAAAGTGTCTTCTTTATACCTGATTGCCATTAATGAGTGTGGAAAGGTACCAGACCTAAGCTAGACTCAGTTAACATGTTCTCCTAACTGAAAACCAGTTACTCATGACTTCTCTGTAACAGCTATCTTCCCATTTTACAGTAGATAAATCAATTTCTTTAACTGGTACATGAGAACATCCGATATGACTATCTAAAAAAAAATCTGTCATACAAACATACCACACAAATTCTCTCTTCCCATACTCTGGACTAATTACTTTTGTGAGAAGGTAACTAGATTGTTGTTACATGATTTGTTGCAGAAACATCTAGAGCAGCTTCTTCTTATCTCTGTGTTATTGTATAGAATAACACGGATCGTTTAGTAATGAGTTAATAAATTGTTTAGTAATGACTTAAATGAAGTACCTCTCTTAATACCAGGGTTTCACTATTTTGTTTCCTCAACTATAGCTTTAGTATATTTTCAGTCTTCTTATATGGTATGTCAGCAGAGAAAGAATATGACAGACACAACATATGGCCATGAGTGTAAAAAGTGTTCATATGATTTTTTAAAGCTGTAGTTACGTTTATTTTGGAAGAAAATTCTACTTTATAGGCCTCTCAATGGGAGCATGTTTTCATAAAAAGAGGTGAAGGCAAACATAATGGAAATTTTAACACATTAAAAAATTGTGAAGTCCAATTTCAATGGAATTTTGCAAGCATGCAAGTCTTAAGAAAACTTCTTGAGCCAAATCTTTCAATTTCCTAGCCTCCAAAACTTCCACTGGCAGCTGTGGAAATTCTGGACTGAGGAATACAACATGATTGGATACTTTGTCTGATGCCAAAAGATCAAATGTTTAACTTTGGATTCTATTTTCTTCCCTCAACATAAAAAATATCTGCTTAATGGAAATATATAGAAGTTATTCAGCACCTAAGAATATGTCTGAATTCACACAACTGTTAAGTGAAGGCTGGACAGACAAATGATTAAAAGTGCTTGACTCATACTTAAATGCCAAAGGCTGACTTCAGACTCTTTTACAAGATGTATTATTATTAGAAATTGTATGACTGTTTTCCAAGAACTACTATAAAACTTAAGAAAAGTGCCAAAATTGAGTAAAGGATCTAAAGTCACATGTAATTTCGGATATGTTCAGATTAGAAGACACCACATGAGTAATCTAGTTAAAAATCTTAAATGCCTTTTTTGATTTCTTCATTAACTACTCTCACAAGCAGCCACATCCCTGCTGGGTATTTAGGCACATGCTTCCCCTTGAGCACTGATTTAGGGCCCAAGGGTTTAAACCATAAAAAAGAAATTAAGACATAATTAAGTGCTATTTAATTAGGCCAGTAACATAACCACAACTTTATTAAATGCTTGTGTACAAACCATAGATTTTTAGCCTGCCCTGACTTAAAAAAAAAATTACAAAATATTCTATTGCATAAATTATACCCTGTGTTAAGGTCCTTGTCATTTAGTTCTATATTCTTGTTCTGATCAAATACTTTTTACTTTAAGTAGTGCAGTTCTGTTCACCATTATGCTAAGTACCCACTCTGCAATACCTTACAATTTTCCTAAACTGGATAAATTTGTGGGCAAGGAAATCTTTGCTTACAGCTTTTGCAAAAGGTAAATACTACATTACTTTACATTACTTTCTGACTTGTTTTGATCAATAGAAAAATAAAGCTTTTATTCTCATCATATTCTAAAACGTAAGTTTTATGAACAATCAGAACAATCAGAACAATTCAGGAATAACTGAGAGATTCCGCATGTTTAAAGGTAAGTTAACATTTGCAAAATTCAGATTGGAATAGTTTGTTGAAACATGGGCATATTCCGCATCTTGTAGCAATTATTTCTATAGTACAATCAGTAAACCTTCGTAAAATTATGCACATTATCCAATAAACCTCCCTTCACTGCAGAAAAAATATTAACACTGTAAATATCTGCTGAAATATACATAAGTTTCTATTCAAGTATTTTTTAGAAAAATAATTACACTAATTCATCTTCCCTAAAACATCTAAAAATGAACTAAATATAAATTAGTTCAAATACAAGTATGTATAACACTACATTACAACTGGTTTTTTTTTATAACTTCATACTCCCACTGTTTGGAGTTGCCTGACATTTCAAAAAAAAAACAAACCAAAAAACCACAGTGAATACCTTCTTTGGAAAATATTTTTTATTATAAAATGTACAGTATATTGACCTTAATATTATAAAACACTGTAATGTATCAGAGTCTTGTAAAGACCAATAATTTATAAAATGAGACCAAGTTCATTATTACTCTTTGTAGTCTCATAGTCGGATTAAAAAATAGATATAAAATATATAATGAATTATTTGACTGTAGAATCCTTAGTAGCTGGCAAATGTTTGTTCATATGTTAAGGTAGTTAATCTCTGCATGTATTTTTTTAAAATAGATCACTTTTATTTGCTAAGTTAGTCTTTGATTTTGAAGAGCTGACAGAAGCATGAACAGAAAGGTTAGTAATCATATTCTATAAGGCTAGATTATGTAAAGGTGCTGCAGGTATAAAGAAAATTATGTTTTACTAAAGCACTTCTATCACTGCAGCTCACATATTAACAGTTAATACTTCTTTGGTACTTTTAAGGTGCTTGTTAGGACAAGAAATAGCTTTGGACTATTGACAAGAATAGAGTACTTTAGGTCTCAGATGCTATTGGATAGCATGAAAAACCACATTAACAACTGTCTTAACAATTTAAAGACCTTTTCCAACATGTTAGTCTCCTCAGTTCCAGTATGTCTAATGTCTCCTTTTATTGCAGGGCCTTACTACTGTATTGAGTACAAAACCAATGCAGATTAATTCCTTTTTTTTCTGCCCTCAGCCTACCTGGTATTGTTGCAAGCAGTACTTTCCTCGTTGCACTCGTTTGGCAGTGACTTGAACAGCCAAAGGCATTTGTTTTAGTGTCAGAATATGTGTATATAGGTTGTTTTCGAATCACTGCCTAATATATTTTTAGCAGTGCATTTATAGAAGCCTGCATCCCTTTGAGTGGACTGCTGGATGACTAATGACCCCTGAGGATGCAGGAATTTGTTTCCATATAGACGGGATTGAGCTCCTGTTGTCAAATGTGATTTATCTGGAAGCTCCCATGTTATTTCTGCTTTAGGAATCCCAATGGCCATGCAGTTCAGTTTGACTGAATTTCCAGGTCTGGCATAAATGACAGGTGCTGGCTCACTGGTGATCCGAGGAGGATAGGCTATCACAATGACAGGCACAGTCATAACAGAAGTGCCATACTCTGTTGACACCTTGCACAGGTAAGTGCCCCTGTCAAATACAGAAGCCTCGCGCACTGTCAGTGAGCCATTCTCCATCACGGAAAAGCGACCTACGGCCTGGGGGGCATCCATAACCATCCCATTGGGCAGCGTCCAGGAGATTTGTGCCCGCTGGCTTGACTGGGTGATGCAATGAAGCTGCAGAGTTTCTCCATTGATGATGCTTACCAGGTTATTGTATTGGTTGCTAATTTCTGGTCTGAGCCCCACTTTCAGGAACACTACTCGTTCCACAAAACCTCCTGGGTTTCTGGCTGTACAGCGGTAAGTCCCAGCATCCTCAGCAGATAGGCTGCTGATATGTAAGATCCCATCCCTCTTATGGTAAAATCTGTGCAGACGACTGCCACTCAGCACTTCAGAGCCATTGGGAAGTATCCAGCTTGTGCTGGGTTTGGGGTTCCCCTGGACTGAGCAGTTCAGATTGATGGTGTGCCCAGCAATGGCAGTGATCCTTTCACTGATAGGGTCTCTGAAGGAAGGTTTCTCCAAATGGTCCGTGATGACGAGCTGCACAAGCAGTCTTGCTTCCCCTCCTTCATTCCGTCCAATGCATATGAGCTGCACTGCGTCTGTCTGCCTCACTCCTCTGATGTCCAAAGTACCATTGCGATGAACAGTGATCCTGTTCCCATAGTAGGGAGCTGGTAAGATTACTCCTTCTGGGAAAGCCCATAAGACCCGTGGAGCAGGGATGCCTTCAGCTTTGCAGTCAATAAGTTTGCGGCTATCCTTGATGGCTGTCTCCCTCACAGATGTTATTGCACTGAGATGACCATTGATTCTTGGAGGCTGAACGTCAACATGGATCCAAATGATTTTCCGATCTTCTCCAGCACTGTTCCGTGCTACGCAAGTATAGTTACCACTGTCAGATCTTTGGGCCTTTTGGATGAGGAGGGTGCCATCCCTATATATCTGATATTTGTCAGATAGGGCAGGAATAGGCCTGTTGGTTGGGGAGAGCCAGGTCACTTTGGGAGTAGGTTCTCCTTTGGCTTCACATGCTACTGTGACAACATCACCATAGGGTACATTAATAACGACGTATGTTTTGTTCCTGATAGTTGCAGGCTCAGCCACTACTTTGACCCGCACTTTCATTTCATCTTTCCCAATCTGGTTCTCAGCATAGCAGGTGTAGTCCCCTTCCTCTCTCAGTCCAACATCATTGAAATACAGGGTTCCATTGTCAAAGACCACATACCGCTTTGTCCGGCTGCCGCTGTCATCTGACTGCATGAAGGTATTGATCATGCTGCCATCTGGGAGACCCCAGGAGATCTCTGGGTTTGGCAGACCTGTGGCTACACAGTCAACTTTCAGGTCCCCTCCATATTTGACCTTATGGTTATTCTCATTCTTATGTTCTATTTTTGCTGGTTTCATCACCACATTCACTTTGAGAACCACAAAGTCATCCCCTATCTTATTGCGGGCCACACACAAATAGTCTCCTGCATCTTTGTCTGTAACTGAATGAACAACCAAAGTCCCATTGCTGAATACTTTGATTCTAGTCTCCAAGGTACTGTAAGGAAAGAAAAAAGAACAGAACATGAGCTGCAAAATAACATTTTGGGTATGAATTATTGAGTGAAATATGGGGGAAAAATCAACAAGTCAATAATATTGAAAAAAAAGAAAAGGAGAGGAGCATTGCTATTGTTAGATAATGAGATGGTCTGAAATATCCAAGATATTCACCATCAAAAAGCAAATGGAAAAAAATAATTCTAGTCACTTGTAACCAAGCAATTCTGTTGTGTTTAATAACTCTAATGGTGTTTTTGACCATTAAACAACTACCAGATACCAAATTGTGATAGTTTTGACTCTTCTGACTGCATGTACAGTATTGTATAACATTCAAATATATGATTTCTGAATGACATAACCCACACAAAGCTATATGGATCATAACTATGGAGTCTGGCACTAGGGTCCTATGCTAAAAATAAATCAAGATGAGGAATTTCCTCTGGCATTGGGTATAACATATTAAACCTTTAGAGCAGTCACAAAGAAGTAAAGTGTTGCTAAGCTTTGAAAAAAGGAAAAAAAAATTCCAAGATGCTAAAAAAGCTATTATTCCTTTCTACACCACTATGGAATTGGTGTATTGTGATCAAAACCAATTTCCTCAGTAGCCACAGTTTTTTCCTCAAAGACCATCTCTTGCATTTCAAAACCAACCCACATGAAGATCATGAGAGAAAATGAAATAAACCACAGTATTTTGTTGCTACCACTATGAGGCCTAACAGGAAATCCAGGTTTTGTGCTATCTACAGGCTACCTAAATATATTTTTGTCAATATGAAAAAAAATACTACATTCAGCTATGAAGAAGGTTGTTCACAATTATGCATTTTAATTGCAGTGCATTTTTCTTCTGTTTATAATGCTCAAAGTTTGGGCTACAAATAACTGTGCTTTCAGCTAACTCTTAGGATGATTATAGTAGGCTTGTAGAAGTGGTATTTTACTTGCTATTGCAAACATTAGAGTAGGTATTGTTTTAGGCATTTATATGCAACCAGGCTTGCACAGACCTTATTGTGAGGTTACATCTGTTTATATAACGATGTTAAAATGATCATGCTTATTTAAATAATGATGAGTTGATTTAATTTCCCTGTATTTACTATGTACCATGATTTGTACAAGAGATCAAATTCAATGATCCCATTTCTCTCTGGGAAAAGCAGGCAACTGTGCAACTCTATTGCAGACTAAGCACATTGGAACAAGCAGTATACAAGTTGTATATCTTAACTTTTGCCACTGGACTTTTTACTACATTTACAAGTGGCTGTATAAGACAAAGAGTGGGAGCTTACCCTAAACACTTGAAGCTAACTTTTCAGAAGTAATATTGCTTTCAAGAAAATTCTGCTAAGATATGACTCGGCTATCTTTTGATATAATTTCAAATTCTTTCCTAAGAATAGAGTGCCTCATTCAAAACCCATAGAAGTCAAGAATGAAATTTGTACATATATGAGTGGGACTTCCTCTAAGTTCATCTGCACTGTGTTTTAGCTGTGACACCTCAAATAGTAATTTACCTGTGTAAAGAATCAATCATCCTTTTGGAAGGCAACCTCCATAATATCCGAGGCCAGGGGTCACCAGAAGCACTACAGTCCAAATGCAGGATGCTACCATATGTTACATCTGTTCTCTGAGGAGAGCTCCCAGTGATCTTAGCATTAGATGCATGCTTCTTCACATGAAGCTGTACTGTTCTCCTGGCAGCTCCCACCATGTTAGCAGCAATGCACTCGTAGATCCCACTGTCCTTGGGCGAGACATTGCGAATATAAAGAGTTCCATTGGGAAAAACAAATAAATTCCCATTGACAAACTGAGAAGGTCGGATTTGCGTGCCGTCAAAAACCACCCAGCAGATGTTGGGAGAAGGTGCTGCTTTGGCAGTGCAGTGGATGTTAATACTGCTACCAAGGGGCAAGGAAATGTTCTCTTGCTTTTCCTGCTGGATGATGGGAGGCAAGGCTGCAATATGCAGCCTCACTGCAATGCTATCAGCTCCTGCAGCATTGCTTGCTATGCATTTGTAAACTCCTCGGTCTGAAAAAGTTGCTTGCTTGATAGACAAGGTTCGATTTTCATTAAGCATAATCCTGCTTTCCGTGGTGGTGACTGTCTGCAAAATCTTCCCATCTGGGAAAATCCATGAAATATGTGGACTTGGAGTCCCACTAGCCTGACATTCCATTGCTATGGTCTCTCCAAAGTAGACTGTGACATCTCGATAACGGGAAAGTAAAATTTTGGGCTGGTGTGCTACAACTGTGAGCACAACAATCATTTTATCTATGCCATGCACATTCTGAGCTGTGCACAAATACTGGCCGCGATCCTGAAGTTGAGCATTCCGGATAAGAAGGGTACCATTTTTCCAGACTTCAAACCTTTGTAACCTGGTGTTGGCTGTCATTAGAGCTCCTGCGAAGGTGAAAGGAAAAAAAGAAACAGAAAGTCAACTGGTTTAAGATGTACATTGTTACAAGAAAAAAGTTTATGTGAGATTTTAGATTTACTTAACACCAATTACAACTTCAGAGGGACCACATGACATCTTCTGACACTCTCCATAGCTCAAATTAGTCTTTTTTTCTATGGCAGAACTAAGCATACTAACTTGCAAACATGGACAGTGTGGGAATTTTTTAAAGGCTTTATGCCCTTGGATTCCCCTTAAATCTTTATGTAACTTTTGCACGCGGAGATGACTACTACAAGAAATATTGCAAAGTTATTACTACCTGTAATGACTAGTTGCAATTAGTCACATCTTATCTACAATGATTAAAAGTGACAGAAAATATCTTCAGTGTTTTGAACTACTCCTATGACCATGTTGAATTTCTATGCAATAACCAAGGATTATTTGTACCCTTAAAAACCATGCGGAAGAACAAATTTTTCTTTGTCTTACCTGTAGATACTTTTGTCCAGGTAATAAAAGGCTTGGGTTCCCCAACTGCGTCACAAGGGACAAAAGCATCTGTTTCAGCAAGGATGGATATGCTCTGAGACCCTTTTGTGATAATTTTAGGTCTTTCTCCATGTGTCCTAAAATTAGTGGAAGACTGAATTACAGTCGAATTGTGTGGTATAATGCCTCCCACATAAGGCACAGATGGAGATTTTTGTTGACGATGATGGACATTTTTAAAAGGATGAACTGTAGTGGATATCTGTGGTTTTGTGCGCTGAAAGAATGGAGGGGTAATCTTTAAAATCGTTGGTGGCAATGTGGTCGTTGTGGCATGTGGCACTGGAGGCACTGGAATAGCCATAGCTTTCTGCATCGTAGTCCTAGTAGGGAAGGCCTGTGCAACCTTTTTCTCATTTGTGTCTTTTGGGACAAGTTGACTAGGGACCTCTGGTTTAGTATGTGTACTTAAGTGAGGGAACATCCTCGTTCTGTTGAAAAGGAATGGTATTCTGGAACTGGGGTAATAAGGGATCCCTTGACTTGGTAGTCTACCTGCTGTGCCTCTGTTATCTGGAACATAGTTATTTCCAAAAAATCTTGAATCAATATTGTATCTGTTCTGACCCTGATTAATGAACTTGCTTTCAGGGAATGAATTTGTTTTGTGAAATGGAGAGGCTTGTGTTGGGGTAGCTGTTTCTTTCCGAGAGGCAAAACTTTTTTTGTCTTGGATGGTATGTGCTGCATATGCTGTTATCTCTGGTTTGTTTGTGTAGTGAAGAGGCTGATGTGTTATAAAATTGCGAAATGGACTTTGTGTTACAGGAGGCTTTACTGTACCTCTTACTGGAATGTGCTTTGGAGGCACAACAGGCAGTCTTTGGTTTAGGCTTGGTATCTTTCCAGCAGGTGGATGGGGAAGATTTGGATTTAGCAGTAAACTATTGTTTGACTTGCTACTATACAATTCTTTGAATTGATCCTCTTTTGACTGTATGCTAATTCTGTTTTGGTTAGAAGAAGGAGTAGGGTGAACATTCTGTCCTGAGCTCATTACCATTTTGTTACCACCTGCTCCAACTTGGTTTTTTTCTGTGAACCTTTCCCAACTGAAGACATTACGTTCCTTGGTGCTATAATGAAGAGAAGGATGTGAAGTGCTTGAAATGGACGGGGGAAGAGTGGCAAGTTTTATAAATGGAATAAAGGCAGTGGATGTAATCAGAGGCTTTTCAGTTGTCTGCAAATGATGAAACGCATGTAACATAGCTTCCTTTTTATCCAAGGAAGATGGCTTTGTCCCAGCCTGAGAAGAAAGGGATTTCTTTGTCTCTGTAATAGGAAAAGTCTGAGTTTCTGCTGTACTGAGGAAGGAGGACAAAGTAATCATCTCATGTTGCTGAAGTGGCTCAGTTTTTGCCAGTGTGTCTGAAGATACTGTGGGCTTCCACGGCTCCTTTGAAACTGAGAGGTTCTTAAAAGCTTTGACTGTGCCAATAGGAATACTTAAGTCAGTCACAGAAGGATGTATCAGCTGGAATGTTACAGCAGTTGTTTCATTAACCATAACTTCGGAGTCAAATAGTACAGGCTTTTCTTGAGATTTTGTAGATAGTATCAAGCTGTTCCTATGTGCAGGAGAAGTTGTTGCGCTTAATTGTTCTGCCTTACTATCATCAGTTTCAGAATCTGCTTCAATGTCCTTCTCCTCAGATACACTGCCTAATGAGTGGTATGCTGGCACTTCACTTTGCTCTGATTTCAGAGGTACACTTGACTCTGTCGTGAGAAGTGCATTATGTACAACATATGATGTTAAAATTGTGATGGGCTCAGTCACTGGAAGTGCCAAGGTTTCAGGAGTAGAAGACTTTGTCACATGTTTAGCTTCAGGTGGAGAAGTAGTAGGCCTAAAAAAGGAAGTTGTGACCACATCTCTGATTTTGGTAATTTTCTCAGCCAGATCAGGAACAAATGAAGTTATGGATTCCATATGCTCCTCTTTCTTGGTCTGTATTTTGGCATTCCTTTTAAGATCAGGACTTTCAAGAGTTGCAGAAGAAGTTCTGGTCACAGCTTCAACTTCAGGTGTCCTTGGAACAACATGCATTGTCTCTGTGGCCAAAACAATGGGGGGCAAAGGTTTTGGTCTTTGTCGGATTCTGTTTGGCCTCAATCTCCTTCTCCCATAAGGCCTTTTTCTACTACGCTGAGTAGTAACTGAAAGCATGGTCTTTCTATACGGAGTTGTTGTGGTGGCCACAGTGGTCAATCCACTGATAGAAGAAACAGTTCTAATGCCCTCTGCAGTTTTATGAAGAGCATTATCACTATGCAAAATGAATATGGGATCTGATTTCAGAGTAGCCACATTTCTATGTTCTTCTGCCTGAGAATTGTCTGCATAACTGCTGGACATGCTTCCTTGAGTCACTGTATTCCTGTGGGTCTCAAGTTCTTCCTTGCTCTGAACCCTGATGAATGCGAAAGCAGGAAGACTTGTACTTAAATCTGCCATTTTTGTATGACCTGTGGATATTTCTTTGTGCTGGTATCTTGAATTATTGTTCTCTTCTGTAACAAATGGAGAAGAGGATGAAGAAATGGTAGTAGTGCCTAAAGAATCTGTTGGGATTATCTCATCCAGCTGAGAAGGTGTTAAAATTATGGTGTCAACACTCATTGGGTCCACTTCATTTAAGTTCATGCTTGTCTCCAAGACAGTATCAAGATCCACAGTCTGAGATTCAGCTAGGAGAGTAGCATCAAGTGGTAGCTCAGCAAAAGCAGAATTTTCTTCAGATATATAAGATCCAGTTCCATCTACATTTTCCACTGTGAATAAACTGCTCTGAGTATTAGGAAAACTTGTCACGATTTGTCTGGTTAGATGTTCTCCAGTGAAAGCATGGATATTTTCTTTGACTAAAACTGAACCATCAGTCCTGACATCAAGCTGCTGCTCGCTTTGGGGTTGCAGAGTTGGAGAGACAGAAGTCAAATATGGACTTGCAATTTCTACAGTGTCTACACTTGCAGGTGTTTCTAAGGCTCCATAGTTGGAGAACGGTTCACTTCTTGACCTCGTTAATGTGGACTGGACCGAAAATGCTTCTGTATTGTGTGAAATGGTAACTGTGATTGCCTCATCTTTACCCACAGGTGATGCATCAGCAGAGGAGTCCACCACATCAGCTGCTGTCTCTGAAGGTGGAGGGCTGGCTACTGGATAAGGAACTGGAGTAGTTTTCTGCATGACTGATGGCAGTGCAGTTGTTACAGAAATGGTTGTAGCTGTNATTAATTCTCCTTCGAGACTCAAATACTCTCCGGCCTTCTGCAACATTGCTGTCCTGGGTTCTATCAGTACTCTTCCAGATTTTCATTTTCCTTCTGCCCTTTTTCCCCTTTTTAATTTGAGGCTCTGGCACCTGGTCACTTTTTTGTTTAAAAGGTATTTCCCAGTCTTTTAGGTGGTTCTTTCTTCGTGGGAACTCCTCCACTCCTCCTGCGCCTGATCCCTCTCCATCATCTATGAGCTGCCCTCTTGTTTTTGACACACTTTTTGAGCCTGGGCGTTTTTTCAGTTTTATTCGTTTAAATGACCTGTCAGACACCATTTTATTTACAGTGACCCTTACAACAAACTGATCTGATCCCTGCTGATTGATAGCCACACATCTGTAATGGCCACTATCACTGACATGGCTTCTTGGAATAAGTAAAGTACCATTATGCAGCAAATAAGATTTTGAAGAGTTTGATAAATTATTGAGTACCTGACTGTTTGGAAGAATCCAACTCAACTGTGGGTCTGGGATGGCAACTGCATTGCACGGCAAAGCTATTGGATCTCCAACATTTTTTTCAACTCTCACTACGTCTAAATCAGCTACCTGAATAGCTAGAGGCTGTACTACAAGTCTGTAAGCCATTATGTCCACATCATCTCTCACTTGGGCAACACAGTGGTATACACCTCCATCAGTGTAACTCACTGATTTGATTACTAGTTGGCCGTTACTGAGAATAGAAAACCTACTGTCTTTCTGATTAAATGGCGCCTGCAGTTTAGTTCCATCTGGAAAGAGCCACTGAATGGAGGGGCTCTCAGAAGCTTTCACACTGCAGCTCAGCTGACACTCTGACCCTTCCACCACACTCTGTGCTGTCCTTGTGTTCTGGTTTTGTTCTATCATTACCCAGCTTCTCTGCTGTCTGGTGTTTTTGGTATAAATTGTCTGAGAAAATACAGTAAAAAAAGACAGCACCACTTTTTTCCCTGTACTCTGGCGCCTGTTTAATTGGATATTTATAAGAGGTTGCATCACCCAGGATGGCTCAGACAGTATCTGAGCTTTTACACCTGTGTAGTAAAGAGCATCATAATCTGAGCCTTGCCTGTACTGATAGCTTATTTTAGGCTCCTTTCTAAGCATAAATTCCCTCTCTAATTTGACAGGTACTTCACTGTAATAAGCTATAAGCTTCCATAGTTTTTCATAGTTTTCTCGATTCATTGGACATTCAAAATCCAGTGCAATTGTAGCATTTATATCTATCTCCTGAGTCTGGATTTGATTCCACTGAATTTTGGTAGAACCCGTTGGTTTTTTGATTTCACAGTTCAGGTGGACTATATTGCCATGCTCATCAGTCATATTAAGAGCAATGTTCCATGGAGAGGACTGAAGTTCTTCCAGAGGGAATTCATAACTGTCACCATCTTCTTCATCTTGAGTGCTGCTATTTTGCCTCAGTGAGGACTGAATGACAGGTTTCCTACAGGAAATGTCCTTCAAGTTTTGAACATCTTCTTTCTGCAGTTGTTTTGGGCTGCTGCACTTAGGACAGAGCTGTCCCCCTTCATAGACTTTGTCCTTTTTGCACTTCAAAACACCTGCAAGAAAAAGCAGGAAGAAAGAAAATAAAAGGGGAAACAAAGATAAATAAGATGACGAACTGTTCTAGAGTTAGAGAACTCTCACAAGTGTGAAAAGAACTTCGTAAAGAATGTATTATGTCACATGACACATAAGGCAAGACTTTTAGAATCGCAATGCTTGGTTTTAGAGCTGAATGGGCACCTGATTCTCAATCGGACCATGATTTCTTCTGACTTTAATGACAGGATGAAATACTCCTTCCTTCTCAAACTTAAGATTCACTCCCTCTGAATAAAATGCCTAGAAACTGAAGCAGGCATAACAACATTTTGTAAGTTAGTAAAAAACTACTCTGTGTCAAAAAGTCTTAACCTGTACAGTCTGAATCTAACAATCTAACTTGTGGATCTTATTTGAAGAGAAGTTCAAATAAGCTTTCAAAAATGCAGCATTTACCTGAGAAATGCTGAACTTCTTATTAAATAATCCAGGAAGTTTTTCTCTATTAATTAGCAACAATATTGACAATGCACAAAAAATTCTACTGCAGCTACCAAAATAGGCTGACTAGTTCTTGCACTTACAAGCTATTTGTCAGCAGTGAAAAAAAAAAAACCCAGTGCCACTTCTTCCCTGACCTTTGAAATAACTGTAACCTCTGTAATGATACAAAAAGCTAAAATAGAGAAGGACAGCTAAACCAGGAAATTATAGCCCTGAATCCTCTCTTCTGTCAATGTCAGAAAGATTTGTGTCTGCAAAGTAACAGTCATATTTTTATTACATTGCTGTGTTCACTAGCATGTCAAATGTCACTTCATGTATTTAGTTTGGAAACATATTGCAAATTAAATGTATTCCAGTTATTGTTGGAATAAGTATCATCCTGAGGAATGAGGGATCTTTGAATGAATGAACAATATACCAGTTGCTAAAAGGCAAAATGCCAGGAGAAAGGGAAATGCATGGAAAATTTTCATACCATTTTTTTTTAATTAAAAAATATACGCTTTGCTAGTCTGACAAATCAATTTCCTTGAGAAGTTCTTACAAATGGAATATTTAAGTGAATAAGTTTATCACTTGCAGCTTCAAATAGGATGTTTCAAAGATAAGGAAAAACTGGCCCATAATCAACTTGGCAGTGGCCACACTGGTCTGAAGAACTTCAATAACTCTTTCTGGACAAAATTCCCACAGAAGTTAATGTTATATAAATGTTATATAAAGATACAAAATCTGTCATACATGAAAATATCATGGATAAATTCTTCCTCCTTCCAATAATCACTACTGATTTAGTATAAACAGGGAATCTAATTGAAATGAAATGCTAACAAGCCAACACTGCACAAGGAAAAAAAATTCATCTAATATTTCACTGTTATAACTTAAAGAGGAACTTAAGTACACTTATTACACATACATGATTTCGATCAAAGAGAGTATATAAGAATATTATAATGTAAGCTAACAAAATACAATATCAAAGTTAGATGCCTCAAGTATCTCTTCAGGCAGGAGCATTTATATTACTCGTTCAAGTACCATACACTTGCCCTACAGCTCATTTAGTGTATTCCTGACATAGAGGCATTCTAAAACTATCCTTTTTGCTTCTGCACGTGATCAGAAGAGTTCCAGCCAAAGCAGTGTCATGCTTGCCTTATATCTAAGTCTGAACGAAGATAGACCAGTTATTCTATGAAAAAATTGGAGGATAGAAAATACTTAAATAAATTGCAAAGACTTGAAAATACTCAAAATAGATTTGCTCCATCATAAAAGGAAGTTGTGGTCAATGAAGAAACACAGATAGACATGAAGGATATGTATTACATAACAGCCTTAACACTAATAGCATCCAAGTTACAGGGCTTAACCAAGAATTTAGTACCTTGATTTCCATTCCTTCCTTAGACAAACAAGTTCAAATACAATGTTACCACCTTCCATGAAAGCTTTGTTCGTTACGGACAATTGCCACCCCTTAGTCAAAGGTGTACCAATTCCTTTGGTGTTGAATACATATTTTTAGCTAGTGACACACAACTGCTTCCTTTTTACAGTTTTGTAAACACATGCATTTATTGAACAGTAACAGAACACAGTACTGTACATTGACAGTAATACTACTTAGGAAATAATAAAACCATCCACATGCAGAGCAGGCAGAAAAAAACCCCGACAATACGAGTTCATAAACATTGGTAGCTCTTGCTCCTACCTCCAGAAACTTCATTCCATTCAAGAAGCCACTTTAAACTGCAGTCACAGGCCCACGGATTCCCATGAAGGTAAAGATTTTCCAGCAGCGGCATGCCTTGAAATATGCCTGCAGGCAAGGTCCTAAGAGCATTTTCAGATAAGTAAAGATGTCTTACTGTTGACAGTTTGAAATAATCAAGGACCATAAATGTTGAAAAGGTGTCGGGGTGAAGCTGCTGGAGCAAATTTCCTTCTAAATGGACCAGTCTCAGAGAAGTTAATCCATTAAAAGCATCTGGATGAATAAACTCAATTCTGTTGTGGTCCATGTGCAGTCTCATTAAGCTTGAAAGTCCTTGGAGAGTTTGACCAGTTATGGCTTTCAATTTATTGTAACTAATTTTGAAAACCTAAAAAAAAAAAAAAAAAAAAAAAACCAGAGTTAGTATTTTTGTTTTATCTAAATCCACACAGAATAACAAGCAAGAAAGCACAAGTTTTCCTCTCACATTCAAATCTTTTGCACCTCTGAAAAATGATATGCTGATCAAAGACGTAGAATAAAACTCAGTGTTAGTTGATATTATCAAGTATGACATCAGCATGGTTAATAGATATCAAATGTATTTTGGGGGGGAAAATGATCTCTTAATTCTAAATAAGGCACTATAAAGAACACTTGCTTTTGCTTTCTGCTATTCATGGAAGTTAGATTTTTTGAAATATAGCAAGACCTAGGCATTACCTGCAGAGACACGAGATCTTTCAGAGCACCATTAGGTATATTCTGAATGTCATTTCCATGTATCATAAGCAATTCCAATTTTTTAAGTCCTGCAAAGGAGTTTTCATATATAGACTGTATACTGTTAAACCTGTGAAAAAAATCACACATGCAATTACATTTTATACACTCACTGTCACAGACTGCAAATGTAAAATTAGTATAACCTAACTTTCAGGAAAAATTGGAGGGACCTTACTGCATTGTCAAAGGGCCAGAAGTTGCTGCAAGGTTTTTACAAGGCCAAATACACTTAGTTCATGCTTACATTAAGATTTCTTTTAACTCAATTTGTGGCACTTCAGCCATAATTGAGGATTACAAGTAATAAATAGGCGTTTTAATTCTAATAGTTGTCAGTATGTTTTTCCATGCAGTTCAGTTTATGGAATGGTAATAAGTTAATGGCCTGTAGCCAAACCATGATGCTATGGAGCCTGGCAAACTAGACATGCTGCAGTGTTGCCAAAGCAGCATCTAACAATAAATGACAAACAGCACGAGAAGCAGTAAGTCACATCCTGCTTCACTTACTGTTACAACATGTAATTGGCTACATCAACTACTTACATAAGATCTAGGAACTGACCTTCCAATTATATAATTTGAGTCCAGAAACTCCTCTTAGATAAGCAATACAGAAAAACTACTTTTTAAAAATAATTCAGTTTCACTTTGAAGAAGCAAATCAGGCTTTATACGCCAGTATGGAAGTGTTAGGTTTGGTGGCCTAGCTCTACGTTTGTTTTTTTCTTATGTATACATAATATTAAACATATTACCTAAACTGGGCTTGAAGTTTCTAAACTAAGCATAGAATTTTAAACATTTTTCCAATTTTTTAGTATTTTCTAGCAAGTAAGGGAAGAGACAGCACAAAATTAAAATACTTTGAATAGGGAGGAAGTACTTTTGGTTCCTCACCATGTTATTTATCTAAAGATTCCTAATTTGCTAAAGATTTAATTTACTGTTTTGATATTTTTCATCCTTCTGCAGATCCACTAGGCTTATAGCAGACAACCTATTAAAATTCCTTATTTCAAAATCAGTCCTTCTAAAAAATATGAACTTGTCTCAATAACAATTCTTCCTAAATTATTTCCAGTTAGAAAAATAGGGTTCACCTCCTAAATATACAGCACTTAAAACAGAAATACAGTAAAAGCTCTCTTTCAAAAGGAAAGAAGTACTGCAACACACAGTTCAGATTGTTTCTTCCTGAGAAAGGACACACTCAGAAAACGTCATTGGTAGTGCTGAAATATAAGGACAGGAAAGGGCTTTGATGCTACCAGTATCAAATAATGTATTTACAGCCCAAATGTCTTAGTAACTTAGAAGTCTACATCCTATTTTAAAAAGCAATTTAGGGATAGAATTTGTTATAGAATGTTGATGTATGGAGGAGAGCTGAATGTAAACATGTGTGGTTTTGAGTATCGGGGAAGATATTAATTTTTTACCCAAAAATGGCATTAAAGTACCTATTGCTCTAATATAGATTACAAGGGGGTTTTGAGACTAAAATTAGGCAATTAGGTGGATAAAATGTTGGTGGTTAGAGATTTTAAACATGGAGAAGCAAAAAAGCCCCAAGGTTCCTACTGTCAGTCACTGCATGATCAGGTGAAGCTTACAGGCCTTGAGCTTGTCAGGATGAGTTCATACTGGGTAGTGGAGCAGCCCTGGTATTAAGCAGAAGAGGACTGTGACTCTTGCACCTTTTCATGTTACATAACGACCCTACACAATACTTTTGTAATATGAAGCCTACCAACTGTTCCTGCCTCAAAATCTGACAGATGTGAGTTGGCAATACTCTGGCAGAGGAAAGTAAGTTGGAACCTGAGGTCAGCTTGTATTGCACTTAGTTCCTTGAAAAAAACCACAACAAAATCATAACTCCAAAGGCAATATTTTACTGTATTCATTTAAGATATTCTGCATCTCATTTTTCTCCAAAATGCTAACTGGCTATATTATAGAATTTTACTCCTACTGTGTTTTTTTTACATCAGGTATAAAATTCAACAGTCAGTAGAAATCCCATTGTACATTTAATTAAATATATTTTTATACTCTCTAAAACACTAAGTGTCCTATGTACCAAAAAAGAATTCACACCATGGTATAAATATTTATTTGAAAATAAAGAGTAACTTTTCCTTGAAATATAAAGGTTAAGCTGAAACTTTCTCCATGCCAGTACTGTACTATTTGAAATACAGCACCAGCAAGTAACTACCCATCTTTGCAACTCTACTTAAAAAGTACACACAGACACCCCGATTCACCACGTGTCTGAAGCACTCCAGCCTTCTGCACCAAGAACATAAAACTGTTTGCTCCAAGCTGCCATACAAACCCGAAGTTGATTCTTTCCACATGTTTAGCGATCCGTGCCGGCACAGCTGCCAGAGAGCGGAAGGTGCAGTGGACTTCAGTGGGGAGGTAGCAGGCGCAGGGCTGGGGGCAGCCCAGGGCGCCCGGCTGCAGCCCCAGCCCCAACATCAGCACCACGGACAGTGCTCCAGCCACTGCCCGCTCCCCCATCTTGTCGCTTCCCCTTGCCTGGTGCCTCCTGGGTTGTTCCGGGGTAGAGGGGGAAGATAAGAAAGAAGAAAGGATGACTTTTTAAATCCTTTAAGAAAGCTTTATATACCTAGTAATGACCTGCATTGTCCAGAAGGTCTGTTGACAATCAATGCCAAGTTCAGTTGGTAAGTGGTTTTCTTCCTTCCACGTAATTTTCTACTTCAGCATTAACTTTTTCCCCATAAATGACTTCTACTAAATATCTATTCTAACAAAGTTATGCTCTCTCCCTATGGTAATATATTTTGCAGGCTTATTCTGTACACCAACGGCAGCATTCATCTCACCTAAAAACTAGAAAAAATTAAGGGAAGGATCTAGCTCAAGCAAACTGCCGTGGCACCCTCTACAGTCCATGAAAGAAAAAAACAAACCTGATATTCACTTGAAAACAAATGAAACCAGTTATCTACCTGATCAGATAACCAGAAACAGTACAACTGAGCTTTATTAAGTCCCTAATTAGCAAACTCACCTAGCCTAGCTGGCTAATTCTTAGACAGGCTATTAACTTTCAGCAGAGTAAAATGTGGCTGAATGAATTTCATTCATAATATATATGAGAAGCGGTAAAATTGAAAATGAAAGAAATAATTGTTTCACCATAGATCTTAACTCTGTCATTCTTTGCCATGCATTACTTTGTGATGTCAGATGTACTCTTACACTGCAATCTTAACCAAACAGCAATTATGAATGACCAGAACTGATAAAACTGGAAAATTTATTTAGACGCAGACCTCAGGAAAAGTTTATATTTACAATCTTATCTTGTCTACCAACACTCAAATTCAGATTTTCAAAACTGTGTCTTGAAATCTGGGTGGCTAGATCCATGGAGAGTCATTTAAAGAAGCCATGTGCTAAGAAGAGACAAGAAAACACAACTGTTAGGGATCTTGAGCACTAGTACTTTCTGAAAATAAAATAACTTATGTCTTATTACAGGTTAAGCAGCTTAAGTTTGGTGAAATGAGTTTGAAATACCCTTATTCTTATCCCTACTATCAGAAGAATTTGAAAGCTCTTAAGAGTAAAGTCATACAAGAATACAGGCTACCATCAGTAAAAATATTTAATATTCTTGCTTGTCACAACACTGTGACAGTGACAAAAAGGCATTCATGTCTACCAGCTATTAACGGTCCCACTAGTTATTTGCTTTTACTATAAAAGTCAGATTTGCTCAGATCTGTGAGCAACGAGATGCACATTTTTTTCCTAAGACCATCATGTGCAAACCATTACAGCTCAAAGAGGCTCGCTGGGCTGAGGTTTCCCAAATATCTGTGGTCAGGTTAATGAGACGTTTAGCATTCTTTACAAGACAAATAGCTTTTAATTTGTTTAAGAATTTTCAGGTGCTGTTTTCCTTACGCTCTCCTTAATGAAAACTCAGTCTAAAAAAACAGCCTACTCATTTCAATTCCTTTTGGGAGGCATCCCTTGCAGGACGCGCTGAGGTGAAGAGGAACCTGCAATGACTTGTGAGGGGCTGCTGAAGGGCTGGCCAGAGGAACTTACCGTGCTTTGTTCGGATAAGACACAACCACGGCCCCCGGTGCCAGGCGGGCGCCGCCGCTCCGGGATCCTGCGCGTGACCCCGCCCCGCCGCAC
>WEIV01020656.1:40830-64410 GCA_013390005.1 Calyptomena viridis
GGGCGGGGGCCGCGGCGCAGCGGCTTCGGGGGGGGCGGAAACGCGCGTGGGCCCGGGCCCTGAAGCTCGCGGAAAGTTTGTCTGTGGGACCTGGGCAGATCCAGCATTTTTGAAACGTTCGGATGTCCGGCTACGTGCCTTGTGTGCCCACTCACATACATGGAGTCCAGTACATAATCCCAAATCTGGACCGACCAGTCTGGATTTCTTCCTCTTCTCATAGTGGTGCTTAGAGACATGGTTTAGTGATAGACTTGGCAGTGCTGGGTTAATGGTTGGACTCGATGATCTTAGAGATCTTTTCCAACCTTAACTATTCTATTGTTCTTTGATACTGGTGTCCCATTACAACACAGAGAGTCAACCTCAAATCAATCCTTACACCCCATATCAGTCCTTATACCTCATACTGGCACTGTCCAGCTGCAGAGACCCATAACCTCTCTTTATGTGAGAATTTAATCTCCTTCATCGTACTTGAGGAGAGACACTACAATAAATATGTGTGAACAGAAAATCTCGTAACTGGAATGGAGAGGAAATGACGATGATAGAGGAAAAGGCAGCAACCAGTAATGAACTAGATTGAATGTAGACTGAGTCATGAATTGCCTTTTACCTTTAAAATCCACCAGAGAAGCAAACTTTAGTTTAAAATCATTAAATCTTTAACATCTCTCTCCTCAATTTCTCTACTGTATTATCAATTTTTTCAGTACACAAAAATAAGCCTACTTCTGTTCCAGTAAAAAATTCATCATTCAGAAGACTATGTACTATTATTTAATTAGTTCCACTATGTGGTTTTTGGATATGCACAATTTTCTGTTCTCTAAATAGTCAGTGTGGCAGTTGCCCTCATCTGTTCTAGAAAAACAAAGGACTCTGTCTTTTGAGACACAGAAGAGCCACAGAAATCAGCATAGATGCACCTTAAGTCATAAGAATGCCTCTGAGTTTTGGTGTGGAGCTTTCAAATTCCATCTCCACAGTACGTCAATGTAGTGAAGCATATTATGTTTTAGGCTGTAAACCTGTGGCAAGTGTATCATCTCCAAATTAATAAAAATAAGTAGAATCTTAATGTATGGACTGCTTTT
This sequence comes from Calyptomena viridis, assembly GCA_013390005.1. Taxonomy (NCBI): domain Eukaryota; kingdom Metazoa; phylum Chordata; class Aves; order Passeriformes; family Eurylaimidae; genus Calyptomena; species Calyptomena viridis. Next base: position 41,931 of record WEIV01020656.1, read on the forward strand.
GGCTTTGAAATCTGTAAGTGGTGTGATTATCAAAAAGGTTAGGGGAGGAAACATCTTCAGCTGTTAGCAATTAACTAACAGCATCAGAATCTGGACAGGTCATATCTTCCAAATGCATTAATAAAGACTCACTTTCAGAAAAAAAGGTCATTATCCCTGCTTTTAGCTGCAGAACTTCTTTTGTGTCATGGTGGGCAGCTCAGCCCCATATAGCCATTCCCTCATTCCTTCAAATTGAAATGAGGGAGAAAACTGGAGGAGTAAAAGTTAGAAAACTCATGAATTCAGATAAAGACAGTTTAGGTAAAGGTGAAGCAAAAGCCACATGCACAAGCAAAGCAAAATGAGGAATTAATTTGCTGCTTCCCATGGGCAGGAGGATGTTCTGCCACCTCCAGGAAAACCAGACATTTGTAACAGTGACTTGTGAAGGTAAACGTTAACACTCAAAACAGCCTCTCCTTCCTCCTTCCCCCAGCTTTATATGCTAAGCATGGCATCATATGGTCTGGAATACCTCTTGGATCAGTAGTAGCCAACTGTCCTGACTGTTCTAGTCCACTGCCAACTCTGTGCACCCCTAGCCTGCTCTCTTTGTGGGACAGTGTGAGAAACGGAAAACACCCTAGTACCACGCGAGGCTTGCTCAGCAGTAGATAAAACATCCTTTAATTATCCACACTGTTTTGGTCACAAATTCAAAACACAGCAGCATATAAACTACATTTAAGTAAATGTGAGAATAAAATGTTGCAGTGGCATTTAAAAATAACATCACTAACATGATGTTCACTATCTTCAACATAAATATTTTTTTCAGCCAAGCTAACATCAATACCAACCCATATTGTTGTATCAATTTTATATTAACAGTAAATACATCAACAGTTAACAAGTTAAAACCACACTACATTGACAACAAAGCACGTACAGCTCTAATATATATATTAACCCTATTGCAAAGTTTTAATTTTATTTTAATGCAATCCATTTGAGTGCCATTAGAAAATCATGAGAATGAACAGTATTAAGGACTGGATTTTTTAAATTTATGTGCAGCAGAAACAGTTAGGGAGTTAGCAGTAAAAGATTGTCCATGATATGGAACTTGTAGATGCTACATAGGCTTGGGCAGCCCTGTGATCTCAGTATTTTTTGTAGTTTGAGGTTTCAGTTTTATTTCAAGAAGAGAAATTACTAGTATCTAGATTCTCTGATGGCAATCAAATGCTGCTAGGTTGTCTGATAGCTGTTGAAACAAATGGGTGGAAAACATCTTTACAAACTAGTTAAAATTTTTACACAGTGGATAGGGACAGGCAGAACAAATAAATGGTGAAGGCAATCATCCATGCTACTGATATTTGCCATTTCAGCTGTGGTACCTGCTGCTTACACAGTGTTTACAAAGTGCTAGGAAAATATTTCAAAGGAACAAGGGAAACGAAGTAGAAATAATTGAACTGTAGGGAGCATCCACTGAGCTTCTGATCAGCCATTTCTGAAAGTTAGTGTGAACATAAAAGTTTGTTCACATCAACAAGAAACTGTTTGTTGTAGGAGTGTAGTGGCAGCAAACTAATGACATGCTTTTTGACAGGACTAGGAGGCACTTACGGGTAAGTCACGCATGACAGTTTGAGAAAGGGTATTTTTAGAGAGAACTGTCTTTCTTATTTTCACTGTCCTTCATGTAACAAGATAACAACACCTCAGTCTTGGCCATATTGACTACCATCAGTGGTCCACTCTGGCCTAAAATCAGGACACATGGAGACACACCATCTATAACGCTGCTGCCTCCTTTGAAAACTCACAGAGAATTACTCTCGAGGAGAAAAGACAATGCACAAAGAACCCCACCTTGTCCATGCCACCTAAAGAGACTTTTAGCTGTGCCTTTTGTACCTGGGTTTGTCTATCCCGCATCGGCCTTTTTAGATATCAGAGCGTTTGTAGCAAGTGTGGGTAGAGCCCTTTCCATATCTTTGTTCACGAAGCTTAGCCATGATGATTTTCACTGTCCTTCACTAACCATGAAATGCCTTGACTTTGTTTGGATTGGCAGTGTTTCAGGGAAACTTATGTCGTTATCACCGTCCTTGTGGTTAATTAGCTCACAGCCTGAGAAATTACCTTCTACCTTCAGTAAAAGCCAACATCAAAGCAGGGTTTTGGCAACCAGGGTTTTAGCACAACTTCTCTCTCAAGAAATGATGTTTTGGGTTTTCTAGGAACCAGTTATCTGTTCCCTCTTTGCAGCTGCAGTGTCAATATATTGCTAGACTCTTCAAGGGCTCTTCCCTATACCCTCCTTCAGACAACTTATCTCCTCCTTGCCTTTAAGTTTTCCTGTTTGGGGTTACTTTTTCTCACTTAGCTATTCTTAATGGATTTAAGCTGAAAAAGGGTAGATTTAGATTGGATATTAGGAAGAAATACTTTACTGTTAGTGTGATGAGGCACTGGAACAAGCTGCCCAGAGAAGTTGTTCCCTCTCCATCCCTGGAAGTGTTTAAGACACAACAATCTCATACAGCACTACATACTTTGTGAAGAGGGGCTGGAAAGCTACGCAGTGGCAAAGGGACTGGGTGCGTTGGTCAACAATTGGCTGAAGACAAGCCAGCAGTGTGCCTAGGTAGCCAAGAAGGCCAATGGCATCCTGGCTTGTATCAAAAATAAAGTGGCCAGCAGGATTGGGCTGGTGATTACACCTCTACACTCAGCACTGCTGAGGCCACATCTTGAATGCTGTGTCCAGTTCTGGGTCCCTCACTTCAAGAAAGATATTGAAGTGTTGGAGCATGTTGAAGAAGGGCAAAAAAGCTGGTGGAGGGTCTAGAGAGAAAGTTGCATGAGGGAGGTGGGATTGTTTAAGCTGGAGAAAAGGAGGCTCAGGGGAGACCTTATAACTCTCTAAATTGACATGAAAGGAGGTTCTAGCAAGGTGGGGATCAGCCTTTTCTCCGAGGCAACTAGTGATAGGACAAGAGGAAATGGCCTCAAGCTGTGACAAGGGAGGTTCAGGTTGGACATTGGGAAGAATTTCTCCACTGAAAGGGTGTTTAAACATTGGAACAGTTTGCCCAGGGAGGTGGTATAATCACTACCCCTAGAAGGTTCAAGAAGTGACTGGATGTGGCATTTAGTGCTATGGTTTAGTTGGCATGGTGGTGTTCAGTCAATGGTTAGACTCTATCATCTTGGAGATCTTCAACCTTAATGATTCTGTGATTCTATTCCATGATTCTAAGGCCAGGTTGGATGGGAATCTGTGTAAAGTGGTCTAGTGAAAAGTGTCCCTGCCCATGGCAGAGGGTTTGGAACTAGATAATCCTTAAAGTCCCTTCCAGCTCAACCCGTTCTGTGATTTTATGATTATTCTTCTTCTTGCTCAAGCTTCTGTTTTCTGACATATCCAAGTGTACTCCTTAATCCTGTGGCCCTTGCTGAAAGAATAGCTGCATGTGGAACTAAACTTTCAACCTTCTCTCTTTCCCTATTACCTCCGTCCAGTGCCCTCCATCTCACAGTGATGAGTTGAGCTTCTCTCTCAGTTTCCCTTGTCCAGCAGCCTCATGTAGGAAGGAGGGAGGGTACTGAGATTCTATTTATTAAAGATGACAGAGGTTTTTTTAAGTTGAAATTAATTTTTTTAATTTGCTATGGGTCAACAAAGAGAGGAATAGACCATCACAGTCCTTCTGATGAATATACCTGATGGTCAGGTTGACTTTCCTGACAGCTGACTTCTAATGAGAAGAAAGATGGAGCCCAGAAGATTGAAATCCTGTGAGTGGTATGCATGTGAAAAAGGAGCAGTTTTTAAATGCCTTCTGTTGGAGTTGGTAATAAATTAACTCTTGCTTTTGCCACTTGGCAGCAAATTTGGAATAAATTTCTGCAGATGAATTAGGACGTTGTTTAAATTCAAGTGGAAAATGAGGAGTTCTACAAAAGTTGATGGACTGCATTCAATTTTATGATTCATAAAAACAAACTGTTAGTCTACAGAAATAATGCCCGTGTGCTGTCATGGCTTGTTCACTACTTGTCTTCAGGCTCTGAGTATTTGTATTGGGAGAGCATGCTGACTCCACTGCCAGTGTCAGTATTTCTTTTATTTACTTTTGATATTTCATGTGTTTGAGCTATGATTCCTGACAAGTTATATCACAAACTAATTAGCTAAATGCTGATTAACAAGAAATGAAGAAAAAATGAGGGTCAGCGGTGTGGGAGGGAAAGCAATGATAGGCCAAGACTCACTGAGGTATGCTGAAAACACAGGCAACAGAGAAGGTAGATAGTTAGTAATAGATGGTGTTAGGGGTCTGCCACAGCCTTGGTGGCCCTCAGCTGCCATCAGTGAAACAGAACTGTTTCTTGTGCCAGTGCAAACAAAGATGTCACACAACTCTCCATGTTTCCAGTGCCTTTAGGCATGTCTGGTGGGTGGCTGGAGCCCACTGGCTGTGTCTGCAGGGCAGCTCCAGACAGGGATTGTATAGCTATGTTAGCTTGATCCCATGTCTGCCTTTCTGCAGAGTTTGTTTGCTTGAGCACAGCCCTGCGCTAACACTCCTACCCATCATGTACCTCTGGATTGACTTACATCCGGAAACCTCTGAGCACAGGACAAACAAGTGTTGTATACACTGCCACAGTTACACAGGGCTCTTTGATTTTCCTCAGACCAGTGTACCCTATTTGTATTTGGCTTATCTGGGGGTGATGTGGATGAAAACCTGTGGGACAAGTTCGTTCCTCTTGTTACCCTGAGAGATACATTACTGTATACCTTTGTGTTCTAAATGACAAAGCAAAAGGGTAGTAAATGGTGTGGTCTCTTAAAGTGAACAAATGAAGGCATAAAGAAGTACTGTGATTAAAATGATAAATGAAGGAATCTGCTGCAATCTATAATGAGAGGTACCACTAGAAGAAGTAGGTTAAGAGTCCTCTGACTATCTTCCATTGTATCTTTTTTCCTTTCATTTTATTTCTATTTTCCCAGTGAAATGTTGTGAAGAGGAAGTTTTTCTTTCAACTGCATAGGATACTTCTATCAGACTGTTAATAACCTGGGAGTAATAACATGGACACAGTTGTTGGGCATTTTCTGCACCACTTCCACATCTATGAAATGAAGTGTAACAGAGCAACATTTTTTCTTTTTGTTGTTGGCTAAAGAATTAACCAATGAAAGTAAAATACTTTCCTCTTTTCAAAAAAAAAAAAAAAGCTGAAATAAAAGACGTGATAAGAACTTTACTTCATTTGTTTCCCTTCCTTAGCCAAGAATTCAACTTTATTAAAGTATTAAAAAAAAAAAGGCAAGAAGGATCTGTAACAGCGAGCAGTAAACATTCTCCACATGAGTGTCCTTCACTTTACTGGGGTGACTGTGGTTTATTTGGCATTGAAATTTATGAAAAGTTCCTCCACTTCCTCAGTTTTAACCTTCTCAGCCAGTGTTGTTCATTTTATACTGAAGAACAGCATTTCGGGTTGAAGAACAAATTCTATCCTTCTAAGAATGCTGCCAAACTCCTGTTTAGCTGTGCAAGTCCCTTCTGCCAGTGAAACTTAGACCCAAATACTCGGCTCTTAACAGTGGTCTTCCCTTTAAATGCCAAGACTTGTTCATACTTTTTCTTGCTGCACAGTTGAGACACTGCAATCTGCAGTCACTTCTTGTCACCTCACTAGGAAGCACATGTGACTCTTAGGTCAATGAACTTAGCCTCCTAATAACACAGGATATCCTGATGTACACCTTTTCCAGAAACATAGTGAGGTCTTTGCAACACTAATCAGAGATATTTTCTCTCTTTCACCAGACAGCTATTCTAGCATATAGAGTTAGAAATAATTTTCCAGCTCCTATTTTTTATCCATCCCTACTTTTGGAAACATTCCCTTGATTTAAACATGTGTTTCTCCTACCCCTTTTGGTATTCTCATGCTGTGTATATCTGCATCAAAAGCTAGCAGAGAAACACTTTAGACTCATTGGATTTTACACAGCTGAAGGCAAGCCTTAAATCCTGAAGTGGATGCCCAGGTGAATTGGCACTGAATGTATTTCAGCACTAAGAAATAGGTGTCAGAGTCCAGGATATCTGGACTACACCTCAAATTGCCCTGGAGAGTCTGGGACCCTCGCAGAGACCCCAGGAGGACACAGTCTTTTATCTGTGCCCCTGGGAAAAGCTTCCAACACTCATGGAAGAAGCAAAAGCAGCAAAAACATAAGTTAGATTATAGTTTAGTTTATCACAGAGGTGAAACTTATAATTTTGGGTTTTATAGTATGGATGTAAAAGAAGACAAGATGGAGGATTTGGGGTGTTGTCTTGAGTTCTCTCTTCTTCTTCTTGCTCCTTGTACTGCAGTAGAGGTGGCATGAAGGCATTGGTAGAATAGATTTGAGGTAGAAGAAACATGTTAGCAACAAGTTATGATCACTGGTACAGAATTGTAAATGTAATACGTATTATCAGTTCACTGGTTATTAGAGTCCTTAAAACCTAGCAGCAGCCGCCATTCCATGGCTTTTGCAGCACATGCTTCGGTGTGTTAAATCCAGGTTCAGGGTGGCATGCTGAAGTTGCAATAAGAACTTAATAAACAACAAGAGAAACTGAGAAGCTGCGGGTCCAATCTCTTTTATCTGGTATGGGACTTTGATAAAAGGAAGAAAAGCTCCAATTTAGAAGCCAGGGCAGTGACAAACAGGCTTTGTATAGTTGGTGCCAGGTAATTAACAACACTCTAGTGAGCACAAACTCTGGAGAAATGACTCTGAGAAGTCATGAGATATGTCCTGCTTGATCTTTTAAGGATTCCTGTAGGCCACAGACACCTTAATGCCCTCCATGAGAACAGAACTGGAGGGAGCAATAGCAATATTCTGGTTTAGAGGTTAGAGGATTTTAGCAATGAATAGCTTTTTTGATTTACTTATGTATAATTTTCAGAATGAACAGTTGCAATTGTTTTGTATGTGAGCTGTCTAAGTAGCATAACAGCATGTGATCAAAGAGAAAAGATGTTTTCCTAATGCTCGGCATGTCAGGGCAGATAAGTGAAGATTCAGATTATGTTTTCCTGTATCTTATACAGTTTTGTGATGTTTGTAGTAGTGCGGCATTGGACAGATCTGTGTGACATGAATGGCTAAATGAGATCCAGTGGACCAAAATATTAGAAATCAGAGTTTTTCATATGGCTGCTTTGATAAGTAGACATAGCAAAATCTAGGCTTTCTTCTACAGTGTAGCCCAAATGACACTTAGAGGCCTTATCTAGGAGGGGGTTTAAATCTGTCAACACAGATGTAGGGTTGAGTTGAATGTACTGTGTTACTCTTTTTGGAAATAAGTTCTGAAAAATAAAAGATAGATACATTTTTCCTACTGAAAAAGTAGATACATTTAGAAATATTTCATGCTTATTAATACCCCTTTCTTTTATTTTCCTCAAGAAAAAAAAAAAGGTATACCTTCACTTGTCTACACTACAGTTTTTAACATTTATTTGTACAGACTTACATTTAGAACATCCAAGCCTTATGGTGCTCCCATTGAGACCAGATGCAGGGACTTGGCCTTGCTTTTGTGATTGTTTCCTTTATAAAACTAAACGCCTATTTCAGAGTTCAAAGTCTGGTTATAAAAAATGCTTCCAGAATACAACTTGGCATCTAAGATATTAGTCAAGGAACACTTATTACTAGTTTGATTTCAGTGTGGCTTTTTGAACTTGCAGATGTGTCTTGAGAGTTTTATCCCTGCTTTCAGACATTGTCAAGACTTAAAATATCTTTGACTAGCAAATGGAAATCATCACACTGTGTTGTGGAATAATAGAATCATCTTTAGCTGAAAATGCCATAAAACCTCTAAGTGGTCACTTGAATTTTTTTGTAAATAGTAAGAGTGTAATTACTTCATAGCAGGCTTGTGGTAAGAGTAAATTGCAGCCTCACAATGCTCAAATGAACACGTTTTCACCTAAAGAAAGGGAGGAGCATCCAGCTTCCTCAGACATAGCAGCTACACTGTGAACAGTTAACAAGATAAGCTGCTGATTCCAGTCATAGAGTGGAATATTGGCTTCTGTCTTTTTGGGCTTATTACAGATTATCTGAGCCAACCCCAGCAGGCTTCTCTTGTGTCAGCTTTTTTGAAGACTGCATGAAGAATAACTTCCCCACACTTGAGGAATGTGAAAATTTTGTGAAAAACTCTGCCCAAGTGTGTTGTAGAGCCTAAGCAACCTAGGTACAAAATTAGCCCTAGAGGTAATGAGGATAGGTCTGTTTTAATCAGAATATTTCCTCTTTACAGTGGTAGTTAAGTAAGGTGGGGAAGCCCACTTAGCCTGCTGAATTGCTTCCTCCTAGCACACACAAAGTTGCACGTGAAGCAAAGAAGGAGCTTTCTAGTGTTGCTGCATTTTATAACCTCTAGCTGCTGAAACAATAATAGAAAAATGCTTTTAAGTCATCTTACTGAGTGTGGCTGACCAATAAACCCTTAAAATAAGAGAAGGCTCAGGGAAGATGACAAGGGCAATGTAGCTATGAAGCTCAGTAAATAATGCAGGGTGGGTGAGACTGATCTTAGCTGTTGCAAAGAAACTGACTTTATGGCAGCAAAAAAAGAGGACTGGAGGGTGACCTTTGGTTTAGATAAGCAGCTAAAAACAACTGAGTGGATCAAGCTCCCTGAGTTCCTTAAAAAGAGCGTGAATGACACCCTGAGTTAGGCAGGCCAGCATGGGGGGAGTGAATACATAAGTCAGCCAAATATATAAAAACTAGACAACTAGCAAAAGAACTTTGAAGAGAGAAATGGATTTGAGTTGGCTTTGATCCACTTATTCCTTCTCACCAACTGAGGATGCCTGGTGTCATGACAGTCATGACTGGTAATGGGAATCACATCGATATTGTTCATGAGCTATATGGTTTTCAGTACATTTTTGTATCACTTTGCTAAGTCAGAAATCTCATGTAACGCCAACTGTTTTCAAATAAATAAATTTGGTATTAAAAATTGCATCCTCCAGTTATGGAATATCTAAAAGAACCTGGACAGTATGAAGAGGCACTGAAACAGGTTGCCCAGAAAGGCTGGAGAGTGTCCTTCACGGCAGATAACCAAAAGCCGTCTGGACACAACCCTGAGTAACATGGTGTAGGGGATCGTGCTTGAGCAGGAAGATTGGACTGGACAACCTCCAGCAGTCCCTTCCGACCTTAACCATTCTGTGATTCTGTGATTTGGTGACTTTGACACTAAGGCCTGAGTTGACAAGATCTTTCTGGCCTTTAATTTTGCATCTAGAAGAAAGTATTTCCTGGATGCAGGTGGTAGGTTCTTAATGTTGGAATAGGCAAATACCAGTAACCACCCAAAAAGCCAAGTTAAAGGTAAAGGCTGAGAAGATGCAAAAGCTAACTCAAGCTTCTTCATGTCAAAATAAAAAAAAAAAAAAACAACCAAGAACAAGGTCAAAATTCTATCCCTACTTTTGAAAATCCAAAGTTCCTAACAGCAGCAAGAGGTTCTAATTCTTCCTATTTTTCAGAAAAAAAACCTGCTCTGGTAGCAAAAAGGTATTGATTATCAGAGGAATACATAAATGCCATACATAACTGCACTATGCAGCATCTTCATTTACAAAAAGCCGATGCACATGGCTACTATAACTTTAGTTCCCTAGGGCCAAGGTACCTCTCAGAGTCAGTGGAAATCAAGAGTAAAGTTGCAAAATCCAGATTAAGCCATTTATAACATCGGTGTCTATATACAAACAAGGAAATTGTCCTTTATAGGTTGAGGTGTCTAAAATTTAAATGTCCCATAAAATGAGATGAATCACATCCTCAGGGTGCCTATTTCTCTCAATTTCTTTCAAAGGAAGCTAAATGGTTCTTAGCTGTAATTTTCAAATAATAGCATCCCTACCTAAATGAGACAAACTCTACACTACACATTAATTGTCCTCAGTCAATATGGGGCAATATAATTGGATTTTGAGTATCTGTAGATGCAGTCCCATCCTGTGCTGTATTACTCTGGTGTTCTCATTGTAGAGAATGCTGAAATATATTCCTGGACTTAGGTGTCTAGCAACCTCTGAATTTTCCTAGGCTGGCTGAAACATCACACAGATTGCAGCCTTTTGGAGTGACGATTAGAAGCTAGTGGCTCATGCCACTGGGAAATTGAATCTGGTCCAAACCAATGACAACCAATAAGGGTGGTTGTGTCTGCTCAACATTTCTTGCCTTATTAGCCTTTGCCTTGATTGTTTCTAATTGACATGTTCGTCTAAGACAGGCAGGAATTGACTTCATGATTTGCCTGTGGGCCCAATGAGTTTTAGCTGCGAATTAAAATGACTCCACATATCGTGGCTATCAAGTATAGAAATCATTTATAAAGAGTCCCCACTGCCAAACAGGATCATTGTATTTTAAGATTTTCATAAGAATTTCTTTCTAATGAATTTCTTCTTTAAAGAAGAATTAATGGATAATTGATGGATTTTGACCTGATATCAGAGTTTCTTGCTTGGAGTAAAGGTGGCTAGAACTAGTGCTCTCCAATTTGTGGAGAAGCACCATGCTTCTTCCCAGGGATCAAATAATCTCTGGCATATTAAAATATATGAAGAGAAGTTAGATATGCTATCATGTCTCCATAATGGAAAATAATTTGGCCAAAGTTTCTAAGTCACATTTAGGTGTTCAGATAAATATTAAACCCATTTTTTAATTTTTATTTCCTCTTTGAACTAGGGAAATCTTTGAACTTCAGCCTTTTTGAAAACTGCTTATACAAAATTCTGGATTAGGAGCTTCCAACCATCAATGTTTGAAAGTGTGGATTTTCTTTCATAAGTGATTTTTTAGGTGCATGATGGTTTTTGATTCTATTAGGAATGCAATTTCTATGATGTAGGTATTAAACAGTCTTCTCTAAGTTGGAGGACAAGCTGAGGCAGTCTGAATGAAGCTGCTTGTGAATTAATGGACACACTTGTTCCTTCTTCTTTTCGGAGTTTTTAAACATTTTCCTATTCTGAAATGGTGACAATTTTCTCATGTAGTTTCTGAGAGCTGGGAAACTATTTTGGCCAATCACCAATAGATTTACTATTCATAAATAGCTTTCATAGGAGTAATTTAGGTACCTCCATGGTTTAATGAAGTTTAATGAGTTTAATAACTCTTCTGAAAGTCTTTGGTATTTCCACTTTACAGATGTCCTATGCCCAAGGTACATGCCACTGGCAGTACAAGGAAATGGACATGGTCTCCTGCACGCCAGCTTAGTTGAACCTCCATTAGACCATCTTGCCAGTAATCTTAAAACAGCGGGTATTTTCATACAGCACAGTGAATATAAAGGAAATACTGTAAGAAGGTAGTGTACTACAGGGATACTGAACTGAGAACCTTAGTAAAACATGATCAGAACTCCAAACCTGTAGAAATTGTTCAGGAAAAACACTGGAATAAACAGGTCCGTAAAAGAGACAATGAAGGGTCAAACAGAGAATAAGCAGAGTATAACACCTCGATATATTCTATTATGACTTTAAATGCATCAAAATTGGGAAAAGAGCATGAGAGAGCAGGACAAATACTTGTATAGTGGCAGGACACGAAATGTCTATATGGTTTTACATTGTAGCATGAAAGCAGAATTTAGACTAACATTTCCCTAAATTTTTAAGGGAATATTGCTTCCTTGGAAAATGTTGATCTGCTGAAACTGTTTGCAGGAATGTAGACATGTCTGATGGATTAAAATCTTGCTCCCTGGCTCCTTAGCAGAGCCTCTCCTCCAAGCTACAGGATCATCATCAGACAGCCTAGAGGGATATTTCTGAGCCAAGAACCTGGAAGCCTTGAGAGGCCTGATCTCCCCAGTCGTCTTCACTTCTTGCAGCTCACTTGATAATATGTCAGGTTTTTTTATTCTGGATCTTCTCAGAGAAATTAAGGCTCCAAAGCTCCCCAGGCTTATGGCAATCCACCTGCAATTTAAAGCTTTTGGCTACTACAGTTTTGTACTGGAAAAGTTATGAAAAAAATCAGTATTTTTTTCTTGTAAGTCCATTTCCTTGGAATGTCAAGTACCATTTTTTCATTCAACAGATATGGTTCAGCAATTATAAAACCAGTGTTTGAATGTTGCAGCAGTGCTAGGCGAAACTTCTCTGTAGGGTCCCTGTTTCTTGACTGTTCAGAAATAAGAGTAAAACTTTCATTTTAAGAGAACAAGTTTAGTGCTATTCAGTGAATTATAAAACAGAACTGAAAAGTCAGACTGTCGTGTTTAGGACACTTAAACTTACTTTTGTGATGTGGAAAAGATCACTCACTCCCTGCTTCCAGGTCCTCATTCTANAATATTTGAATTTGAATAGACTTCATTGTGGATTCCTTAATGTCAAAGCTTCATTCCACAAACACTGCATTTTAGAAGACAAATGTGATTAGCATTATGGCTTGCTTTTATTTATTACTCAGAATGTAAGAAGCTTGAGTGTTTTGACTATTTTTTTAAAAACTCTTACAGATCTCTGAACATTTGCGGGTGAAATCTTGTCCCTATAAAAGTCAACAAAAATTTAATTATGGCTTCAATACAGCCTGAATCACCTCACTTTAATAGGGGTTTGTGGTTGTTATGACAGAATAGCTCTCAACTTTTGGTTTTGTCATGTTTTTCATCTTTAAAAAAAAAGGAATGTGGTTCACATCTAATTGGAAAGATTAAGCTTGTCAACAAACCCAGGTTTGTGAAATATCTATTCAATGATCTTCTCCCTGTGGATCTTTCTATTGCTTAATGCTGCAGTGTTTTCATGTGTAATGTATTCAGTGATTAACTTCAGCATTTAATACAGATCTGTTTAATATGAATGATCAGATGAATCCAGTTCAGCCTGCCCCTTTTCTGTTTTTCTCTCTAGTTAGGTGCAGATTCATGTTTGTAGGAAGTGAGAAAAAACTAGGCAACGGAGAAGTGTTGGGGAAGGGAGGAAGCTGCTTTCAAACACACAGGAAAAAGACAAATGACAGGGGTGCATATGTGATTTTTTAACATTTAATGCTCTTTGTCAGGGGAATGGCAGCATAGGAAAGATGAATGGTCCATACATTTAATGGAAACCAAATATATGCCTAGTTTTGTGAATCATGAACTTGAAGGATGTCACCGTGTATTTATTGAACATTGCTAAAAACCTATGGAAGACCTGAATCAGCTTTTGACATTCATGAAGTAGTTAGTTTCTCATGGTTTTCTGTTGAATGATATCACACTGGAATTTTGTGTTCTCTCTCTTATGGTACCCACTTCTGGCAGAACTTGGACTATGATGTAAAACCTGTAAATTTTTTTTCCAATCTAGACTTATCTTCCCTGCAATATTTACTAACAAACACCCAGCTTTAATTGCTTCCCAATGCACTGCTAACCAGAGGTGGGAACAGCCTCTGCTGTGTCCTATGCATGCTTCACATCTTAAGGTGGTGGATCAAAGTCTTGTTCCTGTGTTGCAATACACTGGATCTGAGAACAGTGGGCCACACAACAGTGCATTACACCAACAGATTTCTGAGGGTCCTCTTTTCCTGTGCACGGTCTGGGTGCTCTGAGCCTCTGCTCCAGTGGAGCATTGCCTAGACATGTTTTGGAATGGATGGATCACAGGTCTTGGCATAGTTACCCTTAATCTTAAAATTTCTTTTCATCTAACCCTAGAGTCAAAGCTGTGGAATCCCATTGCATTTGGATACTAGTGGTGGCAAGAATCTACATTATATGCATTAGATATTCCGTTTTGATTTAAACAAATGAGCCACCTCTCTGTATGCCATGTTTTATATCATAGCTGGCCTTAAAATTTACACAGAACTGCATGGAAAATAAAGGAAAACCCAAATATCTCAGAATATAAAGGAAAGGAATAAAGGAATATAATGGAATGTTAGGGGAATAACTTAAAATCCAATTTCAATAAAAAATATTTTTCATCCAAGTATCTAGAGGCAATACACCAGAAATTAACTACTTACAAAGCAGCCAACCATCTTAGTGATTATTTGTGTCATTCCTTGATCATCAGACACAGTTAAATTATCTAGATGGGTTGTGAAATTACATATTGCTTTCTTCCAGGGTATATGAACTCCATGTGTTATAACTTTTCTGAGGACTGCATTGTGGTTTGGCCTCTTTCTGGGTTTCTTTTAGTTTTATTGTGAGGAAAGACTAATCTCACAAAGAAAAAGCAGTTCACTAGAATATAGTCTGGATTTTATTAGGTACACATTACTACTGTTTCCTGATGTAGTTACTCTTGCAGTATAACTTTTGCACTGATTTGTAAACAACAGTGTGACACGACATCAGAAAATAGCCTCAGAAAAACCTTTAGATGAAACTTACAGACACTTATAATTTAAATGCAGTGAGTCCATAAGAAAGCATATATAAATAGGGACCTGGTCCAGTATTCACTCAAGTTAACGACACAATTATCAGTCACTTTATAAGTCAGATTTGTAGCTATGAAATTGCCAATTTTTTTTTTCAATAAAAATGCATTTCATATGAAGGAAATGACCAAGCAATTTCGTTTTTAGTTCAAATGGAAGGTAGAACAGATATCACAATAATGTTGGAAATAGACATCTAGTATGACTAAATATATTAATCTGTTTGCCTAAGAATGTTAGAAACAGGCAGTGTGCAATACTGTGTGGTTTTTAGTAAAAAGCAGATTTTGATGGCATCACTTCTCTGAGACTTGGTTTTGTGGCAATGGATTTTCCTTGAGACTTCTGGTCTTAGTTTGGTGTTCAAATTTTCATTGGCCAAACTGATGACCTGGCTAGGTAGCTATTTTGAAATAGGGGACTGCCAGTCAAAGCAAATTGATTACAGCCAAATTTTGCTTTGAAAAGCATATTCTCCTTCTTTTCTCCTCCTTCACTGAAATTCACATACAGGATATGTACATCAACAGCTGGAGGCAGTTATGGATTTGTTTCACCAATGCCCTGGGACAGCTAGATGAAACAATCTGGAATTGAAAGCCTGTGCACATGTTAGCTCATGCCCAGCACTATGCTAACACAGTTTTCCAAATTCATACAACCACGTTGAAGACTGGGCAGTCTGGGCACATGTTCCCCAGGAAAGCGGGCTTGTGGCTTCGTGACATAAATCAACTTGATGTGTGGGGATCTCCTCCAGCAGGATTACTTTGCTAGAGAGGGACAGTCATCTTAATTTGGATCTATTTTATGGGCATAAAAGCAAGATTTACAAGTGCTGCCTTCCCCCTTACTTTTCCAATTTTTACTTGTGCTTTTTTCTAAGCTGTGACCTTAATTTCCTTTGGGATGGTTTTCATCAAGAGAGAAGACATGATGCAGAGATAGTTTGTAGCTTTTTGACCCTGCTAGAAGGAAAGGGACCATGGGCCCCTCACAGTAGAGCAGTTTGAGATACTTTAGCATGCTGACTATAGAAAAATATTATTATTTAATCAAGTTGATGTTCATGTCCCAAAGAAGATTTTGTGCCATTTAAAATGGTCCAAATACATACCAGCTTGGAATTTTTCCATGTTTTATTTACAGTACCTTAGAGTAATCATGTCATTTATCCTGAGGATTATTATATTTATGAAAACAAATAACTGCAGTGTAATTTGTAAACAGAATAACAACTTCATTATAAATTTGCTATAAACTCCTGAAAATAGGCTCTGTAGTAGAAACTATGACACAACACTTTCTATTTTCTCATAACTCAATATAGTTCTTTTTGGACTAGCCAGAACTGACATAGAACAAATAAGCCTAATAAAATGCTATTAGTTTTATTTACATTACATGCTGCTCACTTACAAATTTATTGATTCTGTGATTCTATTACAACTACCGGGTTGAAAAGTTATTTGTTTCTAATACAGCTGCTGAAATGGACTGGATGACCAAGTCTAAAATTTGTAAATAAAAGTGTAATTTCCAGATAGCGATGGAAAAGGGACAGGATAAAGGCTAAATATCAGTATGAATAAATTCTCTGTCTCAGAGGTCGAAGCAATGTTGTGTGTCACTCACAATTTTGCTACATATTTTTATATATGGACAGTTTCTGCAGTTTCTGGAATTTAACTGCTAAACCTAGCAGTGACTCAATATTTTAAAAGCTTTTGGTGTTTTGTTTACTAAATAATAGTTTCTAAGGTCACATGGATTCCAAAACTAACAACCCCTGGATTTCCTCCTGGATGGTTAACTAGCAGGGAGTCTTCTCTGCTAGGAGGAATTATATCACCATTGCCAAAGAAATCATCATCTATGCATTGACACTGTAATATTGTGTCAAAATCTTAATTACTCTATGTCTGCTTGCACCAATTCAGATCAGTACCTGAAACCTGAAATGCCTGTCATGAGAGACAGTGTAGAGAGATGAGCAGAAAATAAAATAAAAATATTTGATAAGAAACAAAATAATTGCAAAATGTTTGTTTTAAGATGGGCATGAACCTTGGTATAGTAGTTGAGTCACATCTTTCACCCATGTTTTCCACCCATGTCTCAATTATTTCTATACATGATGGTTTATAATAGCTGTTTAAATTTCCTATGGTCCTGCTTGGTTTAGACATTCATTCACAGAAAACAGCTTGCTGAGAGACTAATAAGTGAAAGAAGATCTTTTTTTCAGACCCCAGTATTAAATGTGTTTCTATTGTTTCCATTCCATAAATCAGAGAAGCTGATTCTCTTGACTTTCATAACACATATTGTTTTTCCTCTTTCTCTCTCTGTGTAAAAATGTATCTACTTCTATATGTATATAAAAGTGTATATATGTATAAAAGTGTAAAATATGTGGTTTTCAATAAAACACAGTAAAAATACATCATGTGAATCAGTACTGCAAAACAGGCAACAAATATTTTCACAAAGGGTAGGCTGAGTAGGAGTATGAAGACAATATCACTCATATATATTTTGCCTAGGGCGACTGTAACTACCAACTCTGCATTTTCTTTAAAATTACTTTGGCAACCTAGCTATTTACTTAAATTAGATAACTTGTCAAATGAATCATCCCAGCATGATCTGTATCTCAAGTTGTTTCCCAGCATTCATAGTTGGAACTTGATTTTCATGTTGCACTCTTGATCTAATTAAGATTATAATTTTCTTATGTGTTTGTGAAATATACAGGCAGTTGTAGACACACAATGAAGGCACAAAAAATGTCCACAATGGCAACACTGCTTAGAATTTGAAGCACATGACAGTTATATTCCCAGAAGTTATTTCCAGCAGATGGTAGTTTAGTTTGTTCCCTTGTCCTCTTTTCTGTTATCTGTTATTTTGTGCTGTTATCTGAATTAAAACATTTGTCAGTTACCTGTCTGTTTATCTCTCTGTCTATTTTGGTTCAGTTTTTATTTTGTTGTAGTAGAAGCACAGAAGGTATTAAATAAACCACATGAGAGTTGAGACTGACCCAAAATTCAGAATTTTTTGTTTCTAAATTGTATGAAAGGAGTCAGTTTTTCTCTCCTGAATAAAATAATATATATAGTAGGACAGACTGCTTCAGAATGTGGAATGGGATATCTATCATCGAAAAATTTTGAGACTAATTCAAATAAGCTATTTTTTTTTAAATAATAATTTAAGTGTATTCAGCTTAGATTTGTATTTGAAATTCCCTTCCACAGCTTTCTCTAACTTTATTTTCTCTGTTCTTTACTTCTGGAAGAGTCTAGCCTGTATTCCATCTAAGAAAGGTTGAAGATGATCAGAGGGCTAAAGCACCTCTCCTATGAAGACAGGCTGAGAGAGTTGCGGTGGTCCAACCTGTAGAAGAGAAGCCTCCAGGGTGACCTTACAGCACCTCCCAGTACCTAAAGGGGGTTTTCAAGAAAGCTGGAGAGGGACTTTTCACAAGTTGATATAGTTATAGGAGAAATTATTATGGTGTTTAACCAAAAGGATAGGATTGGATTAGATATTAGGAAGAAATTATTTTCTGTGGGGGTGGTGAGACACTGGAACAGGATGCCCAGAAAAGCTGTGGATGCCCCATGCCTGGAAATGCTTAAAGCCAATTGGGCGAGGCTGTGAGAAACGTGGTCTAGCGGAAGGTGTCCCTGCCCATGGCATGGGAGGTTGGAACTAGATGACCTTTAAGGCCCCTTTCAACCAAAACTGTTTCCTTTCTTTATAATTTCTGTATCTTGTTATTTCTATTCAGAAAGAATTGAGAAAAGAGCATTTCTTCCTCTTATCTGAAATGGTTGTTCACTATAACATACCTTATCCACTGGTCTAAGGCGTATTTGGAAGTAAAACAGAAAGAATTATTCTGATCCTTAATTCATTCTTGAAAATAAATGTGATCAAGTCAGGCTAATTAAAGCAAAACAAACAAAACAACAAACAGCTAAAAGTATCCTCCAATGACTCGCTGAGAAGCAGAACTAAGCAAACCAGCCTCCTCTTACCAGCCCTTCTCCCCACGTCTCCTAATACTTAAAATACAATGCTTCACTTCCTCATGTGATCACAGCAATCACCCCTACAATACTTTCAGCTTAGTACCATAAGCCTTAAACACATTTTATTGCTGTCTAGCTGGGTAGAAGGTAGTGTGCCAAGTCAGTAGTTTAGATATGTACGTTCCTGACTGGCCTACCAGCCACTGCTTCTTTACTATTCCTCTCCTGTTCTCTGAAGAGGAACACTAACAGGGAAATCTAATCTTCTTACCATCTTATTTTCATGGCAAATATAAGAACAAATTGTATCTTGGATCCCTCATCTTTCTCTAACATATTCTTGAAATAGCTTAAGGATTTATTAGGTTACTGGATAAGAGGAGAGGGAAAGAAAAGGGAAAGGCAGGGCACAGTCAGATGGACATGCAGATAGGAATTATTTAGGTCTTACTTACTTAGAGAACTAGGTTGAGGAAATAATTTCGGATAATTTCCATTTAGCTGGATAAGAAAAGATGCTAGAAACTATTTAGTAATTTTCAAGAGAAAAATAAAGTCTTTTTTTTTTTCCTTTCTCTTGAAAAGATCACTCTTCTCATTTTACAAATGAAAAAGAATGCATTCAGAATAAGTCATCTAGTCTCTTAATTTATTGTTTCTGTTCAAAGGTTTCCTTGGTGTGCATAAAATTTGTGATCCTTTGTAACATGGCCAAGTAGGAAAACAAAGAGAGAGAAAATCCATGGGTAACCAAGCTTAAGCATAATAGAAAATATCACTTTAAAGGCTTTAATATGATATATAACATTTGCTCAGTAAAAATAACCCAAACCAGAAAAGTTTCTGGATGTATTTCCTTCATGCAAAGTAACAGTCTATAAACACCAAACAAATAAGATTAAAAAAAAACCAGCCCTAAGCAAAATAACATCCATCTTAGCTCTCCCTCCACCTACAGCAGTTTTTTTTGGTGCTTAAACTTTTCTAGGTTCAGCTGAACCTGGTGGCAGAAGTGTCTGGTGATGTAGCTCTAGTTATGAACTCTAAGAATTCTTGGGCATTGGCACTGAAAAGCCATGTCAAGCTCTTACTTCAAAAGCTCATTGCTGTGTGCCATTGGTAAAACAGAACATATTTTTAGAGGGTCTCAGCCATGGGGTATTGTGGGATCTGTGCACTGTATCATGTTATATTAAGTATTACTGAAGTCCAGCATCCTATTCAGTGGCTAAAATGGAAATGTTGGCATGGATATTTCAGTCTCAGGCTAAGAATTATCTCTCCTTTTTCCATTCTCTGGAAACTGTAGTTTAAAATAGTTCTATTTATTTGTTGATTTTAGGTAACCATTACAATTAAGTTAATTGCCACTTACTTTAACTAGAAACCTTTTGGAAATATATGCCTAGGAGTACTTAAGATCACAATTATCATTTAATGTATCGAAAGATGTGGGCTTTTTTGGTGGAATCCAATGATTTGCTATGACTTTGCCAAACTGTTCCAAGTGGCAGTTGAGATTCCTTATACGGCCAATTGCTTGTCTGCCTTTTGAGAAATTCAGTGCTTTTTTGTTCATAGTGCTCCCTTTAGCCCTATTTTCTTTTTGGACTGTTTTTGTTACTATTACTTTTTTCTTCAACTGAAATTAAACCCAAAGTGAATTTACATTTTTCCAAGACATTTAGTATTTTTCATAAGCTGCTATAGAATTTTAAGAACCATAGACATTAAATACAGCTTCGCTTCACTCCAGGAAAGATGTTGCCAATCATTTCACATCTGACATTCTTGAAAACAGCACAACAGATGACACCAAGAATGCAGAGAACAAAGAGCTGTTATATGTGCCATATTTTCTCTATGATTAGCTGTGCAATATTTTATGTCTTTTCCAGCAGTGCTGGTTTATTGTTGATTCCACTATTCGTGCTTTTATTCACAATTTTAATGAACTGTAGGACAGATAGAAACCACCTCATTACCAAGTAATGTCATGCCTTTAACTGGAACAGAGATCACAACCTCTTGATCAAAAGAGAAAAGAGAGATTCATAATTCAGATGTCTAATAGCAGTTTACCTCTGTCTCCTGAGACTAGTTGAGCACTAGAGTAAATTTAACACCAGTAGAGGGTACTAGTGCATGTACACAGAATTCAGTAAGTAGCTGCAAAGATGGCTGCGTGAGAAATTTGGATTAAACCTGTAGAAAGCACAGTGATGATAATGCAATAAGATTTAATAAGATATCTAGCTAGTTTGCATTATTTTAGCATTTACCGAAAAGACTTTTCAGCATCAACAGATTACATTCTGATTTATAGTTAGGTTGCTGTAACCTGCTCTTTAGAAGACCAACATCGATATCAGATAAAAGGCTTAATTCCACTGCATCAGTATTTTTGAAATGGATTTTCAGAAAAAAAGAGGAAGTCTTGGAAACACATATACGTCTAATATCTTTGTGGGTTATTTTAATTTCTAAAATGAAGTGTGTATCTATAAAAACAGTGTCATGCAATCAGAAATATTGTTGTCAGGAATCAATAACCTAGGTGAGAAGTTAAATTAACACAATTCTATTACTTTTTCCAACTACATAGCATAGTTTATATCTGGACTGTGTACAGTTTCTCATATTTGACTCCTAATTAATATCTCGACATCTGAATAAAACTTTGCTGATTTTTAGAATTGCTGAGCCATCATTCCTTACTGGCAACAATGGGAGCTGTTATATAAATATTTATTTATAGCTCCCCTTTGACCTTGTCCCTGAATCCTTGCCCAATAATCCCATGCACTGGAGCTTATTCAGCATTCTACCTTCTGAGCACATTTGAACAGCTGCTATTCATTAGAAAAACAACAAAACCAAAAAAACTCAGAACCTCAAACTTCAATCTGAGAGGGATATCATTCATTCTTTTCTCTCCAAATGAATGGTTTCCTTAAAATATATGTATGTCTGGCCCAGACCCAGGACTTGTAATAAGTTTCCTATGCACAGAAATATTATGGCCTTAAGATCCAATATCCTTTGCCCTACAGGGTGAGAAAAGGGAGCTTTATCCTGTTTGTACAAGAGTATATGCAGAATTCAATCCATTTGCTGTAAGGGCTGGAATGAACTTGAAGTGTTTCCATGGAATAATGTACTTACTAAAAAGTTCCTCTACATAATTTTGTGAAGTCTTTTGCATATAGTAGCTTTGCTTTTCACCTTTGGAGCTCTGCATTGTTGGATTCTAAGTGTAAAATCCAGACACTATTTATGCATAGATTAAACCAATTTAGCTGTCATTAAAACAAGAGAATTGTAATTTTTAAGAGCTTAGATCTGTTTGGGGTTTATAAAGGGGTTCAGATTTCTGGGAGGGGATTAGGGAATGGCCAATGGGAAGGGGAGGTGGGAGTGATTTAGGGAGGGATGGGAGTGGTTTGGGGTGGGGTCTTGCTCTTAGGTCAGAGCAGGGAGGGGTTTGGATCCATATGTGGGGAGAATGGGAGGAGAGAGGATAGGGTTACACTGGGGGAGGGGGTACAGCTTTAGAACAGTCCAAGCTGGGGTTTACAGAACCATATATTAAAACATATAAACATAGAAACAGATACACAGAACACACTACTACACTTATAAAGGTAACATTTCATAGAATAATAAAGAAGGGAAAAAAGATGCATATTAGAATTATAAAAAAATCTCGAGCAACCAACAACTAACTGTAATATTATAATATGAATTAAAAACATGTCAGTGGAAGATATTATTTTATTCTTACTAGTTATAGTCATGGTAGCTTTGCAACTGGAAGGTAAAAATCACTGGTGTTTGATTAACTCAAAAAAAATCAATGGAGCTGTGATCAGGGAATAGTTCTTTTACCTGACCATAAAGG
>WEIV01020660.1:0-15632 GCA_013390005.1 Calyptomena viridis
TTTCAGTATTGCTTAAGAAACAGTCCTTTACAAACCAGAAGATTAATGACATCACCTAATTGGTTTTGCTGTCCTTAGAGATGATGGGCCAAATTAATCCCTGTTAGAGCTCCATTAATCTTTATGGATTTACACCCAAGATTAATTCATCCCCATGATACTAATCACTTGTTGTGTGGTCTGTGGAAAATCACTTAACTTTGCATGTTGGTTTTCCATCCCAGATGGAAAATGGGGGCAATAACTTTGAGTTCAGTGAAGAGAAATGCTCCAAACATTCCTGGGATTGCTTAAAATGGAAGACAATTTTTAGTGAAATGCACAT
This sequence comes from Calyptomena viridis, assembly GCA_013390005.1. Lineage (NCBI taxonomy): Eukaryota > Metazoa > Chordata > Aves > Passeriformes > Eurylaimidae > Calyptomena > Calyptomena viridis. The sequence goes on from WEIV01020660.1 coordinate 326, forward strand.
TTTATTTCCGAATGTTAGTTTCAGTTTGCACTTGTGTTCTCCCTTCTTAGTGGAACTTGGATAGAAAGGTTTCCCTGTGGGGCTATGGATGTGCCTGGTGTTTATACTGAGTAAAATCTTGGTACTGTAGAGCTTGGTGGGAATTTATTTGCTGATTATCCCAGGCCCAGGGTGTCACACTTCAAGTTTTACAGAAGTCATGTGCGCACACCCAGAGGCAGAATTTGGCCTTTCCAATTTCTGCTTCATTTAGGCCAATTTCTACAGCTGTTCCCCAGTGAGAATCTCACTGAAGATAGCAGGAATTTTGCTTAAGTAAGGATTACAGGATTAATCCCTCTATCTCCAGTCATGTTTATTTTGGCAGTCATTTAGCTTAGAGATCTCCAAATCTCCCTAGCTCAGGTTCTCTCCATTCTGCTCACAGATATGGATCTAACCACACCTCTCATGGGTTAAAGTAGCAATTGCATTTACCAAGAGGCTTCTATATTTGCAGAAAAATGTTCTGGTAATGCCACTAATTAGATAAAACTGGGACTTCTCACAGATAATAGAAAAGAAACTGCTGATAAGGATTACAGCAGTTTATTTTAGCTGGGACCCATGCTAGAGGTGAGTAACAAGCAATTCATCAGTAAGATGACAAAAAGTACACTTGAGTTTTATAACCCATTCCCTTTGAATAACTCCAGGCACTATTACTCAACCAGAAAATATTGGTGTTGAAATCTGTTCTTCTCTATTTATGTATATTTAATGTGTTCAGTTGCCTATATTAGTAAATATAGGCACATTATAACACATAAATAATACAATAAAGTATTTGAAAGATCAGTTGTTGCAGTCTTTTCTAGTGAGAAACTATAGAATAAGATTTAAGGATCTTCGAAAAATGTTCAGCAAAGAAATAATTGTAGAGTTTTGACTTTTATTTGATACAGCACCTTTGACCAATACCCAAATTGCTGTGTGCAAGTATTCATTTTATTAAATAAATGAAAGCCATGCATTTCATTTTACAGCCAATATTAATAACTTCTTCTTAATTCTACATATATGAAACTGTTTTACCTAGTTACTGGAATTTGAACGGACATGCTAAATATACACTGAAATCATTGTCAATTATTTATTTGAGTTGGCAAGGAAAAATATTTTTAAAGTTTAATGAAGCCAGCAGTGATACACAGTTTCATGTTGCTGAGCAACAATACTGGTGGCCAGTATTTTTAAAGTAGAAGAATACAGTACAATCATGTTGATGCCTCAGGGCTCTGTTGTACCTCCCACAGTAAAACTCAGGGGAGCAGGATCAAGGGGTGCCCAGGACTACTTCAGCTCACTGCATTTCTCATGAAGAAGCAGCAGCCTGCAGATCAGAAAGGGAAGCTTGAGGATAGCCCCTAAACTCTACAGGCCCCAGAAACTCACAAGGAAGGAAGCTCTCACCTCCTTCAGGGCAGAAACGATTGAAGGAGTTGAGTTAAATTAAAGGCGAAGCTTGAGAGCAATGCAGGAAAAAATTCAATGCTATAGAGAGAGTTAATCTGGTGCTTCTTGGAGTTCAAGGATAAAGAGTCATTAAACAAAGTAAAAGGCAGAACGCAAATTTGATTAAAAGAAAGGCTTTTGCACAGTGTATAATTATCTGTTGGACTAACTATGTCAGAGTGCTATCGAGGCCAAAAGCATGACAGATTCAGAGAATGATTAGCACTAATATAGACCATGAAATCATCCTTAGCTGCATGAGGTAGAAGATTTTTTAAACAAGGGAAAAGAATTATGTATGTACATATATCTGCTTGAGTCTGTCTCATTTTTGTATGTGTATGTATGTGTCTGTGTGTTTGTCTATCTCTAAATATCTGCTTCCTGCGACTAAATAACTAAAGAGCAAAACTGGAGAGGAAATTCTCCTGAGGACAAGCTATTTTATAAATGCTTGTTGTGTGGTAAGTTGAAGTCCATCTAGCACTGGGCCAGTCAGAGTACAGATCTGGGTTATCCTGGTAGTTCTTGTTCATCCATCCAATGCTCTGGAGGGATGTCTCCCTGCAGGATGGCTCCTTAGGCTACTGCCTTTTTATTTGGGCCAAATCCCAATTTGGTGGGACCAGGGTCAGTGAGACAGAAAACTTCACACAGGGGCTCCCTGTGGCCTCTGTAGTTTCTCAAGTGAAAGGAGAAGTCTTCCCACTTGGAAAGGCCGCAGAAGTCGCACACTGACTTGACTGAGTCTGTCCAAACATGTCCCTTACACAGTTCCAGCTGCACAGTGGGGAACAGTGCAGGACTGGAAGGAGCAGAGCAGAGTGTTGCTGTTTCCTTTACCACCAGCTTCTGTTTCCCCCTGATAATAAAGGGGCTGAAAATATGCAGAACTACAGCTCCTTATTTATTAATTGCATTCCCCAATAAAAACACCAAAAGCAGCACCAAATTCTCCTTTATTTGTGTGTATTTTTGAAAAGTATACTCTATGTCTACTGGGAATTATGTTTTTGAATGTTCCCTTTTTTGTACTCTCTGAGTCATATTCCCATCATTCCTATACCTCACAATATTTTCCCATTGCCATAGTGACTGCCTGTGAGGAAAGCACAGCCAAGTAACTTCAGGTTTCTGCTGAACCCAAATTGCCTGCCAGACTGGACCTCTGCTTGAGTTTGTCTTACATCAAGGGGGTGATATGAAATAAATAGTGCTTTTCCTTTCTACGTGATTCTTAGTTCCCTTCCAGCACAGAGGTGATATTGTCACTTTTCTGATCTAAAAATCCTCTGATTCTAAATTTTCCTAGCAAGTCTGAGTCTGTGAGTAGTCCTGAAACCACATCTGAATTCTCACAGAGCAGCTAAACAAATTGAACTGCAATAGTTAAGTATGTGTTGCTCACTTGCATTTGTGTGTATCCTCCTCTCCTCTTCTGTTGAATTCCTTAATCTTAGAAAGAGTTTGGACCAAATCCGTGTTTCTGAACACCTCCCTCTGTTGGACACAGATCCAAATGTCACAGTTTTCTCAAATGTCACACTATGACACTTAAGCAGAATGGCAAACCTGAGTTTCGTAAGTGTGAAGATGTAATTTTTAACTTTGTGGTTTAGGTTCTGGAATACATAAAAAAATAATGTGTTTTATTATTTTAAATGTGTATCTTAGATAATGTAAAAGTCAAATTTCTCTTGTAGAAGCTACTTTTGTTAGCACTGTGAAGGACAAGTCCAGACAATAGATAGGTGTTCAAGGTTGATGATAATTTTCAATGCCTGTTTAGGAGACTATGTCACTAAGAAATAAATCATAGTTGATGATCACTTTTCATAAGGGAAAGAGAGGACAGAATGCTTTTATGTGTAAGTGTCTGTGAATGCTGAAAAAAGGGAGGCATAGATGCCTTTCATCTCATACAAGGGAATAATATAAACACACTCAAACATTCAATTCTGCCCCTAGCAGTACCTTGTGATTGAAGACAAATATAGGATGAGTTATTTTAAAACATTTTCGGATGTGCCAGTTACAGATGCTCAGGACCATCAAAGATCACAGAAGCTGTCCTTTCCATAGGTGTACATGTTTGCCTGCTAAACAGCAAAGAGTGGGTTCATCAGCTTGTGCATGTGAGCATTGTATGAGTGGATCCAAAAAAGGGAACAGAGTAGAAAAATTAAATCCCAGACATCCCATGTACTGTTTTGGAAGTGGACAATGAGGACACCTCAGTCCTAATGACTGCTCAGGCTTTTGGTTTTTCACTATTGCAACTGCGATAGTGATTTTTTGCCAAGTTTTGACTCTGCTTTGTACCCTCATGAGAGGGAAAGAGGCATTAGCTCATTTTATAACAAGCACTAGAGGACTTGCTTTGTGTTATTCTGACCTGAAACACACCAGTGACTGTGAGAAGAAAGGCTGATTCTCCATCACTAGCCTCCGGAATAGTAGCACAGTACACATGAGTGCTCAGGAAAGTGGCTTGTTTTTTTGGTATATTAACTTTATTTTCTAGTATGACATTAACTAACCTGTTTTCTTCATCACTTGCTCTTGGGGATGATAGAAATATATTGCCAGTGACTAAAATGGGGAAAAATTGACCACTTCAGAACAAAGAAAAAAAAAGGAGCAATATCCTAATTTGTATTACTCCACCTTGATAGAAAATGAGAGGCTTTTTAAGTAAATTTGGATTATTTCAGGCATGCCAGTCAATTACTTCTTCTCATGTGAGAAGAACAACATCAAAATGCCTATGGAAGTGGGCCTGCAGCTACTGTTCCCTAGAAAACTTAATGGGCTGGGTAGTAACTCTTAGGAAACATAGTCTGGAAAAGACCTTTAGAGTTCATCTAGGCAATCTGACCCAAAGCAGGACCAGCTATATCACATCAAAAAGGGTATAAATTTGTCTAAAACAATTTCAGAGGTGTTCTGTGGTGTTCTGTTACTTCCCCGGGCAACATATCACAGCACTTTACTGATCTTACAATTGGAAAGATTTTTTGATCTAATGTCTAACCTGAATGAGAACCTTTCCTGGTATGATTTAAAGTGGACTTAATGTTCTAACTGAGGCATTATCAATGCTGAATAAGGTGGAAGGATTTCTTCATACATTTTCAGGATTATTTATCCATTGCATTATATTGCTTGCCTTTTTCATTCTGCATAATACAGCTCAGTGTTTGGTTTGTGGTCTACCCTCAGTCAGGCTATTTCCTATCCAATTATTACCCACCTTCCAGCAGATAATTCCTATCTAAATGTAGTGCCTTGTACTGGTCCTTAGTACATTTTATCTTGCTTTTACAGATAGTTCCTCCAGGCTCCCAAGATCTTTAAAAAAATTTAATCTGCCTATTGACTAACATACTTGCTGAGCTTCCAAGCTGTGACCGGCGCATTTACTAAGTATGTCTTATGTTTCCTTTTTCAGTCACTAGTGAAAATGTAGACTATAATCGGACTGAGGAGAAAACTGTGCAGAATTGTATTTCATACCTCCTTCTATTTTGTGTCATTGCTTAGGTATGATTACCTGAACAGTCTTATACCTGTTTGAACAGGTGTAGCAGGGTCAGCAACGCTGTGTTTCCTCATTTGCTTAAAAGAGTGCCATGGATGTGCTGGAAGCCTTACTAAAGTTGTGTTACATGACACCAGCTGCCTTTTCCTTGTCCACAACAAAATACAGGCTTGGGAAGAATTAAGCTGTATTGACAGACTTGGTTCTTACAATGAAAACTGAGTGCTACCCACTTCCCCTTTATCATCTAAGCATTCATAAATAGTTTGTTTTAAAAATCCTAAATTTTGGGGCAGGACTTTAATTTAATCACACTGATCAATAATCTCCTACTCCTTTTTTTCCCAATTTTAAAGAGAGGTCCAATGGTTTCCTACTTCTGATCCTCTGACACCCTAAATGTTTAGCTGCTCAGAGACTGTCTTGGATCAGTCTGTCCCTTAAGCAGCACAGGATGAAATTAATACATCTAGCTAATTTTTAAAAAAATTATCTGATTACAGTACAACCATGTGATGAATCAAACTGCAGAACTAGTTGATCCTAATAACTATCACCTCTTTCCTGGATTAATTCTCAGATGGACCGGTTTCCCAACCAGATCCCTGCTTACCCTTACAAATCACTATGGCAGTGGGATGAAAGAAGGCAGTGAATAGGTGGGAATGGAGGGAAGCAAGGAGAATGCAACTACACTTTTCAGCAACGACGTTGTCTTAACACATTTGTTGAAACACAGTTTTAGTGAAGACAGATACAAACAAGTCATGAATCACTTGTACCTTCCTCATGTGATCTGCCAATAGTTGTTGTGCACCTGTGAGTAGTGGACCAGCACTCTCCTGGCCTTCTTCCTATGCATTTGTAGCTTGACATCGTGCAACCTCACCGTCCCTACTTATATCTTGTGTTTTTTCTTTCTGATTTTATATCAACATATTTTTGTCATTCATCTACACTTATGTTGAATAGTTCAATCCTTTTCCACATATTTTCCTCTGGCCAGATCAGAAAGGGGCTTGTGATGAAGCCAGGAACTTTATTACTGCATTTCCTCTCCTTCCTCTACACTGGCATAACTTGAGTTTCTGAGCTCCAAGGGAAAACATGCAGAGATGGAAAAACTTGTGCTTCAGTCTTCATATGCCATGTTTCCTAATTTCACATGGAAGGAACTGGTGAATGAATGACAGAGCAAACACTCTTCATCAGATGAATGGAAAAAGTACAAAATGCTAAATCATATCAAGACTCTCCTCTAATTACACTGCTTGAATACAGGGTAACTCCAAGTGGGACATAGCCCATTGAGGACACGAGCAAAAGAGAAAAACATATTTTTTCTCCAGCCCTCCAGCAGTTCTGGTCTGCTCAGCAGAGCTGAATGTAAACAGATATTTACTCTGCTTCTGGCCTCTAATTGCATCATTTTCCACAAGTTCACATGTATGACAGCTGAAAATCATGAGTCATATGTATTCTTTTCCAGCATAAAGTATTATTTACTCCTTATTCTTGGATGGTCACTGAATGATATTTAATGTCATTTGTACATTTGGAAAAATGTCCTTTGCCACAGTCTTATATGGGTTTTCTTTAAAACATCTTACTCATGAAATGAATGCCATCGACTTCTTTGAAATGTTTTTTTATTTTTATTTTTCATAAATTGCATCAATATCACAAAATTTTCCCCCTGCAGAAATGACTGCTGCATAAGAACACAGCTGATGATGTCTCGAAATAAAAATTTTCATCAAGGAATGAGAAGATATTGTAGATGTTTAAATCTGACAAATCTGGATCCAGAGTTTTAACTTTGCCAAAAGACTTTTTAGTTAAATGGAGTCTCTGATGAGCATTAAACAGCTAGATTATTTGTAATTATTTCTATATATAGTGCCACAAAATGATATTTTTCTAACAAATAAAAAAGAATGAAATCAAGATTTCAGCTGAAGCTGATGGTACTCTGCAAGGTTACATCACATGAAGAGTTGGCCCTTGGCCTATTCTACCCATCTCTTATTCCAGCAGAACTCATTCACCTTAATCTGGGAATCTTTCTCTGAGGGGATGGTTTGGGAAAAGGATACAAAATTATTCACTGCAAGATTTTTCAGACATCTGTAAAATATACCACAAGCTGGTTATGGCCAAAACATCCATTTAACAGCTACTGGTAGGCAAAAGAGCTGTTCAAGAGGAAGAATCTGAAGGAAAAAGCAGCAGGCAGCTGCATGACAGGGCTGCAGGCTGATGTTTAAGGCAAGTTCTTAGCTTGGACTGCACGGTGGTCACACAGTGTCCCTTGGCAACCTCTAGTCCTTCATCAGCCAGTGCACACCACAGGGGTTTTATCTTCTTAATTCTGTTGTTCGTGGCTGCGTCTGCTTGTATAATTTATGGCACACAGTACATATTTTTCTTTTCTTTCATTCTGTTCTTTATTCCAGCATTTATTCTGTCAGAAAGTGGTGGGACAATGAGGGGCTACTAGGCATCAAAAAGTTGAAAAGAACTTGTCTTCTTGCCCTTTTTTTTCCTTGAATTATGTCTGTGAATGACAAAATCCTTTTAGTTTCCCTTTTTTCCCTTATCTGAAGCTCTGATTTTCTCTTGCTTCATTGAAAGCTTGAGAGAGAAACATCAGGTGGTGAAATACTTAAGAATTAGAGGGCTGCATCAGGAAGCGTTTTTAAAATTAGGTAACTTGGTATCTGAGACAAATACACGATTGTTCTTCATGCTTGGATGGCTGGCAGCCAGGCAGCAGGGCCAGGGCTATTTCTCAGGGATTCATTCAGAGACTGTCATTATTGCCCCTATTACTTTTTCCTCTGTCCAGGACTCTCTTGAATGCCACCACCAAACTGAAGAATGCCATGCATGGCTTCCTCTGAGGAGGATTAGTAATCCTACACCTTGCACTGGCTGGCAGAGGTGTTTTAAGAACAGCCGGCATTCTTTCCCCAAAAGCCAAATATTTCATTACTGTATGGACCTGATCCTGCCACTTAAACCCTAATGCCTATTCATGTTTCTGGGCAATTCAGCAAAGGTTTCTTTGGTTCAAACACTTACTTTCTTGCATTTTAGTTCTTACCTTTTATATGTCCAAAGGAGATCAAAAGCAGAATTTGTCTAAATTTCTGGATGCACTTGCTATGATCCTGCAGAAAGAAATTACTTTGAAAAAACACATGCAACACAAAATTGCTTTGATCACACTGTGGGCCTTGGGTGATTACATAGACCAGAACAAAAAAGTTTCTTCCAAGGCAAATTCTGTTCCAAAGTAAATAAAAAATTTTAATTCAAAACTACTGTTACCCCCAAAATTAAAAGCTACAGTCCTTACTGGAAATTAGTGTAAAGTAATGTTGAAAGCTGTAGGAAAGGATTATTGCCTATTGCTTTTTTCTCCATCCAGCCAAGTTTAGATTAGCTGATGATTTAACTGTTTTCTTCCATCACCAGGTTGTATTTTGGGGTCTTGAGCTGAGAATGCCGAAATGAGCTGAGGCAGCAAAAGCAGTGAGGGGATGGTCTCAATGTAGGTGGTCTTGGGCTCTGGAAGATGTTAAAATAATCTGCAAGTGTAGTGGGCTGAATTTCCTGCCTAGCCCTTATAGGTCATCCTGCCTTCCACTCTCCTGATCCTTCACCCACTCAGGGAAATCTCATGGAAATTCAATGAGTTTGAACCAGTGGAGCTTCTATTGTCCCCTGCAGAAATAACCCACACCATACAAATGGCATGTTGTCTTCTTTCTTCCTCTTACCTCTTTTGGTATAACTAATATTGTATTTGATGAAAGATACAGAGGATGGATAAGCAAAAGTTGAGCTGGGTTAGTTGAGGTGGTAAATGGGCTTATGTGTGATGTAGGAGTCAAGATTGCAGGTAACCTCTGCAGATACTTTCCAAGACTTGTTTCCTAGCACAAATTAGCTTTTCCAATAAATTGTTCACTAAAATCAAGCATAACATATGAAATCACTAAAAGAAATGCAGTATTTTTTCCAACTATCTCTCAGAAGATATTTGCCATAGTTTATTTTCCACATCTAGGCAAATTTCCAGTAACATAACTGCAAATGTAGAAAGTGCCATAAATGAGATTGGCCAGTCCCTTGTAACATTAATATATTGAATGGATGTGGTGCTTTGTCTTACCCACACATTTTTATGTGTGCTTTGTTATTTATGTGGCTGGCAGTAGATTTTCCTGGTATGCATCAGTTCCCATGAGATGCCCTTAATTGTGCTGGATCCCCAAAACAGTGAAACTGTGACATGGGAAGATGGGAAATTAGGAATATTGATTCTGGTAAGGCAAAAGTTTAAACCACCATCCTACTGACCAAGGAATGTAAAATATAGTGCTGAGATCCCTTCCTCTGTTTACAGGCACTGTGGGTACCTGTTTGCAGAAGAGAGAGACTTCTTTCTCACAGTATAGCTGATGTATATCCTGTTTTCTACTTCTGTGTTTTACACATTCTTGTGAATTGTTACAGTCCAATTAAAATGCTTGTTCTAAAAAGTGACCAGAATGACTTGTAGTATCACATTGTTAAAAAATGGCATTTTTTTGTGTACACTTTAAATTATCAATTCGCTATGCTGTAATTTAAAGAAATATATGTACATTGTAGTTTATTCTAGTCTCATCCTTCTATCATGTAATTCAGAAGGCATAGATTTATACAGCTGTGGCTTTGTGTAAACCAGATACTAAATTGTAACAAAATATGACTTAAATATATGCATAAAATAGATATCTGGAATATTTAGTGTCACAGTAACATCTTTATAGTCACAACATAAAATTTAAAACCAGTGACCTCAGCCATGTGCAAGAGGGTGTTGTGGTGCTAGCCGTAAAAAAATATCACTTTTCCATGCTCACTGAAAGCATTTCCCAATACCTACATGCCTGGGGCACCTGACATTTCAGTGGGTGCAGGAAAGATCCTCATTCTGGGAGGGAATTCCCCACGGGGAGTGACATAAACCTGTAGAGATGATCCTCCCGTGCCCTGAATGGTGAACTTGTGAACCTGTGCCACAGCTATTGTATCTGAAACTAGAGAAGGCAGTCTCACAGGAGGTAGGATTCGTGCTCCTGAATACACAGATCTCAAAGAGCTCTGCTAATAGAAGCTTTCAGCTTTACTGAGGGCTGAAGCCACCAAAAATAGGGTTGCAGAGCTGAGTTAGAATTGAAAACTTTCAAGGAGTAATTTTGAAGAGTGGATAGTTCATTTCTTCACGTGATGCCATCCATCATTGCACCTCTTCACATCAATATCTCAGAGTATTAATATCTCAGAAATGTTCTTCCCATCAGCACAGATTGCACAGAAGATGGAAAAGGAGTTGCATTCCTCTGTATCTGTAGTATTTTATGTCCCTTCAGTTTAGTATCATAATGTTATATCTGTAGATGTAGCAAGTCTGCAGTTGTACATTGATGTGTATTGAACCCAACTTGTTAGGGGACCTTACAAAAATAAGGGTGTTTCTCCTGCAGGCACCATGCTTGAAAGCATTTCACAATAAACCATAAAAGTAATATCTTCAGTGTTTCCAGGCAGGGTAGTCTGATGGTTAGCACACTCAACTGGTAGTTATTCTGTTTTGATTCTGTCACAGACTTCCTGGTGTGACATTGGCTGTGTCATGTTTTCCCTCTCATTTTCCAAATAAGCAAAATAAAGCCAACATTTAGTTCAAAAAGATGGTGCAAGTCTGAAAGCATCAGTGTTTGCTGAGCAGCCTCCCATTTATGAATAGAAAGAGTCATAGATGTAGAAAGCATTATTCTTTTCATCTTCAAAGTCTTCTCTTTGTATTTTAAATTAATCAATCTGCAAAGCAATATTTTTTTTCCTGGGTAGTATGATTAAGAATATTCTTATTAATTATAGGGAAACTTCCACAATTGCAATATATGTCATTCCAAACAACATGATTTTGCAGGCATATTGCGCCATATTTTCATTTGGATTGTAAAACATGCATACCTTTGATGGTTTCATCTCACATTTGTTATATTGTATTTTTAATGTGCTCAGACTGTGCTGGCATAATAGTGATCCTCCTCTTATACCCCATCTTTCCCACATGCATGAACTGTGCTTTGTAGTGACATTCATGAAGCTCCCTGCTGTGGCTGAAACACTGGAGTCCTGCTATTTAGAATGAATGATTATTCCAGTGGTTGAAGTGTTTTCACAAAGGAGATTGGGCAGCAAGACAATTCTTCCTTTCCTACACTGCGAGGAGAGGAAATTCCTTTTTGAGCCTACGATGGGACCCTGACTAGAACCCTATTCTAATACCTGGAGATAGTCTTAGTGGTGAGGAAAAGCCACTTCTGAACAATGAAGAAAATTTACTCACTGCATGAAATTCTCTTAAAAACCTCAATCTCTGCTGCTGCTTACTGAAGAGAAAGGGCAAATAAGCAAACAAATTAAAAAGAAAATCAGTATAAATCACGATTTCATCAGACTTTATGAAGCCAAATCCAAAATTTAACCCCAGAGCTCATCTCTGCTAAATGCTGATCTCATCCTGCTGATGCCTAAACCCAGTCATCAGCTCTTCCTTCCCCAGGGCTCCTGCTGTGTGCAGCCTGCTGCTGCTGCTGCTGCCTGGCATTGTGCTGCCCAGTGCTGGCCCCCGGCTTCTACCGAAGCACTGTGTCCTCCAACACTGAGGCAGAGCACCGTGCCTGTGCCATAATGCCAGCTTTCAGATCACCTAACTCAGTGCTGGTGATGGACAGCTGGAAGAGGTGCCCATTTCTTCTGTTTTGAATGGGTGATAGAGGATTCAGGGAGAAGCACATGTGTGGTACTTTGTGTTTTGCGTCGTAGCCTGGGCCCAGGCACCAAGTGTTGCAGTGCTTCAGCTTTTTAATGGATGAAACATCTGACTCACAAAGGAAAAACAAAACTTGAACAAACACACGATTTAAAACCTTCCAGGCTCCAACACTGCTGCATTAAGATTGTGAATGGTGAAATGGACTCTCACATCTTAAATGGAAACACAGTGAGCTACAAAAGTGAGCTCAGTTCCCTTTGATCATGCTGCAGTAAACGTGACCTATCAAATGACTGCCAAAGAGCTTGAGGGGATCTTCAAAAGTTAGTCATGGTAAAATAGATGCTATAATTACATCCACTGATAAATTTTAGCAAAGCCAGCACATTTGCTGATGGTGCTAGATGCTTTGCCTGATTTCTCTAGTTACAATATATGTTCAGTGTGCACAGCAGCCATCCAAGCTTTCTTGATCTGTTCAGCAGACAGGGATTGCACTGACCTGAAAGAAGAACCCTCCAGCCTCTGCAGTGAACTGAGCCTTCACCTCCTGTAAACTCTGCACAGAAGGGCTCACTGCACCTGATGCCATTAGCAGCTCTGCACAGCAGGCTTTGCCACTGACAGCCAAATTCCAGTGTCCTTCCCTTACCAAGGGCCACCATCTCACTCCCTGAACAAGCCCCAAGCCTGCTGGAGGCAATGGCATTCAGCACAGACCCAGGGGTCAGGTATGAAGGGCAGACTGCCCAAGCTACCACCAAATGGTGAAAGTAGTCTGATGCTCTTTTCAGGAACAGGGATACATGAAATATTGAAAATTATCAAGAGCTGGAATTTGATGATCCTAGTGATTTTGTGATGTTTGACTATAGCTCATTAACAGGGAATGAAAGCAAGTCTTCTTTGTCCTAACACTGGTGTATTAACTTCTGAAAATTCAGCTAGGGATGGGTAAGAGCTCTTTTGTTCTCACTTACCAAATAGTCATTCGTATTACACTACTCAAGACAAATTTATAAATACATGTGTTATAAAATACAGCTTTCAGAAATGTAACATGCAGTTTCTGACACTGCCAACAATTAGCATGCACAAAGTACAGCAACAAATTCCTTACAGATACCTCGGCCCCACTATACTGCTCAGGATGCCACATTCCATCTATATAGTTTCCCGTTTTCCAAATAAGTAGCTTTGATTTGTACAAATGATGAAACCTGTAGTTTACTGAAAAATGGACAATTAAAAGAAGTGGTTTTATTGTTTCATCATACCAGCAGAATTCCCAAAGACAGATTAATGCATCCTTCTAATCTATTGTCCCATTGTTCCCACAGCCAGACAGAATTTCTTTCTGATCTTGTGCCTTGTCATGTAGTTTAGTGTAATGAGATTGTAACAGGTCTCAAAACCATTAAATTATGAAAGTGTTTCCCTTTTCTAACCCTTGTCCTTAGAGTATAATGGCATCATAACAGCATCTGGAGGCTGAAGCTGAGACCATTTTCTGTGACATCTCTGAGCTGATTTGCAGCACAGGGAGCTAAAAGCCTTCACTGACACCTTCACCTCGAGTTTCAGTGGGTAACCTATTGTAAAGTTTTAGATGTTTTATCTCCCTTTAATGATGGATTGAATTTGGGTTTCTAAGTGACTTTTAATTTCCACTCTCTGAAATGGAGCTGCATTGCCTATTTTAGGGCTTTCTTCTGTTTTGGCAAATGTCATAAAAGTTAATGGGCAGTTACTTGTCTTATCTTGGTAGCACTCTCACTGACAAAACTCACATTTTTTTACTACGAATATAATACTTTTAGATAGCCCAGATTCAGTAGATCTTTTTGCCAAAACTTCCACATCTGAAGAAGGTATAGGTTAAGGTAACATTGACATCTAATGGTGAGCACACCTCTTGTGCTGAAAATATCTTAAGATGGTGGAAAATGAGCATATTAAAACACTTCCCAACCTCAAAAAGTAATCATGGCAATAATGTTTTAAAATTAAGGAAATTTTTAATTAAAATTTTTATTAAAAATGAGTTTAATTTTTTCCATTATTGCAACTTGTCTGCCCAAAATCCCATGCATACATGTTTTTCTGTGTGTACAATTTTTTAGAACAATATGGCATCTTTGAAAAGTTTTATGGCTTACAAATGAAAAGGTCATGAGAAAACCTAAGGGCTCTGTGTTGATTTGAAAGATGAGAAAGAATTGTGACTCATTTAAAACACTAAAAAAATCTATTTGATGTAGTAATTTTGAAGTAATTTTCTATGCTTTTTAAAGATGTAATTAAACTATCACAATTTTCTGCTGTTTATAGCCCACAGCTATAAAAAGCAATTGTTTTTGTCAAATACAAGTTAAGCACATCAGTCTGGGTAAGTACTTGTGTTGGAGATGACTTCAACTCTACCGATATTGGCACTGGCAATTCAGGAGGGAGCACTTTTCACTCTGCTTTAATATGGAACTGATATCTCTGCCTAATTTTACAGCATACTTTTGTGTTAGCACTGCCATGGTTTAGTGGTTGGTGAAAAGACTCACATATACTGATCCCACGCCTGTAAATGGATCCGCATGATGGAACTGCCTTGCAAAAAGCTCCTGAAAGGGCTGAGGCCTGAAGACATGATGTGTTAAATTCTTTGGTATTTTTTAAGCTGAAAGGTGCTATAGATATGCAATGAACTGTTTTTCTTGTGTTCTTTGACGAGCTTTAAATGAAAATGCCTTTCAGTCACTGGACACTTCAATAGCATGGAAATTGAAGCCCCAAACCCAAATAAAACAATACTAGCCACCAGTTCTGTAGCACTACCCACGTGTCACCACAATGGATAGTATGAACATAAAAACGAAAGAGTTGAAGCTATTTTAGTATCCAGTATTGGAAAAGTGTATCATTCTTCAAACTAAATAGTTAGAACTGTATAAAATGGCATAGCGAATTACGGTATGTACAATCCGTTCGTAAGAAAGCATCAGCTACAATGTTATCTTGACAGCTCCATCCTGTAGCCAGGAGGATCGCCACTGAAATCAGCGGAGGGCACAGGGTGCAATTACAGGCAGGCTGTTGCTTCAGTGGAAGAAGAGAGAGGAGCCTGAGCTAAGCCCGCCGAGCGCTGCAGCGGCACGGAGAGATGCTGAGGCTGCTGCGCGCTGCCCTCCCCGGCTGCACGGCGGCCACCGCAAAACTCCTGCCCTGAATTCGGGACGCTCCGGCCCGTACCTCTGCCCGTGGCCGTCCTTCGGGTTAAGCCCCGGGCCACCGGCGGGTATCTCCCGCGGCAGGGCCGGGCGGTATCTCTGCTCCACCTCGCCCCGATCGGAACACCCGGTCCCGCCGCGTCCCCCGGCCAGGCAGGGGGAACAGTCCCCGGCCGCGGCACGGGGACCGCGGGGCCGCTGAGGACA